>QLNU02015359.1:29452210-29516619 GCA_006491805.2 Dysdera silvatica | reverse complement strand
GCCAACTGCTCCCTTTGTCAAGTGAAGGCAGAATGAAGAGTTCGTGAAAGTCCTAAGCTTATATACCCGCATGTTGGGAATCCCCATCTGACGTCATCTGGTGCGGAGCAGTTCCAGCTGGGGAAACCCAACCGCACCCGACGGCGATTTATTCACCAATAGTTACAGTGCATTGAGTTTAACGGAGCAAGCTGATTTTTTTGTGTGTGGTTGTGGCATGTTAATTGGATGTTTTTGGGGATTATTTTATCATTTTTACTTGGCCATCAACTTAAAGCCTGTTTACTTTTTGGATAATGTGTTTTGTATACATTTCTTGTAACAAAGTCTAGTTTTCTGTAACTTCAAAATTGAAGTGTGAATGTGATTTGTTTTTGTGCATGGAAATCTGTTAAAAGCATTGTTCTGTTTGATAATTTCATTCATTTCTACACAACGTTTGACTACAATTTTATGACATCTTTTTCCAGGATGAGCAAGGGGCACCATCCAAAGATATTCTCCTGGCAAAGCACATGGAACGATGGAGAGCAGTCCGGCAAAAGTAATATTATTTCTCTGAAATAATTTTTCTGGAAAATATCAGTTCTCTGAAGTAATTTTTCTGGAAAATATCAGTTCTCTGAAGTAATTTTTCTGTAAAATATTAGCTCTCTGAAGTAATTTTTCTGGAAAATGTTAGTTCTCTGAAATAATTTTTCTCAAAAATTGGTTCTATGAAATAATTTTTTTTTTTGGAAAATATTAGTTCTCTGAACTATAAATCTTCTGGAAAATATTAATTCTCTTAAGTAATTTTTATTATCATTGCTACTTCTTTTATGATAAAAATAAATCACACATAATTTATATAATTCTAATTAATCAAGAAAACCTTTTGTTAATTTGAATTATTGAACTAATGTGAAGAGCAACCACAGAAAATCAAGAAGATTTTAAACGTATTTTCTGGAATCAGGGAAATGGCAAGGAATTTTTTGTATTTATATTCTGTTATCTCCCAGTTATTTCTCTGAATTTTCTGAAAAAAAGTTCACTTGAAATAATTTTCCAGAAAGTAATATAAAGAAAAATACACATGACTCATTTCCAAGGCATGTTTCTCGTTGTTTTCTTATAGTGAAAATTAGTGTTTTACAATTCAGAGACAGAACATTTCCATTGCATGGGTTATTTCTTCTTATTTGAAAACAGTTTTTCTATTTTATCTTGCAATTTCAGTATTTTATTTTGTCTTTCCAGGTGGAAGCAAGCTGCCCAAGCTAACGAGGAGCGTTACAAGGACAGCAGTGCAATACTCCGAGCAATTTTTGAAAAGTATGGATATTTAAGTAGTCCTCATAAATATGAACGTTGAGCTTTTGCAAAATACATTGAAAATCTTTTATAATGATCCCTACACTGAAAATCTTTTATAACGATCAATACACTGAAAATCTTTTATAACGATCAATACACTGAAAATCTTTTATAATGATCCCTACACTGAAAATCTTTATAATGATCCCTACACTGAAAATCTTTTATAATAATCCCTACACTGAAAATCTTTATAATGATCAATGCACTGAAAATCTTTAATCTTTTATAACGATCAATACACTGAAAATCTTTTATAACGATCAATACACTGAAAATCTTTATAGTCAATACTGAAAATCTTTTATAATGATCAACTACACTGAAAATCTTTTATAATGATCAACTGAAAATCTTTTATAACTTGATACACTGAAATCTTTTCGATACAATACTGAAAATCTTTTATAACGATCAATACACTGAAAATCTTTTATAACGCTCAACTGTATATTGCAATGAAAACCCTACAAAAATTTTGGTTTCCCATTATGTTATATTTTAAAGATATATTGCCTGTAATAATTCTGTATACCATACATAATATCAGTATCTTTTGTAACAACTTTTATCTGGATGAAGGATTCAGTAACCCACTATAGCGACTTGATGGCAACATCAGCACCAAGTGAGTGCTCAATTTTCAGACACTATTTGAATCATGCAGTTCCAGTTCAGAGAGTTTTAGAATAAAAAATATGTAAACATGTTTAAAATAAATGAATGTAAAAATATATTATACTAAATTTTAAAGTAATATAATTGAAATTATGCGGTCCCTTGTATGTCATTATAAATGATTTATACCGTATATGAAAAAAAACCAAAACATTTACACTCGGATTCATGGTAATGAATTGTAGTAAATACATGAATATTTTACAATTAGGTCTGGCATTTCATTTTAAGGTTGACATTAGAACTTGTTTTTGGCTCATAATCACCAAAGAGAAGAAAATTTGTCACATGCATACACTCGAGCTGGACTCGAATTGGCGATCCTTGGGTTATCCATCATTTTAATGCTTTAACTGTAAAGTGGTTAAACACAGCCGTGCCTGTAATGATCTGTTGCCCTATTCCTGCCTCTAAAAGTCGATCTAGAATGGTAGTCTAGAACAGGAAAGATGTTATAGACCAGGTTAAACCTAATAAATTTATATCTCTTTGGTCCAGGCAGTAAATACCACATTATAGATGGCTTATTGTTATAAGCCGATTTTACTGTATATGTTTTTATAAAAGCATCCTTAATATATGGGAACGTTTTGAGCTAGAAAATGAAAATAATAGCCACTCTTTTAAGGTTTTTTTCCCAAAAATAATTTGAATTATTTTATTGCATTTGTTCTCTTAAAATTAGCCCATTTTTTGTAAAGGAGTATGGAGCCATTATTGCAGCTTAAAAAAAATAAAATAAATACGGAGATGTTCGCTACAGTTTTCAAGACAGACACAATTAAATTTGTACCTCTTCCATTTGATCAGTGTATTTCTGGACACTCTGTATACCCACAGACGTATGGATGGTGTTTCTTATGCTGTCTTCATCAACAAACTATTCAAGTTTTTATTCATGGAAGAAATGAAGTAAACATAGAAGCATGAATTATTGTCAGATGTGTGAAAAATGTAAAATTACGAAGATATAAAAATAATAGCTTTTAGTATGTATTCCCTCCCCTCCCTTCACACATGCGTATATATATTCCTAAACTCATAACTAAGATTAGAAAGAGCTTGTTTCTGATATAAAAACTAAATTTACTTTACATTTTTTCCCACAAACATAGCCAGTAACTTATTTTCCTCATTGTTATATATTTTCACTGTAGCGATATTAGCTATATACAGGTGTCGAAGCACCAGGGTTGCAAACATCTAGGAGGGGTAGGGTACACTTAGACGAACAATATTTGTCATAGAACCTAGGGTCGCAAACCACTCACAGCGTCAGTTCTAAAACCGTCCAGCATGCACAAATAGTGACAACCAGTGCATGAGAAGCGCAAAATGCGATGTCCTAATCATCTATGCACTTGAGCAGCTGACCTGAGTTTTATCTGGCGCTTTTCACGCACTGGTTGTAAATATTTGTGCATGCTGGACGGTTTTAGAACTAGCGCTGTGAGTGGTTTGCGACCCTAGGTTCTATGACAAATATTGTTCGTCTAGGTGTACCCTACCCCTCCTAGATGTTTATAACCCTAGTCCTGAGACGCCCTATATATATTGGCTGACTAAAATCAGCCTTGTGCTGTGAAAAAAATTGGTTTTACAGTTGGCTTATGTATAAGGTTTCCTTCATCCAATGTTTTTATCTAGATCTCAGTGCAGAGGCACAGCTACTAACCCAGAGCAGTGGGAAGCGGTCACCACAGTTACGTAGAAATAGTTTCTTTTACCATGGTGGTCCACTGTGTCATTAGTTCTACATACATGTGTCATGTTCAATCAAGTAATGCTATGTGGAAATTACGATGTATAGACATTTTTTAACTTCGTAATGTCATGTAGGCCAACTGCTTGGCTGTTTTGATGTATATTTCCTTCATAAATTACTGCAGTTAATTGCCATTCAACCGTACTGGACTTGATTTGTTATTTTTGCAGACTGTGTTTTTGTAAACAATAAAAATCACAAATTATGAGCAGGCATTCCGAGTTGGAGGACAGTCTACAAAAGCAAATGTAATTCAGGGAACCTGCAAGAAATCGTAACACTGTAAATTAAAATCGCCTCTTAAGACAAAATTTCACAAATTTGATAAGAACAGCATCGCTGTAAGCATGATGAAATTTGAGTTAAATTATATTGATGGGAACATGAAAGGTTACAAAGCAAAGTATCATTTAGAAACTATATATGGAATACAATAATACTCTGGAAACACGTTAATATATGATCATCTTTAGCAGTACAACTTTCACAGCAATCACTCATTGTTGATAGTGTGGTAATGTGTTTCTTTTTTTTTAAAGTAAAATATTTGTATGTTGATTAAATTTAATTACGTATCTTTCCATATATACACTATGTAACAACCTTCCCATAGTGCTGATTTGTTAAAACAAAGTTTTAAATTATATTTGAATTTTAATTAAAATTAAGAGCCAAAAATCCTTACAGTTGATAAAATACAAGGTACCGAGGAAGGAATTTATATACTCATAAAATACTGAATGTTTAATATAAAATAAGAAATGGGTGATCTATTTGCTATTTTTTCAGCATTTAACTTTTTGTACGCCTTGCGGTAATGCAGCAACGACTCTATGTTGATGTCGGGAGATAAAACGTTTGCGAGCTACTACTCTAGTAGTATGTATGTAGTGAAGATTTCTCCGAAGTTTGTAATATGTCCGTGCAGTCAACAATAGTACACGAATGGGCCTTCGGCTCCGAAAGCCCATATCAATGATGGTTCGTTGAACAGTTCGCACGCTGACACTTGTTGATGCCCCAGCATTGAAATCCGCGGCAATTTGAGGAAGTGTTGCACGTCTATCTCGTTTAACGATTCTCGTCAGTCGTCGAAGGTCCCGTTCTTTCAAGGTCTTTTTCCGGCAGCACCGCTGTCGGAGATTTGATGTTTTACCGGATTCCTGATATTCACGGTATACCCGTGAAATGGTCGTACGCGAAAATCCAAATTTTGTCGCTATCTCGGAGATGCTATGTCCCATCTCTCTTGTGCCGACTATAACGCCACGTTCAAAATCACTTAAATCTTGATAACCTGCCATTGTAGCGGCAAGAACCGATCTAACAGCTTTGCCAGACATCTCTTGTCTTATATAGGCGCTGCCGACCGCATCGCGTTACGCTGATTGGTTGCAAAGCTCCGTTATTTGCATACGCACGCCTGTACCAGTTTTTCTGGCACTTCAGTGTACATTAAAAGGTTAAAGTGGTTATTTGTTTTGGGTTAGCATTGAAAAAAAAAATAAAAAGCCCCTCCTATAATTTGCCTTAATGACACCCTCGTGTATGAATAATGCATGTTTTCCCTTATGCACTAATTTAGAGGGTGATCCAGTACTGCATATTATTTTTATTTGTGGTGTGTCATAAATCACGTTTTTGTATTGTAATTCACGTTCAGTTCAAAATTAAGTGCTCTGCAAGTAAATGTTCAATTTATATAACAAGCACATAAATTCAGTATCAAGGAGGCTTGTCGTGTTTATGTTCCATGCTGCTGAGCTAATGCAGCATTATCTATAGTTTTCTGAGTGAGTTGAATCTCAGTTGTCTAGAAAATTAAATCTCAGAATACAGTAGTAGAAAAATTTGCAAGTGCTCGGTATGTGTGGGATGCAAACTTGAAATTTCTGTATGCTATGCAATGTTTCAATATAGTCTTTTTAAGTTATGTTAGGAATATACGCTTATAGTATTTTTACACATGGAAGGAATGTTTAGACTTGAATTCAGCCATGTTTGTCAGTGTTCGTTTACATATTCATGTTTTATAGCATGAAGCTCAGTTAAAATTATACTTGTACAAAAACTATAGCTTTTTGAGGACGTGTTGTCAAATCTGTGTTGCTTGAAAAATTATTTTTACTTCAGATCTGCCCTGCGGTGGTGCAGTGTGGTAACACATTTGCCTAGTGTGCCATTAATCTGGGTTCGACCCCAAAACAGACCGAAAGTTTTACTGAAGAATTTACTTTAAGCTATGAGTGTGTTTTGGCATACATGCATAACAGAAAACAGATGGAAAATTTCCCCTTACTTTATGGGAAATTTCAATTAGTTGTCAACACACACTGCGATGTTTGTCTTGTCAGTCAGCTGCCATCGAAAAAAAAACATGCGGACTGACAAAAAATTTTGATTAACTGGATTTTCGGTTTAGAGTAGTTCAGGTTTACGAACACTAAAATACTGTTGTTAAACAAATAGTCATTAATTTGAATGACGTTATGGAAAGAGAATACTGTATACAAATGCAAACCTAGCATGTCATGGTAGTCTTAAATATTTACATAAGAATATATGATAGTGTCAACGTTATCGATTCCTCATCAGTTTAGTATCCATGATCTGGGCTCAACAAATCATGGTGAATTGTACTCGCCCGTCATGTTAGAAAACTTAGAAACCTGGCAGGAAAACATTTTTTACTCGTCAATTGCAAAAATCTAGTTGCCAACGGCAAACGTATTTGTAATGCCCTTTAATAATCTTATAATTTAAAAACGCAAGCTAATGTTTGTTAGTCTTTAATTAATTGCCTTATTTTTTTTTTCTCTCTGCCACTTGATGTGTTCTATCTTGAAAACCACAGCTCTAGAGCAGCAGTTCTTTAACGTCCCTAGACAGCGGACCCCCTTCAGAGATCACTCGCCCTCGCAGACCCCCAAGAATTAACTCAAAGTTTAAAGCCCGGAATTTGCATCATACATATTTATTTCTAGTGTTTCATCACTAATTTTCACTATTTAAGGAAAGAATTTTTCGTCCCCTCATAATTTATTCTTAGCATTAAAGAGTAAATATTCTTGTCTTAGTAATTTTCTAAACCTTCGTGGCACACTGAGAGGGTCTCATGGACCCCCATGGTTTCGCAGACCACAGTTAAAGAAACGCTGCCGTAGAGTATAAATAAAAAAAGAAAGTGAAATATTTCCATAAGTTATTGTAACCACTTGGTTCTCCATTACAGAAAGGAAAAAAAAAAGAAAGATTTTTAAAAGTGAAGCATGTCTTTATTACATACATACAACCAATATCAGAATAGAAAAGTAAAACATTTCACATGCGCTATGTACATTGTTTTTAGATAGTGTATATAAAATTAAAACTGATCGCAACAACAAATTGTAAGACATTTCTAGCAACAATTATTGTTAATCAATAGAACTGCCTACACATTGTATAATTCGATTACATAAAAATTCTTATTAAAAAATTCAACTTTCAAAATGTAGCATAATAAAACCAAATCTTAGAAAACAATCTAAATTGATTAAAAAATGATGCTGCAAGAATGTAAGGAATAAATTGTAAACATTTTATAACATGAAAAGTGTTCACTGTAATGATGAATGCTCATTCAAACGCACAACTGCCACACATTATATCTTACAATGATGTACTTACTACTACGGTGGGAATTATAACAGATAAATTTACAACCAACGCTGTTCAAAAATGTTACTACAAATTTGAGGAAATTACCTTAATATTACATTTTTAAACGTCGGAGATATTAGAAAAGCCAGTTAACAGCTGTGAGCAACTACGATATCTTTGCAATTCCTTTCTTGGCCCAGATGCTCTTGCGCCATAAAAAAGCCAAACAATCAATCAATCAATCCTTCGAGAAATATTTTCCAACGATCTGAGAAATAGAACTGGTTGATGAAATTTCATCTGCCATTACTTTAAAACAATTTGCTGACCTCAACTGATCATATATGTCTTGCAGACGTAACATTGTACAGTTTTTAAAATTGCTTTCTAAAGTTCAGAATTTTGGTGAAAAAACAAACATTTAAAGCACTTGCCAACATGGCAAAAGTGATTCCTTCCTGCTTGCCATCACTTAATAGTGGAAATTAGAATTTTCTGTCAATATAGCAACCAACATCAGATACAAAGCTGCCTCAACATTGAATTTAACATTCTTTTGTAGCTATTCACAAAAATAAACATAGCCAAACGATGTAAAACTAAATTCCTTAGAAACTTGCTTTGTAATTAAAACCAAATGCCTTTGTTCAGTATCTCCTATTTATTACTAATGTGCGTATAGACCATACTTAAAGAACACATTAAAAGTAACAATGAGTTAGGGGCTCAGTGGTTAAATTCTTTCTTAAAAAGTGCTCCGAAGGACCAAGTTTGGGAATTATTTTCTGTGTAGACGTTTACACATTTTATCAAAAACATACGTGATACGAAATGTGCAGCTTTTATAAAATTACTGCGTTCTTGAGAAGTAACCATCTTAATAATAATACCTATCTACCCTACGCATTACTTTTTGTTGTTGACAAAACATAGTTCATTCTGTGGAAAAATTTTCTTTCAAGAATTAAACATCTTTACAATAAATTAAGAAACAATTTTTTATCAACATTTTTCTGACGTAGTGATAGTACTGCCGATGGATGGTGAAACGTTCATAAAAATGGTTTTTTGTGTCTGGTGGGATATGATCCCACAACCTTCTACTACACTTGTATAAATAAATCTTAACACTAGTTGAACAGTTTTCAAGCTTTGAATTTAAATTAGGATTGCCAAAGTTAAGCATAAATGTAACAAAATATATGACCACGACAGCATTTGCAAACATATTCTGCTCGTGAAATTGCAGTCCTCCTTGTGGAAGATAAATATCCTCAAAATCAAAAAGATTTGTTTACACATGTTTTATACATAAATATGGCAGGATCTGAATATATCAGTCAAAGGGTGTCTACAGATCTGAAGCCAGGGAAATTTGAAATTCAGTGTTATAATAAATAGCTTATTAAAATAATTTCTGTGAACTGCACTTTTTGTACCATATTGTATACTGAAAATTTTGTAGTTTTGACTAAATTTCATCCAAAAATTACTCTTTTGCACCAAAACTAATATAATTTATAGAAAATTATTAAACCCATATATTTCTCAGGAGAAAATGTTTGCCAAATATATAACTAAAACTTGAAAAGAGAAGTGTTTTTTAGCCAAACTATTTAATCTGTAAGGGATTTTGCTAATACCAATCTCCTTTGCCTTATATACAGTCATACACATTTTAAATGAAATAGAAGATGAAGCATCAGCTTTGCGATTATATAGTTAAATGCCTTTACCACGAAATCAAGAAACGCGAAGAGAAAACGTTATATTTAATTATATGAGAGTCTTTAAAGAAATGCATTTTTTTTAATATAATTTTTGTATTTGTAAATTCACTGTAATTGAGTTATAAATGGCTTTGGGGTTTGTGTTAATGGATTTTGTAGTTTTGAAATTTGTTTTTATTATGCAAGTTTTAATACATTGTTTACTGTAATTAGCGACTGGAAATCGATTAAGATTTGGTCAGGGAAGTTTGAAACAGAAATTGGGTAGACGCACATAAAAATATCAATGTATAGAACATTTTTCTATGTAACGAATGGGGGCTTCAATCACATGGGCTCATTAAAACTTGTTACACAGAGAATTTCGATATATGGAAGGTGTCACTCATATACTTCATAACATTCACATGTGTAATCTATCATAAATCCACTCTCATTACACGTAAGAGCTTTCTTCAGTAGTGTTGTGTGTAGAAAGGGGGTGGAGTTATTAAATGCAGGAACTTTCCCACAATCCTAACAATTTTGTGAAAATACTAAATTTGTGTGAGTGGCATAAGCGTCACGCTGCACTGTGACGTATAGTTTTAGAGGAATCTGAACTTTCCATGGCCTAGGGAACCAACGCCTGGACCACTATGAACAATTAGTAAGTGTTCTTTTTGGCACAGCTGGGAGTTGAACCCAGTATAACTGCACATTAAGCGAACGAGTTAGTACTGCAAAGCCAAAGACTAAACAAATAAGTGGCTGACACGTAATGATAAATCCAAATGAGTTTCATACAAATATGAAACAGACTAGATATTCCGTGTAGAAGCAGCAGCTTTTTGTGTATATTTCAAGAGCTATTACATACTATCAGACAAGATGCATTCTACATGCTCAATGCCAATTTTGAGATAAAGCTTGTACAAATAACATGGCCTTTGCACTTTCTTTCCAAACAGGCAGATATATATCCTTCACATGAGCCTAGATACGCATTACATCCCAATACTCACCATATTTAAAATTTTACGTTATTTGGTCAGTATATTCAGTGCTGGACATGGGCACCCATACGAGTACTTCTAGAGGGGCCGAGAAAAATTACCACAAGATACCAAACTCCACAAAAATAATTGATACTGCTTAATAATTAGCAATGAGCTAAAAAAGTACCTTATTTTAAAATGTGACTGTAAAACTTTTGAAAGTAAATGCATAGCAGGTTCGGGCAAATCAAATTTTTAAATGGCTAGGGGTCAAGCTCCCCATATGGGCAGCCATGTTGCTGAATTAAGGTTTTTATGGGGGGCCCCCTAAAGACTGTGGCCTCAGTGACATTTATCAATAAATCATGAGTTTTCCTTGAAATTCATTATAATACAGATTTATCAATAACAAAACTGATATTTTTAAATAAGATTAAAATAATTCTTAAATACAACATCCAGCCCAATAAAAGTCCCCAAAATCGTGGGGCTTGAGCCTACTTACCTATGTATAAATCAAAGCACACAGGGTATATTATTAGAATTACATTTTTACATAACTTTAATTGTATCTTTATGGTGACAGAAGTTATGCCTTATTTATATGTGCAAATTCACCGCAATGGAAATAATGCCTAAGAGTATATGATGATTAATCAGGACTTACTGTAACTCGTAAGTTCTGACATTAATTGCATTTCGAAAAAAAAAAAGTTAATGAGGGGGGCGTTAAAGAAATAAAACCAGTCTCCTGAATCTGGGCTAATCGGGACTTAAGACTTATTTGGATTAACCAAAATGTTTACTATAGAATTTGTTGTAAGTTATAATTGTTTAATGTGTGTGTGTTTTGGTAAGCACTGGAAAACTTCACGTTCCTTTATGGGAAATTTCAATGAGTCGGTAGCAGACTGAAAAGAAAATGGATCAACCATATTTTCGTGATTTGGATTATTAAGACTACTGTATGTAGAAAATAGGGCAAAAATAAGAGAAGCTTTTACAATATTTTAAGAATTACTTTTCTCTTTATAAAATGAAGTGGTTCTTGAAACGATGTGAAATTTTGTTATTGGTAAGTTTTACTTATTTTAAATTTTTGCACTACTTTTATTGTTTATGGACTTTATTTTATTTGTGGTTTTATCACTCAAGAGTTACAGTGGTCATGCTGCGCTGGGATTTACTGGTTTTCGAGGAATCCAAACCTTTTAAGGCCTAGGGAACCAAACTCAGGACTACGGTGAGCAGTGCGATCTTTGAGATTTCTCAGTAAGAGTTCTTTGCATCCTTGGGAGTCTAACCCGCTACCACACTGTGCCACTTTCTTATTTTGTATCTGTTTTTCTTGATTTCTTTCCTTATTTCTGTTCTATTTTTACCCTTTCTTTCACACCTCAACCAGTGCCGAAATGTTACTAGAAAATAATACCTAAAAACAAGCAGCAATAGTTTTCTTCAGTCCATAATGTTAACTGAACATGAGGGGGTGAGGGACTAAGAAACAATAACGCGATACACGTATCCTTTGAAGACTACCCTTCTCAGTGTTCAAATCTGTTCAGCATTATCTTTTTAGCACCATAAAAAAATCCAACTATCTTTTACACTGCCATCAATTGCATTTGAATGAGCATTAATATTGAGCAACATGGAGTTTAAATTGGAAATAACATATCGACACATAAAATATAACAAACTTTATTACAATTACCATATTCGTCCTCAACAGCGTGTTTTCTATCAATAAGAACTAAACATTCATTCTTTTCCTCGATCAATTGCATAAACATTACTTATCGTAGAAAAAAAAAGTGATTTGTGGTTGTTACATTTATATTCCATATACAAAAATGGATAAAAAAAATTATGAAAACAGTTTAAGAATGATTTCGGTCACATTGTGGAACAGATTAACACTAGTGGGTTTCAAAATGTCAAGCAAAAACAAATTAACGTAATGTGGTACTGTAGATTCGACTGCCCTTATAAAGAAACGGCCATTTCGAGAACACCTTTGTACAAACATGGCTGTTCATATCATCCATTATCAAAAGATTTCTCTCGTCTCGTATCAAACAGAAATTTATACAAAATAAATACTGACATACAATTTGTGTAATGTATAATATATACAGAAGTTGTCAACCTTTTGTTACGTTCTTGCCTTTTGAAAGAAAAACTGCAAAAGAGAATAAATGTTTATGTAAATTACGCATTAAATTTAAAAAACACAAGTTTAGGCGAACACATGTAAAAAAAACAGCCGTACACATTTTTTCGGACAGTTATAAATCAAAAGGAAGCTCTAACGTTAGTTAGAGACGTGGGTATAAAGAAAGGAATTCCCTATTGAATTAACTTTCCACAACTTTTTGCTTTAATACAAAAGTTCTGAAGTTGACTTTATGAGTATGCTTGAGGCTGTTGTCCACAGCAGAGAATCAGAACGGAAATTGGAAGGCTTATGGTTAAAGGTAAGTCTGGGGCATGGCCTGTTGTTTCATTCCAGACAACCTGGAGTCAAAACGTGGGCATGCACATTTTTAGATAAGAACGGTAAAAGTCAGACTGCACTGGAACCTCCAGTTTTCCCCAAGATTTTTGAATCTCTCTTACCAAGGAAACTTTGGACTACAGTGGGCAGAAAAAAGGCAGACATTCTATGATACCATTGAAAGCTGACTATCTGTTTGTGGTTTTATGGTTCAAAGACTACGGTGGTCATGCTGCACTGAAATCTACTGTTTTCAGAGGAATCCGAACCTCTTAAGGCCTAAGGAACCAGACCCCGGACTATAGTGAGCACTGCAATCTTTATAAGATCTCTGAGTAAGTATTTAGACCCGGGTTAACAGCACACTAGGCGAACATGTTACCACACTGCTTAACAATAGAGCCAGTAGCATGGTACATGAACACAGCACCACTGTAGGGCAATGGACTTACATTTTTCCAAGGAATCCAGGCCTTAAAGGCCTGGAGAACTACCTTCAAAGGTTAGAGTCGGTAAGTGTTCTATTTTTTCCCTTGGCAGCGTTGGGAGTCAAACTCAGATTAACGGAATGCTCAGTGAACGTGTTAGCACTGTACCACCGTAGGACCTGTTGGGCATGCAAAAATTAATTCTGTTGATGTATATGCCAACTAAAATACTCACTTTTAGGTAGGTTTTGAAAGCCTTCGGATCTGATCTTAGAGCTTGGCAGTACTCCTGGATTTGCTGATGCGAAACGTTTAATGTGGGCAGATACTGTCTTTGCAGATATAGCTCAAATTCTTCCCCACGTTTCTCCAGTACCATCTTTAAGCACAAGGCGCTTTCTGACAAGGCCAGTATTGTCTGGGCATCATTTAAATCGAAAGTCTCCTTCAAAGGCGCCAAGAAGCAGGCAGGAACAATATGGTTGTACATAAACTCCACGAATCCTGTCGTACCATTCTGATTTCCCCATTGCTCTACCATCTTTTTTAGGATGCTAAAACATGTTTTTTGAGCCTAAAAAACATTAAAAAACTTCGTTAAACAAAGTTAAGAACAAAAGGTACGTTGAGTTTGATAGAGATAGGCAAAAACCATAGTGGAAAAAATTAAGACAAAGAATTTAGAATAGTATGGGGGGAGAGGGAATGGAGAACGAGAGATGGCTGAAGTTGTTGGATTTTGCACCACAGGAAAAGACAAGACAAACTTTGTAAAGAAAGAAAATAAGGGAGAATTCGAGTATTATGTAAGCACCGTTGTGGGGAGGGGGTTGCCATTGTGCTTATTCTCCCATGCTAGCCCATGTTTTTTGCTTACCGGGGAGGGTTGAAATGGCCAAAATATTGCTTATGTAATACTTGAACACTTTCTATCAGATATAGAGGATTTGATTAAAAAAGAGAGACATTGCTGAAGATGCACAGGATATACGTCACAATGAATCGAAGTATTGCACGATTGAGGGTATGCCTGTGGGAAAGTCCTTGGAATTAAAAGAAAATGGTAAAATGTTTAGTTTGTTGAACTGGTTTTGAACATGCTGAGTTTGACATGGTAAGTACGATTTTGCACAAAACAAATAAAGAATAGTTCAGGTTTTACATTTTCAACACGATTTAATGCAGCAATTCTCTTTTTATCCCGCGTAAACTATTTCTTCCCACAAAACCCCAGTATAGGTAATAGTTAAGTTACACCTAAAGGGCTATTATTTATAAATGCTCCGATATAAGAAAAATCAGATAACACTTTTTTTTATTGTTGCAGCATATTAGTTACGGTTAGTTAACTGTATCTAAACGGTTGTCATAGGGAAAATTACAGAATTTACAGATTTTCTTGAAATTTTTGGCTACATTTTATAAATTGCCTGCAGAACCTCAGGATTCAATAGAATACATTTTAAAAAATACAGGTTTAATAAGTTAATTTCAGCTGAAATATCTAGTTTAACATGATCGCAGATACAATTGAACAGCTTAAGATTACATTATATACTTTGCTAACCTCATTGTTATCTAAAACATTTTCAAATAAACGGGTTAAAACTCCCTCATTGAGCCAAGTACGATGGATCATATTTTATTCAGGATTCACATGGGGACTATGTGGTGCAATACCAAGAGCTTAGCCAGTGCATTTCTGGAAAGCAGTGGTGCTAGAACATACAGCATGATACTAATTATTTAGACCAATTGGTGCTTAGATACATTCTGAGAGTTGATAATTGGATGCAATAATGATAAAAGGCATTTGGCCATCGCCAGGTGAAGCAATATCCTAGGAGAGGGATCCAAAAGTTATAATTAGGTTTCAATTGTAATTCGTTAACTGATAATTTTATTCCTCAGTAAGATTTGGTGTGCACAATGGATGCAGCAGAACGCAAAGTACACATCAGAATTTCAAAAATCTTCCTGACGAATGATCATGTTTTTAAATTTTTAGAGCTTTCTGTTATTTAGCAACCAAGATCACTGTTAGAGTTAAGACTTTTTAGAAGCGTTTTATATTTTTGAACAGTGAAACTATCGTGTTAATGACTACAAAATAACTCCCAGCTCGAGGAATGCATGGAAGACTATTACACCCTTCTCATTTATAACCCCTCTTTTCAATTTCTTCCGTATTTTGCACTTCCCAAGCTATTTTATGGTGTTCGAGGCCACTGCCACCCACAAGTAGTATTAGTTTGAAATGGCAACACTTTGTGTTCACCAAGACTTTGCTCCTAGCTCCTTTGTCAGAAGAGTAGCTTCCTTTTCTTTTTTTTTTTTGGGGGCGACTCAAAGACTACAATGATCATGCTGCTCCAGGACCTACTGTTTTCCGAGGAATCCGAATCTCTTAAAGCCTAAGGAACCAAACCCTTGACTACAGTGAGCAGTGCGATATTTATGAGATTTGTGAGTAAGCGGTCTTTACGCTGTTGGGAGTCGAATCCGGATTAATAGCACACTAGGTAAACGTGTTACCATGCCACGCCACCACAGGGCGATGGCATATGTCTGAAATACGTCAAATGCAACTAGCCATCTCAAACTATGCTCAATACCGTTGTTACTAATATTGAATGAAGATTCGATATCTTCCGCAAAACAAAAATACCACCTTACCAAACCTTTAAACTCATGCAATGGAAGATGTAACCTCAACGAGTATTTGAAACTGAGCCTGGTGCACATGAGCATTATCATCATTATAATAAAGGACTCTTTTAAACAGAACTTACCACGGGATCTGGAAAATCTACTGCACCTCGGATTACTGTCAACAACACTTGTTCCAAACTTTGCATATCTAGAAGGAGGTGAAAAATTTCAAAAATTGGATTTTAAACACATATATAAGTGATATAGCCAATTTTTAAATAGGGAAGTGAGGAGGTATATAGCACCCACTCTCTTTAATGCGGTCAATAACAAGTTGCTTTCATATTAAAAGCAACAGAAGATCTGTCGTTTTAAATCATCGAAATAAGGCAAAGGTCACCATTCAAAGCTTTTTGCTTGAAGAACCGTACAAAGTATTATTTCACATTATATCCTAGGGTCTTTCTACAAGGGGAATCATGTATAATATGAACATGGTTTACAGTTCTAGGCTATAGTCCAGCATGTTTTCGGTATTGGATTTCTTGTCCAATAGATATAATTGAACCAGTCTGTGTGCTTTAGCTTCAAGGTCGGTAACTTTGTCATAGGCGTATGTAGAAAGTTCATAAGGGGGATTATAGGCTCAATAGAGAGGGGTTAGACTTATGGCTCACATATTCCTATGTTAAATATACAAAATTTCATTGCAATGGGGGTTACAACTTCCATCCACCCCCCTCCCCCTGCATATGCCAGTGAACCTTGTCATTCTTAATGACACTGCTACCTCTGTAAGAGTATCACAGAAAAAAAAAGACCAAACTACTCATAAACTGCGATGGTACAATATTACGGCATAACTGTAATGGCGGAATATTACCATGGGACAGATGTTTGGCACGACATGATCTTAGTTGCCTCTGTGCCACAGAACACAAAGGAAAAACTTAACTATGGTACATTCAAACTCAATCAAATGTTTTGTTCATGCTTTTGCTTGGTTGATTGTATTTTTATGGCGCAAGGATGTTCATGCTTTTATGGTGCAAAGACAGCATAGAACATGTTGTGCTGAGACTTACCGTTTTCTGGGGAACCCAAACCTCTGCTACCATGGGAACTAAGCCCCAGCCTATGATGGCTAGAAAAACAGCACATGTTCCACGGTATCATTGGAAATGGCACAATAGATGGGCGCATTACCAATATGATGCCATAGGTCAATGGATTCAGATTTTCGCAGAGAAATATGAACCATTTAAGTCCTATGGAACAAACCCCTGTTGAGAAATTAGTCAGCAAGGGAGTTTTTGGGGGAAGGGAACTAGAGATGAGTTCGGGCTCATTTTTCGAGGTTTAAGCCTGAAGACTTGCAATCTGAGCTTGAAGCTTCAAATAAAGGGTTTAACACCTTGATGTACAATTTAAAAAAAAAAAATTGCTAAACTACACAATTTAATTTCCTTCAATTTTTCAAATACATATATTTCTACAATCATCTAAAATGTATCAGTTGTATTCCTTGGAAAATTTCGATATAGAAAAGTCAGTTTTCAGCTTCAGTTGCATCCATTTGAAGAGGTCTCATCTCTGACAGAGGATCTCTGAGGGAACAGAACAGTTTGGGTTCAAACTACTCAGATTAACATGTAAGGCATGTCATGTCAATGTCAGATCAATGTCATGTCAATGTCAGATGACATGCAAGGCAAACGCATTATCACTACAGGGTCTTTTTGGAATCCGACATTAGCCAGCCGGATTGAAGACAAATGGCAATCATTGAGTTACTAGTTGGGTTAGTTGAGCTCTTACAGTGAAATAAAAAGTAATGTTGTATGAAACAGGGGATGTATACGAGGAGAGTTAACAGAGTGTTAAAGAAAAGGAATTATAGCAAATAATACGAGAAAATTGCATTTAATATACGAATATTTAAACAGTACTGGATAGGCATGCATTTGCTCTATTTTTATCCATTTCTTTTATGTTTTAAGGATAGCTATTGTCTTACAAGGAACCTAAACCTCTCGTCTATATGATCAAACCCCAAACTATGGAGCAGTGTCATAAAGTTATCAATTATGTCAGTTAACCTCGGCTACATTATTTAGCGATGCCTTTTTGGCGAGCAACTGGATGAGACGACAAAAATCCAGCATACCTTGAGGAGCGATCACTTCTATGACGTCGTTGGTGACAATAGCAGCTATAAAGAGGAAGTAATTACGTTGGAGCTGCTGCCTTTCACTTTGAGCATGTTGATCTGAATCTTCAATCAGAGTGGAAAGAGCGGAGAATATGATGGTAACAAATGGTTTAAAGACTTGCTGTAAAAACGGAGCCACTTTTTTCTGTGGAAATAAAAAAAGATTTTTGAAGTGTTTAACCCGCTACATTCCAGCATCAGCTATACATAATCACGCACATGCTTCTATCATGTGAAAATTAAACATTTCTACTATAATAATCATATCTGTTTGTGACACCATATGTTACAATAGGAGATAATGCCAGTCCCGTAGAATTTCCTCTTTCTCCCAACGAACGAGTTTGCAACTTGTGCAATGGCAACATGGACTGGCATCTTGCTGACAGAATCACCCCATTCTGATAAAGATAGCACTTGCTATCAAAATAGAGTTGTAAATATTTTAAAACCCTGAAACAACAGCAATTCATGTGCTTATTCATATTACATCTAAACTACGTGTTACCCAATTTCAAGTGCTCAAAGTGTATTTTACATTTTACAGATAATTTTTAAAGCTGCAAATAATTCTAAACCACACTAATTAATTAAAAGTTTTGTTTTTTTTAAATTGATGGTTTTCAAAAACAATACAAGCCATTACTTTAAATAACAAAACTATGATCATTGGTGATGTGTCACATTTAAGAGAAGTTATGCATAATCATGGTTCCCACTCCTTTGTCCTGATGAAATTCAAGGACTTTTTAAGGACCAAATAATGTCTTTCAAGGACCTTACATTGTCAATCGCAATATACATAAAAATTAAAAATGCAAGATACTGAAATTAGTGTGTTTAATTATGTTGCTTTTTTGCATCCTTTGTATTAGCCATGTTCGGTGGGTGGGGAGGGAGGGTGGGTGTATGTGTCCGAAGCATTATTGGCTTTGTTCCAGAAATAAAGAAAAATAACCTTTTTTTTCCCTTTTGCCAAAACTAATTTATTTTTTAATTCAAAGACTTTTCATGGACCAACCACATTTTCGGCAGTTTTCAAGGGCACCGACTTGGCAAAAGAAATTCAAGGACTTTTCAAGGACTGTGGGAAACATGATAGTATTGTAAAAAAAAAAAAGAAAAAAAAGAAAGAAAGTATGCCATCGTAAGCATGAGAAACATACCAATGCATTCATGCACAGAAACAACATTAATAAGTGAATGACTTTTCTCAATTCCTCTCTACATAGTTTTGCTTGCATGACTTGTAGTGCTTTCAGGATGAATGATTCAATTACAAATTTAGCCAATTAACTTCTCCGAAAACATACCTTGAATTTTACAATTACTTGATTGATAAGTGGAATAAATTCTTGAATGCTGCGGATATCTGAATTCTTCAGGAGCTGTTCTGCAGCCAGTGGGAAATACGGAATGACCTCATCACCAAGGCAAACAACCATTCGATGCAAATACTGGCGGACTGCCGATTGCAGTGTGGTTTGCTCATATGGTAACTGCGTGATTAAAACAAAATAATTAATGTAAGGCTATTCTAAAACTACTTAATTCTTTACTACTATGCAAGATAAGGTAATGTTGCACCCAGGCTCTGTGTTCTCAGGTGACTGAACCTCCCCACCTCCCACAAAGATTATAGACCAGGGGTCTCCAAACTTTCCAGCCTTCGGGCCATATTGATTACTCCAATAAGTTCAGAGGTTCAAAACCGTTTTAATTTTCCCTCTATCACTAACAGATGGCGCTAGTAGTACTTTCGAAAGCGAGTTTTTAAATTTTATTAAATTAATTATATTATTTAATTAAATAAATTATAATTAAAATTTTAAAACAAACAAACACAAGAATTTTAAAACATGTGAAATATTCAGCCACACTACTGAGACTGAGTTTCCCTGTCGATTTTGCAATCGAAGCTTTGAAGATAAGTTTTGATACTCATTTCTGAAACTTTGATGCCATTGCGAATGAAATTAAGATTTTTCGAAATCCTTTTGATACTAACATCGAAACCCTAGCCCCGGAACTTCAAATGGAAATTATTGATTTATAGTGCAGTGATATCATTAAGAACAAATATAAAAACTCATCTTTGTTGGAATTTTATAAGAGTCTTCCACTGGTACAATTTGATAATTTGCATAAATTTGCTCGAGGGCTGTTTTCTGTTTTTGGTACAACTCACTTGTGTGAGAAAACATTCCCCAAAATAAAGTACACAAAGAATGTTTACAGACATACCTTAACCGATGAGCATCTTAAATCTCTTTTAATAATTGGTACAAGTAAAATTTGTCCACAAGTACAAACTATTGTCAGTGGAAAATCACAATTACATAAATCTCATTAGTATTTTTTACAAGTGGACTTGTAAGTTATACTTGTCATTAAGCTCTACCTAGCAAGTAAATACAACCGAGTTATTATCATTCTGTGTTTTTTATCCACCTTATCACAGCAACAATAACAACAATAAGCCATTAGCTGTTGCGGGTCGGATTGATGACACTGGCAGGCCGGATTTGGCCGGCGGGCCGTAGTTTGGAGACCCCTGCTATAGACCAATGGAGAAGGACAAGCATTCCGTGGAGTTTGGTTTCAACCTAGTCCCCTTTCTACATGACAGATAAGCGTGTTAATGTAACTGGAACTTATAGAAGATATTTAAAAAAAAAAAAACCCACAGAATTCATGGAGGGAAAAAAATTTAAATATTCTTAAGTAGCAACATTTTTGCATTAAAATTTAAAGTTAGAAAATACTTCACTAATATGCAGGGCCTTCAAAATATAATCACACTTAAAAATTGAAAATTATACATAGTTACCCTAAAAAAAATTATATATTATAGTACAACCTTGATAATTGGAAATTTAAGCGAATGGGGTTTTACTTTGAACAATTTACTTTTCGAGTTTTTAGGATTTGAAGGGTATTTCAAGGGGAATATGAATAACTTTCATTTACCGAGAATTCTGGGTTATCGAAGTACCATCGCATCCCTATAAAAAAACCGAACAGTCATCACCAGCAATCATTATCAATCATTATCAATTCACTATAGCAGTGGTTCCAATGGCAGGAATGCGAATGAGTTCGATGAAGTCCGCGAATAGGTTTGTTGGGGTGCGAATAGGTTTTTCATGGGGGTGCGAACAGGTTGAGGTCTGTGAACGAGTTTCATGAGAGTCACGAACAGGTTTCATGAGGGTCGGAACTTAAGGTTTCATGAAGTCCTGAGCAGTTTCATGGTGCGAACAGGACTTCATGAAGGTCCACAGCGGGCTGCGCGGAGTTTCGCCGGGTTGCCACAGCTACTTTAGCTGCAATTATTTTTATCGGGAACTGTTTCGCCTGCAGAGTATTTCCAATGCTTTTTATGTTTTGCTTGTAAGTTTTACAAAGATTGTAATATTCTACAAATGGTTCGCCTTTATTAATGTGCATTAATATAGCATATATAATAAATATAATTTTCCTGCTCATGTGTTTTTTCCTTCTGTTAAAATGCTTTTTATGCATGCAAATGTGATGGTAGCTTGAACAGAGAGAATGCTTGGTCCTTGACTTTGCTGAGAGAGCGGTTGTAGCTTTCGAAAAAGTTGGGAACCACTGCACTATAGGATGGAGGTCTTATTGTCATTACACATAATATGGTGAAAGAAATGCAAAAGATTTGGGATTAAACTCGTTAGACACGTTGGCAAGTTAGAGCTACAGTTCAATGAAATATCTGAATTTTGGTCCCTACAGCCGATGCATTTTATATATGTACATACACAGTAAAACCTCTCTAAGGTGACCACCACTGGTTCTGTGAAAAAGAAGTATTGCAGAGAGGTGGTCTCTTAATAGAGGTATAGGGTGAGGGAGCGATAAATGTAAACACAAAACATTTGTTTCAACATTTAAAAATTTGGGCCAATTTTCTTTCATACTTTCTTCTTTTATGTTCATTTATAACATTAATTCACTACTCAAAATCACTCATTTAGTTGCTATTTGGAAAAGGCAAATAAGACTGACTGCTTTCTCAAAACCAATGCAGCAAACTCCCATAACTTTTTTTTCTGGTTAAGATGAGAATATACATGAGAAATGAAATTCCGCTTTTATCGGTACCCAAAAACGTGGTCACTATTACAGGGGTTTTCGATAGTCTCTAAATGAAGGTAAGTTTAGCATTGGGTCTATAGAGCAGGAAATCCATTTTGTGAAAAACTGGTCGTTAAGGGAGGTTATTGCTTAAAGGAAGTGGTCGTTAAGAGAGGTTACTGTACATAACTTCTCAACATAATAAGAACCACTCCATTTTTTTAATAATTTTAAGCATTTAATAGTATTATCATGTTATCTGTTGTTAATTTTTAAACATCGCAATCAGGAATATGAAACGGAAATTTGATACTTCCGCCTGGCCCCACAGATCAAATTCTTTACCATTCCAAAATTCTATGTTTGCTCCTAGATGGTACCATAACAAATTTCCAGTGATTTGTTCGTTTGATTCCTTACCTCAGGGGTCTTGAACGTTTTTCAGTCCAAGGGTCAATTTTGCTTATTCTTGTTAGCCCATGAGCCACACTACCGTACCGGCAATATTAGCACCGAACAAAAGCAGATCCAGGGGTGCCCTTCTGTATCAGCCTTTGTTGTCATGTTTTCTTAGATTTCTTGGTTGTATTTTTATGGCGCAAGGACAGCAAGGGTAATTCTTTGGTCTGATTTTCTTTGATTCTCTGGTCTCTATATTAGTTTAGTGAGCCCGCACGAAAATATTTTCTGAACCC
The DNA here is from genome assembly GCA_006491805.2 of Dysdera silvatica. Lineage (NCBI taxonomy): Eukaryota > Metazoa > Arthropoda > Arachnida > Araneae > Dysderidae > Dysdera > Dysdera silvatica. The sequence continues at coordinate 29,493,886 of QLNU02015359.1, read as the reverse complement.
ACCTCTGGGACTGAATATATGCATTACAATTTAAAATATGCATGGAAGCAAAAACATACAATGCGCCCACACAAAAAATATTTTCTGAACCAACCTTTGGGACTGAATATATGCATGACAATTTAAAACATGCATCGAAGCAAAAACGTACACAGTATTTTTAGTTGTTAATATATAAAGCGAAATCAAACCTTTTAGTGAGATTTTTGGACCTGTTTAATTTTTAGCAAGTCTGCCACTCTTAGGTCTTATTTTTGACATTGCAACCCTAAAAGTATTTTCAACATGGCCATCAGTTATTCTGGTCCTAACTTTTGATTTAACTAACTTCATTCTTGAAAAGAACTTTTCGAAGATGCACTGGTGTACGTAGGGGACGGGGGTTTATGGGAGTTGTAATCCCCTTACGATATAATTTTGTATATATACATACGAATATCAAAAAGTTGTAGCTCTGTAAACTTCCTTATGAATACGCCTATATGCAGATGTAAGTTTTCCCGAACATTGACATTTTTAGAGCATGCAGTCAGATAGTGGGGAAGATGTTCTTATAGACGTATTTCAAATGTAATTCACTGAGTCATAAATAAATTTTTTTTTTTAAAATCACTGTTGCATTATAAATCAATAAAAATATCCCTAATGCTCATATACACTAGAAAGTTAAAGTGACACACTTTTGCGGGAAGATCACATGTTACTTTGGTTTTCTAGCATTTTAACATGCTTATTTCGAAATGTGCATAGAATAAAATATATAGATTTAAGACTCGGCAGAAGTAAAGGGCATAATTTTTGTGTGAAACAATTTGTATTTTTTCATGGGCCGGCGGGCTGCATAAAACATATCAGCGGGCTGCAAATTACCAACGGGTTTAAGAACCCTGCTTTAGGTGATCGAAGTTTGAATTTTCTGAACAATGTAGGTCCTAAGACAGCGTTAGCTGCCATTATGCCCCCACCCTCAAAAAAAAACCACCCACACACAACACACATAATATTTTGCATGCCTTACATTTAGAGCTCCTAAGAAAACTTGCAAAGCTTTCAAGTAGACTTCGGTACACCCACAGGACTTCATGGTCTGTTGGCTGTAGAATGCCTTACTTGTGCGGCTATTGGAAGAGAATGAATGAATACTTTCAGATTATCTTAACAGATAACATTTAACTGTGATTAAATATTATATATTAAGATATAATATATATATATTTTTAAACAGTGACAAGATCAAATTTATCGTCATCTAATTATAATTAAGTAGCAATTAATATTAATTTACCAGGTGACACCCATAGCATGACTCATTGACTTCGCAACCAAATGCCTTTGCTGTTCATCGGCTATTAACGGCAACTGCTGAAGGTTCATTTCAAATTTTTCGAACACAGGAGTAAGCAAATTCGTTAAAAGCATTTTCCTCCTCTGAAAGAACAAAACAACATTGTCATGAAGTAAAGATATTACTCTGTAACTGAGGCTTTCAAATAGTGAGTGGAGAAAAAGGTCCATTATTTAACCATATAAAAATGAATATGGTTTTTGATGGGGAAACTTGGGGCGTCTACCAAAATCATTTGAAACTTCCCTGACTTTTCAAGACCAAATCATAATTAATTCCCAGTCGCTAATTACAGTAAACAACACAAAATGCATTAAAATTTGCGAAATCGAAACAAGTTTCAAGACCATAAACTTCACCAACACAAACCCCAAAGCAATTTATAACACGATTACAGTGAATTTACAAATACAAAAAACTGTATTAAAAAATGCATTTCTTTACACTAAAAACTGGCACTAATTAAATATTTACAGCAACATTTCCATTTGGCCCTTTTTGAGTTCATTATAAAAGAGTTTAACTATATAATCGCAAAGCTGATGTTTCATCTTTTTTTTCCATTTAATGTTTGTATGACCCTATATAAAGGAAAAGAGATTTGTATGATGAAAAAGAAAAACTTTTTTTTAAAGTTTTAGTTATATATTTGGCAAACATTTTCTCCTGAGAAATATATGGGCTTAATAATTTTATATGTTATAACAGTTATGGTGAAAAGATTAATTTTTGGAAGAAGTTTAGTCAAAAGTGTTTCAAATTTTCATTATACAATGTGGTATGAAAAGCACAGTTCAGGAAAATTATTTTAATAAGCTATTTATTATAACAATGAATTTCAAATTTCCCAGAATCGCAGACATACTGGAAATTATAAGAAACACTATAATGAGCAATTACAGATGCTTACCTCAGATTCGAATGATGCAGAAACAATCAAAATGGCTGCTGTTTCATACAAAAAGAGCTGGTCATCTGGAGACATGAATACAACAGCATTAGTGGTATGATTAAGTGGTTTTGCTAGCACGAGTAGATCCTGAAGCTGTCGCAAAATCTCTTCAGTGTAACTTTGGACTTGAACTCTACGTTCAAAAAATAAAACACATATTAAGAAATACAGACACTTTCTTAATCAAAATAAAAGTAAATAATATAAAATAAAATATGCTTTTACTTACTTCAAGCATTTAATAAATCGGGAGAATAAATAGGAAGTCCTGCTGCGTACATGAGGGCTGTTATTACGAAGGCCTCTGACATCCATAAACGCTCCCTATACACATATAAAATACTTAATAATTAAAACATGAAGCAGAGAGACCCTACCGTTTGATGTAAAATTGGTAAAACAAACATCAATGCATAAAATGACATACATTTTATGACAATATTGCAAACAGAATGAGGCACTGAATGATAGGTAAGTGGCTGGCGTGAGGAATCTGGCTTTGAGTAATTCACTGGAGTAGTGCCCAATTGGTGCTTCACAGTACAAAAACAGTTCAGGCCAGGTTGTGTCAGAACTAATAGTCTTCTAAGGAGTTTGAACCACGTTTGCTTAGGGAACCAAACCCCAAACTAAGGATCGGCAGAGAAATAATGGCAAGCAATGTGTTCCCAACTAGATTCCAACTTGGACTATCCGCATGGTAGTCAATTACATTGTCACACAATGACACTATTGGGCTAATAGTTCCCAAAGATGCAATATTAAACATAAATTTGACTAAGCATTAATTGAATTAGGGGTCATAGTCACAAAAAAAGAAAAAAAAGGGCATTTATGAAAAATTATAGGACCTATCAGTAACACACACACACACAGTAGGGGGTGTAATTTTCTACCTATGCTTGTGGCAGGAGATAGTCCCGCAAGGCAGACCATTGCTTTGTTATTACTGAAATAACAGGGACCATAGAAAGCCATCTATTGTTAACAAACCTCAACATGTGTTTCTGCTCCATTTCAAGGTTATTCTGAATATTGTGAAAATCCTCACTTCTGGCTGGATACTTATGTACGGCATCCAAAAAGTCTTCGATTGCCCAATGACTTAAGCACTGAGTTATGCCATGTCTACAAGATTTAAGATGCAGGGCCGTTTCTACCATTAGGCCAGAGTAGGAGACCGCCTAGGGCGGAAAAATGGCGTAAAAATTTTAATTTTAAATCAAACAAAGAAAAAATTGAGCAAATGAGGAGAAAAAATGAAAAAGAAGAAAAATTAAAACATATAATTGTTTTCAAAAGCATACGGGACAATTACTTAAAAAGTCTTTATTTTGACGAATGTAAAATTTCTTGATGTGTTTAATTGTTTAATTTTGCACACAAGTCCTTTTATATCTAATACATTTAAGCCTTCTAGCTCTGATAATACAACGTTGTGTTTTGAAATATTACTCCTTTAATATCTCAGTTTTCAAAAATATAAAATGTTGAAATTAAACAATTATAACATGTAGCAATTGTTTTACTATTCACAATATTCTAATATTACAAAATAACTAATATGTCTAAAATATAAATATAATTAACGGGTTTAATGATTCAAAGTATAATAGAAGATTTATACTGTTATACTGAAGGATATTTGGTGGTAGAGAGGGGGTGGGTTATAGGCGATGCACTGAAGGTAGTAAAAGGGCGAGGGCGACATTTTTTCAATTCTCGCCAAGGGTGGCAAAACACCTAGAAATGGCTCTGGTAAGATGCGCAAATTGCACATGTACCAATATTAAACAAACTTGGCAAATCCCCACTTTTGAGAATAGAATGAATATCCTTCAGACGTTTCACATTCACTGGAGGCCCATCTGAACCAATCGCAAGTAATCATCTATTAAGAGGCAAGTGATCTTTTGATAGGGATAACAGTATCTTTTCCTTAAGTATATCAGCAGCAGCTCAAAGTGACATACAACCTTCTCCTGATCACTAAGTATCGAATGTGAATGTCTGTTTCTTCCAAGCTTCAGTTGTTGCCTCATCATATGATATGGTAAAATAAGAGTCACTTTCCTTTACAGAGCTAATCAACTGATTATGAAAATATGGTCCAAGTCCGTGTGCAATTTCATATGAAACCTCAGTTTGTCCTAGCGTAAATGGCTTAGAAATTTTGCTGTCTAGAAACATTTTACAAAACACATTTTTCTAATTTTTACAAGAACTGAATGGGTAACCAGCTTCAACAATTTTCATTGTCCATAAACATTCTGCATTAGATACTCTATCAGCATCATTCACATTCCAGTGTTTCAAAGTTTCAGCACTAGATACAAGATTTTCAGACTTCAGTCCAGATGATGAAACTGACACCGTGAATTTTGTTTAATCTTTAGTCAAAGCAGTTGCCATTAAAATCTTTTGCTGTGACGCATTTGCATATTGTAGTACTTGTTGTATTCCTGAATTTGTAATACTAAAGGTCATTTTGCATATGAAGCAGTGTGCCGTAAAGTCAGTACGCTTTCCACACCACAATTCAATGTTTATTCTCATCCTTTTCGCTCAGCCAGTTTCCCTAAAATTGTGTATAACGAGGCATGTTTATACTTATACATCAATTTTACTTCATACATGAAATTCGCACCTTAATCTGAAAATATTAAAAAAGTTCTACAGTTAGTACCTAAGATAATCTTAGACACCAACAATCCAATCTGAAAGAAAACGGGTCATTGTACTAACAAGCGATCTGTTAAGTTCCTCGCAACAATGACAGAGGAGGATTGAATGTATAAATTTATTTAGTACCCTAGGAAGTTGAAAAAAGTTTTACAATTACATTTTCAAGTAGCCATAAAACGTTGAAAATTATGGCTCCGACCACTAGTTCAATGAGAATTTCAAACCATCTTCTATAGAGACCCCCAGAACAGAAATTAAAACATTCAATAAACCAAACATACCTATTCGTTATTACTACTATTACACATTATTATTCCTGTCCGCAGAAATATTTAAAGCATTTTGATATTTTCGAAACTGAAAAAAATTTAAATTTTCTGAGCAACACAGCTTGCTTGGTAATTGTCATTTTCAAATAAATGCAATTTTAACTTAATCTAACTCACTGTCACTTATGGTGAAGCTAACAAACGATTTTCATTATGTCTTTGAAAGCTGGCACAACAAAAGCTCATAATACTTTTATATTAAGTAAAAAAATGACACTTTCAATAAAGATTTTTTTTTGTCATATAAAAATTATGCTTTCATTCAGACTGTTGAGATTGCACTGATTAAAAAATTACAACATTTAAAAAATGCGATATAATTTACAAAAATACATTTAATTGTTCAGAAAATTTTGATGTTTTATAATACCCAGTTTAGAGGTCTAATTGAATTAAAATAGAAAAAAAAATATTAATGCAATATAAAATCCTCTCATCGATGCACAGTCGTGAAGCAACTGAGTGATGGTGTCATTTTCCGATTGCGAGAGATGATGGGCAACAGTAATAATATAGAAGATATTCCAAGTTCAGAAAAGAATATACTCACCAAAAGTTCTGGAATTAGCTGAGGCTGTTGAACAAAGAATTTTTCAAAACGAACAACTGTCTCAAAGAACTGTAGAGTGACGGCAACATGGCCATGATTACTGACACCACATGATACCAACTATAAAGGGGAAGAAATTTAAATCATATACTAGGTATATGCTTTACTCATGATGTGCACAAGAAAAAGTAGCTTGCCATTTAGTAACACCCAAAGAAAATTTTTCAATAAAAACTTAACATACCGTCCACACCATTTCAGCCATGCAGCTCCGTCTCTTTTCTGTAGCAGCATTTGGAACTTGCCCACTCGGGTGTGAAATCTATCAAGATATACAAATGAAACGTAAACACCACCATGATTATACAAAGCACTGCTCATTTTCGGAAAACATGAATATTGCAATCCAACTTACGGGAATGATTTCTCCGAGAAGATACAAAAAGGTAATGGCAACTTCTATATCTTCAAATGGCAGGGACCTCCAGTCGTGCAACATTTGAATGATCATCTTCTCGGTCCAATTGAAAACAACTTCTATGTCCTAAAGGAAACAAGTTTAGAGATGAGTGACAACACTCTGTGTGTAACTTTTCTGCTTATATTAATTAATGATGTGAATAATGCTCTTTTTGAGTTTGCCTGGTTTGGGATTTTCAGAGCCGAAGACAATATGACATGCTATCTGGTGCCCTTAAAAGGAATGGTTTTATTGTTCACATAAATCATGAAACTTAACAAGTGGGGATACAATCATTTGAGTATGAAGCAGGGGTGGTCATTTCTTCCACCATTTTTTAATTTATTTTTGAAGGGCATTCTAAAGTTAGTGTGCAGAAAATTTTGGACTTTCTTACCAATAAGGCCAAGTTGTCAAATATGTTTTTTAATGCCTTTCTGTACTCCTCAAACAAGGCTTCTTCATGGCCCTAAAAGAAATAACTGAATATTTAAATAAAACGTTATTTAAGTGATCGTTGAAAGATAAATAACGTGAAATGCAAGCATAAAATTTGAGTTTACCTGTTTGTCAAAATTTGTAGAATTATCGTATTTGTACCTATTGATGATGATGCAAAGCATGGCCTGTAAAATCGAAATATCACAAAAAATGTCTTAAAATATGCAAATTAATTAAATATAAGCAGAGAAAAAAAAATGCACACCACTATTTCAACTTATGAAAATATTCGATAATAAAAAATGCACAGATGTTCATAGTGAATCCGTCAAATGCAAAGTATCCACGTTGTATTTTGCCAATTGCTTTTTGATACGTCAATAATTTGCATTACTTCTTTTCCGTTAACTAGATACAAAATGACATACAACCTGCAAAAAATCCAAATTCGAAAGCTGCTGGTATCAAGGACTGGTCATTCCTTTCCATGGCCCAGGGTTTAATCCCTTAGCTGTTTGGATCCTGGAAAACTGCAGGTCATGGCATAGCCTGACCTTAACTGCCCTTATGTCATAGAACACCTAGAAACATACCATGATTGTTACTTTGTTCGTTAAGTAAGCTTAATTTGCATTTTAATTTTGAGTAGTAATGAACATTCAGGAGAACTTTGTGCTACTTTTCTTCTGATCGATACATTTAAGCAATGCTTGTAAATAATGAACATACAAGAAAGCAAATTCCATTCTGCAGCACACTGAAAATCAAACAGAATATGCATGCACAATAAAGTTCGCAAATCGGTATGTGTAAATGGTTTTACAAGAAGTTAAGTACCTCAACGTTGGCAACATCTGCTGGCCCATAGGTGCCAGCGGTGGACTGGTGTTTCAAAAATTGCAGATACTCCCTCGCAAATTCAATTACAGCTTGAGAGACATCCTTGTCATCACTATTCAGGAATTTTAGGAGTAGGGCCGCTTTGCCTCTCACGGCATCTGAAGCCAAAGCTAAACTTTCTGGGTCCCGTAGCTTCTGTAACCTGCATATTAATATTATTAAAAACAACTCTCTGACAAATAAAATATTAGAACTCAATTCAAAATCAACCAAAAATTAAAAAAGTATATATATATCATCATCATATTCAACCATTATCTATCCACTGCTGGATGAAGGTCTCTCCAAATGCTTTCCACACAAGTCTATCCTGGGCCATTCGTTTCCACGTCACCCCAACCTGTTTTCTTATTTCATCCACCCATCTAGTTTGAGGACGTTTTCTAGGTCTTCGGTGGTCTCTTGGAATCCAGTTCAGAATTTCTGTTGTCCATCGTTGATCAGTTCTTCTTGCAATATGCCCAGCCCATCGCCATTTCAGCCCTTTTACTTTAACAATGATGTCCTCTACTCTAGTTTGCTCTCTCACCCAAGTGTTTCTTTTTCGATCTCTCCTAGTTATTCCAAGCATGCACCTCTCCATGCTCCTTTGCGTTGTCTGTAACTTCCGTATTGAGCCAGAGGGTTTATCGTCTGTTGAGTTCTTTCATAATGTTGCCATCCATTGAAATCAGCTGGCCAAGGTAAATATATGAATCAGCAATTTCTAGCTCAATGTTGTCAACTTGTATTTTTGTTTCCTCTACAAAATTATTGAACATGATCTTAGTTTTTTGTAGGTTCATCTTGAGTCCAACTTCTTCACTTCTAGTTGAGAGCTCCTGTACCATGTCTTGGGTTTCTATTCATGTTGCTGCTTCATGCCGCTCCTCGTGATAATTTTATTTTATTAATATTTTTTATATGCCCCCTCCCCTTCGCATTTACTGTATTATAAATAATAATATCATACGCTTTTTCCGTATTTCTTTCGTACATATTCTTGTTTATTCCAACACTTAACTTTATGATACATATATATGTATATATATACAGGGTGTTTGGAAAATATCTGGCAAAACTTTAAGGGGTGATAGGGGACACCAAATAAGGCATGTTTGCCCATATCCCCGTGTCCGCAAAGGGGCCGGTTTGGCTGTAGAGCGTAACTACTGTTTATGCCCATCACGTTGCTACGTAGCCAATTGCATGAATTAAATGCAATTTTTGATACATAATTTAAGTGATTGAGCTAATAATACAGTAGAGAAAAAGAAATCCGGAATTCAGTTTCCTGATTTTGATCTGTATTACTGTGTAGTGAAAATAAGCCTAAAACTGCCTTTTTTTAGCACACTTGGCCATTCGAGCACTACAGTGAATTTAGTATTTGCATCCACCACATTCAAGGTTTTCACAAATGGCTACAATGCACCATTTTAAGAATTTTTCAAATTATTTAATGTCAACAGACGTCGGGCTCTCTCTGGCGATTTTTTAAAATTAGCCGTATTACAATAATTTGATAAAGGAGTAGTAGTAGTAGCATTGGGATTTAAAAAAAAACAACTGTATAAAACTGAACAGAGGTACAGTACGTATGACAAGGAGTTATTCGGAGTTTATTCCGGCGTTCGTCACTTCCGCCATTTATTAGGAGGAAGACAATTCTGTGTCCATACTGACCATAAACCTCTAAGCTATGCTTTTAAGCAACTCAATGAAAAAGCATCACCTAGACAGCAACGACACTTGGATTATGTATCCCAATTTTCAACCGATATCAGATATGTTGTTGGTGATTACAATAGTGCAACAGACACCATGTCAAGTATGTTTGCCATTGAAATGTCATAGACTATAAGGCCACAGCTAAAGCCCGAGAAGAAGATTTGGAGCTGAAGGAGTTGAGAGAAAGTACTGACTCTCCATTGCAATTTAGCCTTATGAAATCTCTGGGTTCTGAGATCGATCTCTGGTTCGTCGCGTCTACTAATGTAATTAGACCATATATACCTGAAGCGTTTAGACATTTTCTTAACAAATCGTAACTTATCCTATCTAGGTACAGCAGCAACCGTAGATATGATCAAAAAAAAAAGATATATATGGAAGTCACTGAAAAAAAATATAACTGAGTGGACTAAAAGTGTGAACACTGTCAAAGTAGTAAAGTTAACCAACATACCAAACCTCAATTAGGAGTATTCCCTTTACCTATGAGTCGTTTCTCGTATATACATTTGGACATAGTTGGCCCACTTCCTTGTTCAAGGGGTTATACATACCAACTAACATGCATTGACAGGTACACACACTGGATTGAAGCATTACCTATGCAAGACATGACAGAAGAAACAGTCACTCGTACATTTTACCAAGGCTGGATTGTACGATTCGGTGTCCCGGTTTAGTTGACCACCGATCAGGGGCACCAAATGAAAAGCAATCTATTTCATGCACTTACCAAATTTTTTGGGTATTCATAAAACACCAACTACTGCATACCACCGATGTGCAAACAGAATGGTCGAGAGATCACACAGCTATCGTAAGACTGCTTTAAAATGCCATGGCACAGAGAGGTGGGTTGATGTACTACCTAGAGTATTACAGGGAATTAGAGCTTCTCTTCGACAGGATTGGGGTGTATCGGTCGCAGAACGATATATACGGTATACGGAACTTCCCTATGATTACCTGGTGAATTTGTGAATAATTCAGGTAAGGATAACTCAGTGTATGAATTTCCAATATTACTTAAGGATGTGATGAATAAACTAGAACCAGTCCCAACTCGCATAGTGACTACTAGAAATGTATTTGTGAACAAATATATGTTCAATTCGTCACACATATTTGTAAGACTGTTTGTAAACCACTACAAAGACCGCATACCGGACCATTCCCCCGTAGAAAAGAGAAATCATAAATTCTTCTTAGTACACACTGGAAAAAACTGGTAAATATTTCAATAGATCGATTAAAACCTGCACATATACTCAATGAAAATAATAATTGTTGTAACGACCCTGAGGCCACGTCCACTGCTAACAGCAAAGAAACTTCCATAAGTCAGCCAGTAAGATCATACATGACTAGGTCTGGCAGACGTGTTAAATTCTATGTGTAGTTATCTGAATTGTAAAATATTATGACAATTGAAAAATTTCTCCGGGGGAGGGTGATGTAGCAGGTGGATCTGGCGACAGGATCTAGGTAATATTGTAATACTGTGCTATCGTTTGTAAGTGGTTAAATTAACATACTGTAACACATCTATGATGACGTGCAGTACACGCATGACCGTTGGCGCCTATGCGAAATTGAAGCGAGAGTATGTGAAACTCGTTCACTTGCTACAAGACATTCAATGGAATAACATTGTTTTTAGTTGCAGTTTGCACTGTTGTAATAACATCTCATAAGTTCCTAATCATGCGATATCCGTTAAAGAGTTGAGTAATCTAGTCAGTAACTAATCTAGTTGAGTTTGCAATATTTATGGACCTGGAATGTTGTTCGAATAAGATGTAAACGTTGTCGAATAAAAGCATCGAACGTAAACATGCTTCAGATGCTTCACTTCATTGTCAGTTGGACACTACTGTATCTTGCCTTACATGTCTTACGACTATAGCCATTAGAAATTATGTTACGTCAATACTGGATGCTCACACTAGCTGACGACTAGCCTTGCTCCAGTGCTTGCGCCACAAGATACTCAAGGTATGAACTTTATGTATAACACATTCAGATACTGTTAGACGGCAGAAAGAAAAACAGTTTTAGAATCTAAACAAATGGTGACGGAGTGTTAATATCGAAATCGGTTTCGGTTTCTTTTTGGTTTTATGGCTCAAAGACTACAATGGTCATGCTGCGCCCGGACCTACTGTTTTCCGAGGAATCTGAACCTCTTAAGGCCTAGGGAACCAAACCCCGGACTACAGTGAGCAGTGCGATCTTTATGAGATCTCTGAGTAAGCGTTCTTTGCACTGCTGGGAGTCGAACCCGGATTAGCGGCGCACTAGGAGAACGCGTTACCACACTGCGCCACCACAGGGCGTTAACATCGAAATCCTTCTGATCTTTAATCATTAATAAGCTTCAATGTGACACAATAATAAAAAAAACCCACTAACACACCCTATCACAGTATGCATATAATGCCACAAAAGAAAATTTTTCTCCATTAAACAAATTTTTATGAAATAAGCAAATCGATGAGCTCTTTTGTATATGAAGCTGATGGGTGTTAGTGGATGAACGTTGCGAATTGCTTACATTTACATTGCTTTTAGTGTGAAAGGAGATAGAGTGATCATAAATTCTCTCATTTCAACTTCTCGGAAGTTTGTGCTATCATGTACACCTCAGTTAAAAAGACTTTTAATCATCAATTTTTTGTCTTTTGATAATATTTCAACTTTGCTACATTTTACGTTTAAAAAATCTCACCATCTTTACCAATTAAACCTGGGAGAGAAAAAAGTCATACTTACTAAAAGCTATAAGCGGGTTCTACTGTATATTTCATTGAAAAGTATGGTCCGATGGTACCATTAGAAATAACCGAGGGCTGATGTCACAAACGGCCTAGCCGATTATAGTAGAGGGGATGACATCATTTCTAGTTTTTGGCACAGATAAACGTTGACTAAAAACCAGTTCTGAAATGACGTCCTCCCCTCTGCTGTAATCGGCTAGGCCGTTTGTGACGTCAGCTCCCGTTATTTCTAACGGTACCATCGGACTACTTTTCGTGAACGAACTATTGTTAAGAAATTAGTATGATAGATATTCAATACATTAATACTTGAGATAGTTGTTAAAGCAGTATTAGAGATAATCCAACACATTAGTGTTAACTTATCAGTTAAAATTACTGAAGGTTAACTCTCAGCTTACCTAGACCAGCTAGTCAACAGTGTAGTACCCATACCGTTCACCAATTGAGCAACTTTCAGAATGAAATCTTCATCTTCTTCATCCTGCAAAAATACATACACATGTAGTTATTAAACTATTACAGCAGCAAGACCTTTGCATGGAAATTCTAAAGCATCGAGTTAATTTCAGACTTACTCTCAATTTTGCACCTATAAAATTGAAAATGGTTATACAATACACACACAGGGCTTAATTTCTAACAAAAACAGTACAGGAGCCCTAGCATATTCGTATTTTGTACCCGCTTTTGGCAAAGCCACGCCCACTTCTGGTCTGATGATGTCATGCGAGTTTAGTGGGCATACTCCAGGACGTCACGAAATTCCATGCACCCTCTTTGGGAGAGTTCAAGTATTACGTAAGCACCTTGTGGGGAGGGGTTGCCGTTGGTCTTATTTTCCTATGTTAGCCAATGTTAATTTTTGCTTTCTGAGGTGGGGGTGAAATGGCCAAAATATTGCTTACGTAATACTTGAACTTTCCCATTCATGTGAATAACAACACTACCCCATGTGTTACAAATAATATTCAATCACGTCAGTCAAAACAAGTTAGAAACATCATCTAACTTCTTAAAAATAGGATCCTTAGTTAGAAAACAAGTTAGAGTACCCAATATCTGTGAAAAATTTGAGCCCATGAGCAACATTCTAGCAGCAAAATTTAAGTTAAAATTCTGTGCGGTCTGTTGCCATGTAATATTCAATTTGTAAATCATATTTAATATTTTGTAAAATTAAGAAAAATATTTGACATTTAAAATTATTTTTAGTAATGTTACACATACATAATAGATGGTTTGTTATTGTTGATCTAAAATGTTTTTAATTGGATTTATATTTGCTGAGAAAACTAAAGTCAAAGCAATTATAAATTTCACTATTTTTGGAAGTCTTATGTCCCAGTTCATTACCTTTTCAATATATGATTATTTTATCCCAAATTCATTACTTTATCATGCATTCATGACCATTTTGGCAACTCACAACCCTGTAGACCCCGTGAACTTGCCCACTTACATTAGTTAATGAAAAATATTCCACAGAATTAATGTGCCAGGATATATCTTTTTTTTTCTCCTGCTTTTTGATTGGTTGTCAATTGCACTGTGATGACCATTTGCTAGCCACAAACGCAAATAAAACTTTGGTTTAAATTCGTTAATAGACGATACCATCAGTTGAACAAACATTAAATTCGATAATGTCTGAATGTGAAGGGAAGCATGTTGTGCTGTACAAATCAAATTCATTGTTGAAAACCCTCTTTCACATTCTGCGCTTGATATAGGGATGCAATTAACTGTTGAAATCAGTTTCTTCAGTTCATTCTTAATTTCTTTGAAAGAAGATTCCTTGAAAATTCTGAAGTTCCTTGTATTGTTCCTGGTCTTGTATTGAAATGAACTCTTTTGCATAATGCATTCGCTGTATTGCTTCAATGGAAAAATTACGTTTTTGAATGCAGGCAATAAACATCTATTTAGGGCTTTGGAGGGCTCCAGAGCCCAAAAACAGCATCTATTTGGGAGCTCCGGCTAATATTCAAATAAACGCCAAAAATGAAGATATACTGGAGCCATGCTCGAGTGGGCTTCCGCCCAAATTAAGCCCTGGGCACACATTTACGTTGGCATATAACATTGCCTAAGAAGTTAAATATGACAAAATGATATCAATGCAGATGTGGGGCGATAATCGCATCACTGTGATGATATAAAATTTCAGAACACATTATCCAATAAATTATATATATATTCTGAATTATGTTAAGAGCAAGATTCTGAGAGATTGACCCACTTAACATTAGGTGGTGGTTCACACCATTGCGGATTTTTCTCCAAAAATTACCAGTTGCTAGTACTTTTATAAGATGTTAAAATCCAAATTTTTTTGCATCTGTGTTGTATCGTTCACATTTTATGACCTGTTAAAGGTCATTTTTACAAATGAAAAAATCTGCGTTTTTGAGATACATTAAAAATGTTTTTGACCGTATAGTGTTGTACTAACGTGGGCTTGTATAAAACATACAAAAATGTCATGGCAAGTTGAATGTGAAAGGTCTGCAATGTCATGTTTTTAGCAATTTTTCTCATTTTCAAAACCTGAATTACATCTTGTGCAATCCATTTGCCACTGCAAACAAGATGTCATTAGAGTTATATTAGCGCTACTAATTAATGAATAAAACATTGTGGAAAGCTGAATGTGTTGGCAGTTATTTGATACCAAAATCTAAAAATTCAGAATTTGGCACTTATTTGGCGAACAGTATATTGAGACAATACTGTGACTATTGAAACACTATTATATGTAACGGAAAAGTAAACTTTACTGAGGCAAGTTGAACAGAAAAAAAAAATATTTTTTCAACCATGTATGTATATTTGAGTATTTCAGTTTTTAAGTTACATTTTCAAATCAATTTACATTTATCCATTCCACCCATTTATACCACTTTTGATAAGACTCTTGTAGATCTTTTAAGCAAGGAACCCTGGAAGGTCCAGCTCCAGAAAGTTGTACATGTCCAATGAAGACATTACTTCGGTGTACGCTATCGGTATTATCACGCAATGGTTACTGAAACTTCTCAGCTCCGCTCTGGTGAAGAACTTTCATTCGAAACATGTCATCACCACAGTCTTCTAGAACTTTATCAATCTAAAAGCGTTTGTCATTCAAAACAGAATAAAAAAAATGTGGTTGAAGTTCATAATCACAGTTTTAATGAGCATACAGTTTGACCTCATTCAAACGTACAAGATAGATAGTGCATCTTGATCACAGCTTTTAAGAACAGTGAAATAAACTGCTTTTGATGCTTTTCCATCAATCTGAGTAACAAATACATCAACGTGTATTGATATACCCCTTTTTCCAAAATAATCCCGCTGTTTTTTGCAGTAATTCTGTGGTAACATTTTTTGTTATCAGTCTTGCAACCAGAATGATGTTTCTTCATCTGTCTGATCTAGTGTTAACCCCTTTGCCTTTTTTTTACTGAACGGCTCTCACAATGTGTCTCATGTACTCTACGACATGCTTACAAGCGATGTTAAAATCGCATACAATTTCATATTTCCCAGTAGACTCTTTTATATTTGTGATTATGAGTGAAATTTCATCCAGAGATGATAACAGTGACTGACATTGAAAGCAGCTCATGGTGATCATGATCACATATGACCTTCAAGTCTGTATCATCTGGTGAACTCAAGGAAAGCCGAGCACAATGGTTTGCACATATGCTGCTACTCTTACAATGAACTTTACAAGTAGTTTTCAAGTATCTTTTACCCATGTCTAATTTTTTTGTAAGACATTTTTGAGTGGTATTGTCAATGTCTAGTTTCTTTACAATATCACTGAAGATTGAAAACCCATTGAGACCACCAGCTGACGTATTATACATGCCCACTAAAGTTATTTGGCATTGTATGTTTATACTTAAGAGCAGCTACACCTCCCTCCTGACCCTATATATAGCGATGCTTTCAGGTGCCACTTAGGTTGATGTATATAGGGGGAAGGGAAAAAGCGATACTTCCCCGTATGGAACGACAAACTTTTGTTTTGCAGCCCCGAAAGATAAAGGTTAACATATCTCAAAAACACAGATTTTTTCATTTGTAAAAATGACCTTTAAAAGGTCATAAAATGTGAATGATACAACACAGATACAAAAATTTTTGGATTTTGCCATCTAGTATATGAAGTAATAACTGGTAATTTTTTAGGAAAAATCGTAGACGGTGTGAATTACAGGTGGGTCAACCTCTCAGAATTGTCCTTTTAATCATTATTTAAGCTTCACAATCTATTAAACATTCAGGTTTATTTTCATATTAAGTACATTTACCTACAGCATTGAATTCTATGATCACTGCATTATAAAGAAAGACAGATTAAAATGTATTCATTATAAAGGGAAAATGCATAGCGGGTTGCACACACACAAAGGGAAAACAGGTAGCAGGATACATACACAAAGGGAATATTTTCCTTTCGCGTGGAGCAAAATACGCTCCACTGGAGGTAAAATGTACAGCAAGACATGCACGAAGGGAAAAATATACTTACATCACTTATATTCAATGCACCAGCCTGCTCTAGCACAAGAGCAAAAGACTCCACGAGTTTAATTTTCGCTGCTGGATCCATTCCCTTGTTTATGATTTGATTAATACAGTCGCAAGTATCGTCTCGAATGAGTGGCATAGACAGAAACTGAATGAAGAACGAGACAAAGTGCTCATTGGCAATGAAGTTAATATCAATCCACCCGATAAAAGAACCAATTACTTGCAAGCAAAGGCGAATAACATCTGGATTTTGAGATTTATAGGCAAGCTGAAACACAAAATGTTATGTAAGTGTTGTGACTGAATGTCATCAGGCAAACAGAATAAAGGTTTTAAACAAATAACGTGAATTGTGTGAATTACGCTTTCATAATCGCATTATTCATTATTCCTGGTGGACGACTGCTGCTGACACGTCCAAAAGCTTGGGTGACCTTTTTCATTTGCTATGTTACTAGTGTTTAACCCCTTTTTTTTTTTAATGTAAATTTCTTCCCTGGTAGTCTTGTATCTTATTTGTTTTCTTGGTCATTGATCGTTAGTTGAGAGACTGTCGACTAAGGTACGTCGAAATGACATGGTGGAAGACATAATTTAGTCAGTTAATCTGTTAACTGGGTATGACGACATTTTTCGTCATGCCCGGAAGACTACCAAAATGCGAATGACGACATTTTTCGTCATTAAAATTAACCGTATTATGTTGAACGCATTACGTTTTATGTAGTTCTTATATATTTAATCCTAGCGTGATGGTGTGATGACATTACTTATCACTGTGAAAAAAAGTCCCCAGTGTGAAACGAGTTTCACAAAATTTTATTCCCGGTTAACAGGCTTGGAAAGGGGGAACATTATTGGACTAAGAGGAGTGAAATGGGCATTCTGAAGAATTGTTTGCCATTCTGACCTAGCTGTAGAAAGCAGTGGTTACGCGAGGGCATGCACATGTGGCAAACAAACTCTGGATGGCCAAAACAGACCACCAGTAGAGAGGGTCGCCTGATATGCTGACAAGCATGAAAGAGCTTCAACAGCTTCCTTGTCCACAAATCAGAGACAGGTAGTAATTTCATTACAGAATACTGTCTGCCTAAACCATTTCTAGGTGTTTAATAGAAGGATGTTTGGTGTCATTGTGCCCATTACTTGTCCTTTAACCATCACTTTCGTTAGCAGTAGTGTCATGAATGAGAAACCTGGACTGCTATGGACTAGAACCGCATTGTCTTCAGCAATGAATCCAGATTCCCTTTAGGAGCTGACAATGGATACGTTTGAATATGGAAAGCATGAGATGAGTGCTTCAATCTTCCCTTTGCTTTGAAGCAAAACACTGACCCAACTGCTGGAGTGATGGATGATCTAGGGAGCCATCACACATGAAAGTTAGTCACCCCTAGTAGTGGCACGAGGGGTACTAACAACTCAGTGATACATGAAGGACATCTTGTAAGCACAGGCGTTGCCTCTCATGGAAAGGCTTCCAACAGGCATTTTTCAGTAGGACGATGCTCGCTCTCACATGGTAAGTTTCTGAGGTACACCTCCACCATGTTGACACAATTCCTTAACTGCATAGTCATCAGATTTATTGCTGCTCAAACATTTATGGGAACAACTGGGATGAAAGCTTCGGCGGCTTACAAATATGTAGGACCAAATTTGCTACCACTATAGCAGAAGGCTTTGGAAATAAATGTAATGACAACAATTATTTCAACATTGGTATAAGATTTAAAAAACCATGCCGTTTTGGAAGCCAACAGCTTCTTTTATCCAGTGAAGTCCAAATGATGTACAGTGATAAGTTGAAGGCACTACCTCTTGCTATGTACAGGGCCAGGGAGAAGACATATGGTAGTTTAGCAGATTGGGCCCCCTAACCAATTGCGCGTAATGACAGATTATGTTTGTTGTATGGTTAAAGTCTTACACCAGGGCCTTGAGCATTTGCCCCGGCTCTGACTATGTATATACAGCCAAATTCAGTTGTAAAGACAGCTCAGCTAACACATGATAATACTTATTCGCATTCTGGAATGTTAAGGCTGGAAAAATGACGAACACTATGCAAATTTAATTAAGATGATAAACAACGTTTTTGGCGTAGTTACTAATTTACAATATAATTTGACGCATGTTTCTAGAGAACAGCGCCTCTCCTTGTCTGGAACTAACGTGAAATAAACATTGAAGTGTTGCCAATACACAGTGGTTATTAAGTTGCCATAAGCAGTTAGTGGAAGTTTTTAAAGGTGTACGATGTTGTATTTGGTGACCAAATTTCAAAGTGGTGAATCTTGATCAAAAAGTTAAGTGGAGAAGGCAGTTGAAGGGGAAGCAGCAGTTAGAAAGAATTTAAAAAGTTTTTACAAGTACTACTAAAGCTTGGAGTTGATTTATGGTCATTCACAAGCGAGCCACCAAATTTGTGACTGACAAACACTTTTAAGAAGCCAAGTTGAATGATTGAACGAGGTTAGCTTAGTTAATGATAGTGCCATCATTAAAGTTGAATTGATGGTCATTATTCCAACAATGAACTGCAATCGATGATTTTTGAAACTCAGCATTAGTGACACATCTTTGGTGTTCTTTCATCCTATGCGTTGAATTGTAAATTAGTAAGTATGTCAAAAATGTGTATTTATCACTATGCCACTATAATGTATGTACTGGTTGTCGTTGTCATCGTTCTTTGCAGGGGGGTCAGTGGGAATGGTGGCTGGTTGTACTGGTTGTCGATACACTAAATATATAAACATCCACCAATCAGAAAATTTTTCTAAAAAGTTGGGGGATTTTGGAAGAATTTCTCACCAGGGAACTTTTATCTGACAGTGTACGAAGGGTGACCACTTCAAGGTATAGAAAAGGGAAAAAAATCTTACCAATATTTGATGCCATGAATCAACCAATTCTTTAACGCATGTTTCTCTCATTGTGTCCTTCATTAATGTAAAAAGTTCCAGTTCCTGAAAGCAAAGAAGATTATACTAAATATCAATGGCAACTTAAGGTAAACATTTTCAAAAGCTTTCTGAAGTATACTTTGCTCTTCTTTCTCTTTAAAAAACAAAACAAAAAACCCTCAACTATTTTGAATTAACTCCATCAAAGGTACAGTTAACATTTACAAGCTCATTCTAAAGATATAGCCGAACTTTTGTTCAGGATTTTGAAAATAACAGGTGTCAGTTGCATTTCTCATTAAGAAATTTTGCTTTCACAACTTCAGATCCGGTCATCATTTTTGGCAGAAATTTTATTACTTATGTGATGCAAATTTTGACCATTCAACCATAATGGATGGATATACAGCACATAAACATATAAAGTGACCATACTTCAGAAAGTGATTCAATATTTTTAATATTTTTTTCGTAATTTGCAAACTGTCTCTGTTTTGTTCATTATTGTTGTAACTGCGTGTTTAAACATACACATTCAAATAATAAATATTTTTGAAATTGCACCAAAGAAGAACGTTTTTGGAATGTAGGAAAAATGGCAAGTGCAATTGACGCCTGACTTTTGGTTGCTTATTTTTAACCCTATCTTAGTTACCATCCACGGGAAGCAGAGATCGTGGTACCATATGGTGATGAACAAATCTAGCAGATAGTAACTAGATTGCCATACGGTGCCCAATATAGATTTCAAGAAATGTACAAAATACATTAGAAAGACCTACTATCTACATATAAATTTTATAACATGGCATTACACAAACAATTTTACTGATAAATTGCCCATATGAACATTTTCAATGACAAAATGCATTCTACAAATCTAAAATTTGGGAATGTACTTGGTGCTTTCTCGCAATATTATATTGATATAATATTGCAAGAAAGTTCATTTTTGCAAAGCCTCACTACTTCATACGTATATTCATATAAATGTACCAGCATGTCTACTAAAAATAAGAAAGCCAATTCCTTGACTTTTCGTTGACTACTTCTGTACATCCCTTGACCTTAAAAAAAAGTTTCTCAACCTGATTTTTTACAACTGATGAAATAGTTATATAAATTATAGCTGAAAGTCCCAAAATGTGATCAAATTATGATAGAAAATAGCTGAGAATTACTAAAAATTGCCTAGTTATGACAAAATTAGCTAAAAATTACTAAACCAGTAACAAAAATAGTTAAAGTATAGTACTAAAATTACAATTCAATTCACGAGTACAAATTAAAAATAAATAAAAATGAGCATAACTGTAACCTATAGCATAGATATAGTGACCTTTTTCCTATTTCTTGACCCTTCCCTGACTTCCATGACCTGGAAGGCACCCTGTACACTGATACTTCAAAGTTCCACTGATACTCAGGGAAAAAAAAAAATAGAAGTATTTTTCTCTTTTAATAAAACAGAAAAACATAAAATTATCTAGATGCTCCTACTATCCCGGTAATTTGAAGTGTGTGCTGTGATCATCTGGTTGGGTTTATATTAGAATTCAACTTTTAGTTTAAAATAAAAACAAAACGAACTAAATCATATTCAGGACAGGCTCAAATCAGCAACCTCTGCATTACTATCCCAG
Organism: Dysdera silvatica; assembly: GCA_006491805.2. NCBI lineage: Eukaryota > Metazoa > Arthropoda > Arachnida > Araneae > Dysderidae > Dysdera > Dysdera silvatica. The sequence goes on along the minus strand of QLNU02015359.1, from coordinate 29,472,646 downwards.
CGCCTTGTGTGCAAAATGGACAGCCACACTTAATAAGGGAATAATAATGTATCATAGGTGCCAACTTCTAGAAGTGAAAAATCTGTAGTCCATCATGAGCGGGTGGGCAGGCCACCATTTTTTAATTAAACAAAATCATACATAATTTATGAAAAAAGGGCACAATGAGGAAATTAAGTATTTATTAAATTAATAATAATAGAGGATTAAACTGTATTAAACGCAATATTAATTCTTAGAATTTACAAATGCTGTAGTGCAAGATTTTGCATTTTCGAGAAATTTTTTGTCAAATACATTCTCGTAACATTTCACATGTTGTCTGCATTTAACTATTAGTAAATTTTCTAATGTGTCATCAGACATGGTTGACCTGAAGTCAGTTCTAATTTTCTTCACTTGACTGAAGACTCTCTCGCATGCTGCATTACTGTGAGGGATCGTAAGTATTGACAGCATAACCTGAGAAAGTCGTTTAAATTTTAATTCACAAGTATCATTTTTTATTTTACCTATGGCTGCCCATTGTGCATCAATGCTACCTTCATTACTCACAGTTTGTGGAACTTCGAAAGCCTGGAACTCACTGAATTCTGTTTGTAAAGCATCAACAGCTTCATCTTCTGTATTATTGAACAAAAGAACAGGAAATTTTTCTGTAAAATATTTTAAGCTGGAAAATGATGCATTTTCAAAATTCGATATTTGTGTAACCTCTGCATGATGTAACACTTCTAACTCAAAAGGAAATTTATTGTGCATGTAGTCACATGCTGCTATGAAATAGCTTCTGACGTTTTCATAAAATTCATTTTTATCATGGATGTTAAAATCTTGGATTACTTTCAGTGTTCCATTTCCAATTAAGATATCAACATCATCTTTTTGATTACTCCTCTCATGATAGTGGACTTTCAAAATATCACTACATAATTTTATCATGTTTGATTTTACAAATTTCACTAGCATTTCTCTGTACAATTTTAAGAGAAGAGATTTTAGCATATGAATATGTGGTTCCGCAGACTGAAGTTGAGCATTCGCTTTTTAAAATATAGGCACAGTATAAGATAAAAATAAACAGAAAGCCTTATTGATATCTTCCGACAGAAAATAAAACAACCTTTCTTCACGAGACATGGAGTTTTCAGTTTTTTGTTTCTTAGAAATATCCACATAATTTTGAGCTTTCCTTTTTAATTTCTGCGATGCTTTTTTGCTGTTACGTTCTTTCACTTTATCTGCATTTTCAACCGAAACTTTGATAGAGGGAATAGTAAAGAAAGAAAGTGGGGTGATTTGATTCCTTTTCATGGCCTCTTCCTTAAAAAAACTGATCAAAGGTTGCCACTGCTGGATTATACGCTCTAAGCACTTTCCAACAGACAACCAACGAGTGCTAACGTGTTTTAGTACCTTTTTTATATCAGTCTCATGAAATTCTTGAAGAATTTTCAACCTATCTTTTCTTTTCGAACTCTTTTGTAAGTAATAGTAAATGTCTACCAAAATTTCACTGGATCAGAAAGTAGGAAGACATCGTTTTCGACTGGAAGATCGATAAAAAATCGGAAGCCTTCAAGGTAAATCGGAAGGATTAGCACCTATGATATATCCTTCAGACCATGGTTAAAATGATCGAATAATATTGTTTTAATTAATAGATACCTCCTGGGCCATTTCACGTCAAATCAACAGATTTTAATTTTCAACCATGTTCTCACGTCTCAGATATATATATATATATATTTTAATGAGAAGGTACTTTTTTAAGTTTATATCTTCGTAAATTTGATAAGCTGTAGCTTGAAAACCATAACTAGCACATGCTTCATATTTTTTTTCCAAAATGAGCTGACCACATGCTTTTTATATTTTACAAATAGGTAAGGTGTTTTTTTGTAGTTGCAAAATAAAAAATATATTTGCTTTATATCACATTAACAGAAACATTGGTCATTTTAATAGGTTTAAGAGCTCTCTGAATCTGAAATCTTTCTTCTTTTTGGTTTCTGGGCTCAAAGACTACAGTGGTCATACTGGGACCTATTTTCCGAAAATCGAAACCTCTTAAAAAGGTCCTAGAGACAAGCCCTGGACTACGGTGAGCAGTCGCGTCTTTATGAGATCTCTGAGGTAAGCGTTGTTTTACTGCTGGAGTCAAACCCAGATTAGCGGCGCGCAGGAGGAAGCGGCGTTACCACACTGCGCCACGCAGAACGTTTGAACCTGAAATAACTTATATTTATGAAATTAGTTAAAAAGTATATCGCTTATGTTGTTACAATATCAGTTGATATTGTTTTTGTTGTCACTATTAACACTACAAGGTATTTTCTTCATTGTTGTAGTGGATAGGCACATGGCATGGTTGTATTAATGGTTGCAAGAAATAAAGAATTTAAAATACTGTCTTTATATTATCTTAAATGCAGTATATAAACAGGACTCTGCATGGAATGCATCTATATTGGGCAAGTAAGCAGATGGATATTGGGTTCTTCATGAGAACAACCCGTAAAAAGCAAAGCATAATGAATATGATAGTACAGGAATTGGAATTCGTTCAACAAAGCAATTATAGAGTATTCAAATACAATTTCAAACCAAAGGTAACTTTTACAAATTAATTTTGGCTATGACTGGCAAACTTTTTACCAGTAGTTCCTGACTTTGTAGCAGTATTCAGCAATATTTTAAATGTAGTGGCCATAATGGCAATCTTTATTGAGAATAACTTACTGTTTTGTGAATCCAGCGATTCACGAAATTTCTGACGGTCCGCTGTTCTTCTGTATTGGCACATGGATACCTGAAAATCAATGTCACCTATTATACACACAAGCTCATATTAATAATATTCTTTAGGAACATTGATTTCATATTATCTGGCTCACGCTATGACACATAAATGAAAAAGTTGATGAGATAGAACGCTTACCTTGTTTTAATATAATTTATAAGAATCTGGAAATAGAAGAATTTCACTTCGTCGGTGCTAAGTATTAAAATAGAAAAGTGCATTTAATAGTTATATCATACAGATAATGTTACAATTGCACAGCAAGTTCAGTGACTATGAACCAAGAAAAATGGATATTTAAAAAAACACTGGGCATTTTAACTTCACATTGGTCTTTTTTGACATAAGATTTTCAACCATTCAATTTCGTGATCATAGACTATTTAGTCAGATACCTTAAACCAGGGGTCGAAATTAACTTTTTAAATCAGGTGCACTAAATACTAGTTAGGTGTACAAGTATCTAATAATAGAAAATAAGCTTCAGCGTTAAAAACAAGTGAAATGCAAGTGCAGCAATCATATTTAAGGATGTAAGCTAAAAATTGCAACTTTCGAGACAACTGAACATTTGTTTGTAATAATAATAATAATAAAAAAAGATTAAAAAAAATCAAAGCTAAGCACATGTAGACACATTGAGAAAATTATATAAAATTATTCCATAGGTCACTGTTTTTGAAAAATAAGTAGCCATAGTTTTGAATAGTTAGGTGCACTATGTGCACCCAGATTAAAAATTTACATGCACGGATAAAATTTCATGTGCACAGTGCACCCACTAATTTCGAACCCTGCCTTAAAGAGAGTTATAGAAGTATTTTGTAATCCTAAGTTTAATTTATTTCCAAAAAAATATAAGGTAAGTATACAAGCTGTTGATGTCATTCAATTTCATTAAACTTGGAACCCAAAAAAGTGGTCTTAAAAAAAAAAAATCTCTTCACATAAAGATTTGAGCAGTTTGGGGTTTGTTGAATTAGTCTTAATAACATTAACAACTTTTGCAGATTGATTGACGACTTCCTTCAATGAATGTGTTCCTAATTTAGTGAATAGGCTATTGTAGTTTCACGAAACAAGTGTCTCTCTGTAAACCAACACTCTATAATTTAATTTTGGTGTTTTCGTTCTAACTACCCATTTTTTGGTGTTTTCCGCTATTATTTTTATGTACCCCATACCCAGTTTGCCACATATCCCTGGAAACCACTGGTCTCGATACCCAAACCCTGAACCACAGTAGTTAGAAAAAACGGCATAATGTTTTACAATACCACTAGAACCAACCAGGGCTAACGGTATGATAAACATGTTACTTGGACATTGCCTTAGGGTGTACACAACAATATCCTAATTTATAAATTGAACATAACGTACAAAAATATGCAGACCTTTTTTAGAGTGTTTACCATATACAGAGTGTTTTTCTTGTCCAGATGTTTGAACATTTTCCTTAACCAAAAACATTAATTAAAGCAATATATACAGCGAAACACTTTGTCTAATTTGATATTTTCCTACAATCTACATAGTTCATTTTCACTTACCATTTCATTTTAATTTCTACGATTTTATGTTTTGAAATTTTTAATATGATCTCAATATTCTGCATGATAACATAAAATCAAACCTTCATCCTATGCACGGGTGCCTCTACAGTGCTCATGCGAAGACTGAAATTCGAGGTACACGAGGGATACAAAAAGGAGACCTCTAAAAAACAAAAAATCCAACTACCTGGACAGGTCTTTCAAAGGTTTAAAAGATGGATTTCTATCCTCTGGATGGAAGAGTCGCACCCATGGCCCTATGCATTAAAAAAAGTAAATTGTCTGCGAGTTTTATGGTGTAATGATAGCAAGGGCCATACTGTGTCAGGACCTGCAGTTTTGGGTGAGATCTGAAACGCTTAAGGCCTAGAGAACCAACCCTCAGACTACAATAAGCAGCTAGTCGGTAAGCATTTTTTAACATCATTGGAAGTCAAACCCAGGACAACAACATATTAGGTGACTGCATTACCATTACAGGGCCTAACGAAACAATACAGAGTTTCACCAGGAGATTCCATAACAAACAGTTATTTCGACACTGGCGTAAGGTTTAAAAACACGACGTTTCGGGAGCCAACTGCTCCCTTTGTCAAGTGAAGGCAGAAATTCTGCCGTCACTTGACAACATCGTGTTTTTAAACCTTACGCCAGTGTCGAAATAACTGTTTGTTATTATAGGGCCTATTAAAAATAAATAAGTTTGAACATATCCCATATGATTTTGCTGAATATTCTTTAAAAAAAAAAAAATTATTATTACCCTTCTTGAAAGGGTGGGGGGACTTGTCCCGGTGGCTTTGTGTGTTTGGCAATTTGGCATTTGCCAATTGGGTTAGCACAATGCCCATTTGGCAATTGTGCTAACCCTGAGAACGGGAGCGTCATTCCTGCGTCTTGGTGGTCTAGCGGTTAAGGCACTGTGGATCTAACGGAGAGACCCTAGTTCCACCCTAAGCCAGAGTAATGTCTCTTTCTCCTATATATTGAAAGCTCAACTTCCGAGTTCAAGCGTGGGTGTCGTAAATAAATATCTAGAAATAAATTATGACTAAACCTCCCGATATCCTCAGCATGGTGCACACTCTTTTGTCCTGATGAAATTACAAGGACTTTTAAGGACCAAATAATTTTTTTTCAAGGACCTTACATTGTGAATTATAATAAACACATACATAAAACTTAATTAAAAATGCAAAACTTCATAAGCATAATACTGAAATCAGAGTGTTTAACAATGTTGTTCCTTTTCAACTTGGAACACTGCCAGTAAAAACTACCCTCTTTGCATCCCTCGTGTCAGCCGTGCTAAGCAGGCGGGGGGGGAGGAAGGGGACGTGTCCGAAGTACAACTGGCTTCGTTCCGAAAATAAGAACAAGTGTCCTTTTTTTTCTCCCTTTTGCCAAAACTTGAAAAAGTTTTGAGAAAAATTCAATGACTTTTCAAGGACCAATCATATTTTTGGCAGCTTTTAAGTATTGTTTAAGGGGCCCCCAACTTGCCAAAAAAATTTCAAGGACTTTTCAAGGACCATGGGCACCATGGTGTGGTAATGTAAAGGTGTCACATTCAGCTACCACATGACTTATCCAAGTTTGATGGCAGTAGGTTCCCAGTCCTGGTCGTTTTTTCTCCTTTTACAGATCCGTAATCTGGGGGTTCGATTGCCTGGGTGGAAGAGATTTTTATCACTTAGAAAATTGTAGGCCCTGGTGCGGCATGATGTTTGCTGTCCTTGTGCAAAACACCAATGAACAACCTTCGAATAACCACCACTCACTATAAGAGAATTAAGAATAAAAGTTGGAATGCATCCATTGCTAACGAACACTGAAGTCAAAATGGCATACTTACACATTGACCTTTTCTGAGAGTAAGCAATCTATGCTCATTTGCCATCCAGTGTCCGATATCTTCAACTGCTCGAAATACTGGAACGCCTTTAAAAAAAAGTTACAATATAAACTACGGTATATTTCTTCAAAGGACAACGTTTGGCACCACTCCACATTTATGCAAAAGTCTTTACACACACAACAGAAAATTTCATGTTAATACTTACCCTAGTTCGAGCAATTTGGCTGCTTTGGTCTGAAAACCCTTGAATAATAGAAATATCCATCTTTGTTGTCTGCAAAAATGCAAAATTTAAATACTTATTCAATAAATCACCAGGGAAAAAGCCAGAAATTAATATAATAAAACTAAAAGATATTATAAGCCAATAATGTGGCTGATGACATGCAAGTGATTCTGAGAGAGAGATGAAGTACAATTGTCTACTGGATCCCTTTAGAATTTTATCTGCACCAGACATATTATGAGAAAAATCTTCGCACTTTACACAGAAATCTTAGTTTTGAGCCAAGCAAGCTTGTACGCAGCTAATTTTGGAAATATTTTTCCAATGTTAATTCAAAAATCTACATTAATGCAAATCATACATAGAACTGGGGGTTGGGACATCCTTCTCGATATTAACATGAAACACCAGGAAGATATGTAAGCCAATGTGTGTTTTGTAAGTAATGCAGTGATATATGCACATGTGTGGGATAGAACTAACCCTCCAGACTCTAACAAGTTAGTCAGAAATATGGTTTTTTTCGATACTGTCGAAGAGTCAAACAAGATTAAGAGCTAGAAGAACATGTTACAACTATCAGCAGTGGAGTTATACATGTTCCTCTGAAGTCGATTATATGTGCTCATAGCGATTCTTTCGATTGTAAAAACGTTTCACGATGGAAAACTACCAATCAACTAGCATCCCAATGCAAACCAACCAGCACAATCCAATGGTTAGCTGAATTCCAACAAAACTATCAAACTACACAAAACTATATATATATACATACACACAGCAATGATAGATTGTGTAAAAACAGGATAAATAAACCTTACCACAGTCTATTTTATGAAGCAACTGTTCCAAGTCAACTGGTGGGGACAGGGGCGGATTTAGATTTTTAACGCTCTTCGGCTACACCAGTATTTAACAACCTTCCCCCTTCATTAAATTTTATTGACTCATCCTATCTGACACTCCCCAATTTCTCTCCCAAACCTCCTTCCATTCTATACCATAAATAAAACATTACGAAAAATAAGTTTATGAAAGATAAGTGTTATGACTATACTTTACGTCGTTTTGTAAGCCTGTTGTCTTTTGTACTCTGACCTTAGTGGCAGTGGCGGGATTGATGGCCAGTTGCCATTGTAATTATAAAACAATATTAATGTCTGAGAAATTTAATAACCATTTCGTTAATTATAACTAAATTATACACGAGTTACAAACCAGTGCTTTGTTTCACATACATCTGAAGAGCATTCACCCCAAGGCAACCTTGGATCCATCAGTGATTGAGATAAGTAAACACACAATTAAGGCACTTTTCCAGAAATAAACGCAAAAATCTAATACTAGTGATATTGTCATCCACGACTGTTCATCATACACGCCTAACACATATATTATTATTATGTATACACTAATAACTTAGGAATTGTTTTGTCATGAGTTGGAAACACAAACTGAAAGTAGTCAATGCCTCTGTACCACGGAAATGTCAGTATATACATGGCTTGATGGGTCATTTATATACTAATATTGAAAGGACAGCACTGCAAGCTCTTGAATCAGTATAGCATGAAAATAAGAAACAGGATGGGGGGGGGAGAGATTGAATTGAGATTGCCCATAGGTTTTCACTGTCAAAGGTTGAAAAAAAGTCACCATAGCTCCAAAAACATAGGGCAACACATGTTCCGCAATAGGGCAAAGCCAAGAATAGAAGAGAAACACTTTTATGTCTTACCTCCATATTGATTATATTTCTTAGGATCCTTGACAACGTTCAGAGAAGGTATTAGCTCAAGGATGAGAAAACTTAAGTATATATGAGAGATTAACGAAAGTACAATTTAAAAATTATGCGGGAAGGGGCTACAAAATACCTTAAAAAAAAAAAGATTGAGTGATTTGGAATTGAAAAGAAAATCTGTGTATGCCATACAATTGTCCTGTATATCAAGGTCATAACTAAGCAACCTCTATTTCACCACCTTTTTATTTAAAATGGGGGGTGGGGTATCACTGTGCCGCATATATATACACCCGTCATCCAAAGCATAAGCCCAGTGATTCCAAGCATATTAAAATTTTTAATTCTAATTTGATGATGATAATATTGCTTAGCAGTCATTGGCCATTAGTAGAGCTTATTTAAGTTGTTCTAGGAACTAATCTGTTGGAATCTTGAATAAGCCAGTTGCCTGCTTTTGCAAGGAGTAATTAAGTATAAGTATTACATCTAATTATCACAACTGATCAAACAACAAAACATGTTCGCAATACCCCCATCCCCTTTTTTAAACAAAAATAAAACATATAAAAAGCACTTATATGATTTACATTCTGCCTCAATCTAGGGCTTGAACAGATGAAACTTATTCATTGACAGGACCATATCTGTCATTGTAGAATTTGAGTGTATGTCAATTCTTTGAAAAGTCTCGTATCATACATGTCATCATACATGGTCATCATATGGTATCATGCATGTCATTACACAGGCCTGTGCCCCATCCCCACAACAATCTGAAATAAATTGCTATTTTATACATACCGTAATGTATAAACCTTCATAGAATGTGCTTGCCCCCCCCCCAAATAATTTTGAGAACTCTACATTAATGAGTGGTATTGTTTTAACGAATTTTTCAATCAGGGTGATCTCAGAGACTTCGTATATTGTAATTAGTCGTTTGTTATGAACCATAGTGCACAGATTATTCTCTGAAGAAGTTTCCTTTCAAAGAGATTTTACTGAATGTTGTTTTAAGGGCGTTAATCCAAGCTCCTGTTGGATACGTCAGTATGGGTTTTAAAAAAAAAATTGGGTTTGGGAAAATACTCCTTGATACCGAATGGAAGGGGCTTGAGCCCCCCTTTTCTACGTCACTGACGAGGAGGACGCCCAGCACGTTGTATTAATACAGCAGCATGCGGTAGGGATTCGAACGAATCCTGGCCGCAGATGGCAAGTAAACAGTATCGCAATAATCTGCCCACGTGGTGCGCGAGTATTTAATACATCGGAATACTAAAGTAAATAAGAAATCAGCTTACCATAACATCAACCGTATTTTAAAACATATGCAGCAATGTAAATAAGAGAAATGATAAACACAATACATATTTACGTAAAGTATGCATGGCAAGTTATGTAAACAGAACTGTATCTGAAGTCATGCTATTTATTTTTTACGATGTACATTACAAAGAAGGATTAAAATAATGACTTACTCCGCAGTTGCTACCTCAAGGAACTAACTTTAAAAACATTGAAAAATTTCAGAAAATTCATATCTTTCTTCCTAAAATTCTTCTCATAACGATACTTTTCCCACGTGAAAAAAAAACACAACATTGAAGCAGTTACAGTTCTTGTCAATGTTGTTCCAGTTATGTGTATACAAACAAAGGCCAACGTTATATTTAAAGAACATTATTACATTATCTAGTTGGCTATGTTCCAATAAAATAGCCTTGACTGTCATTCCCTTATAGTGGACATACTTATTCAACGGACGCTTTCCTAATTACCAATATCAATGCTTCTTAACCCTCAACCTTCCAGATTAGTGGACGGACACTCAAATCGTGAAGGGTCCGTTATCCGAAGGTTTTACTGTGTTTAAAAAAGCCATTATAGGTTATTTTTAAATTTTAGAGATGTCAATAAACGCGGGAAAACACAATAAAAACCACTGAAATGCAACAAATGATTGATACTTTTTCATAGCGTTCATCATCATAGTTCAAGTTGGTAACATAGAGCTCAGTTCAGTAGCCAATTTTTGTCAAAGAAGATTTTCAACACAAACAAAAGTATAATTAAAAATTTTGAAAGTGTTTATTTTCTTTATAAGTTTACATTGCATTATTTTTCATCTGGTTTCTATTTTATTTAGCAATGACGAGAATTGTTAGACTCTAATAAATTACTACTACTTATTGAATTTTATTTCAAAAAACGTTTACTATGTATCTGGCATTTCGCAACAGTAACTTAATTATGGCGTCTGCTACCGGAATCTTGAAAAATGCCGGAAATTTTAAAAATTATTTTTCATTTATAAAGCGATCTCTGTGTTCAGAGAAGAAATTAGGTGGATTTAAAATAAATTTTAAATTTGAAAAATTCATTTTATAGTTAATCTTTTGTGTTTTTATTTCGTACTTTGTTAAATACTATTTTATATTTGAACCCCACCACGTGTTAACTTTCAGATTAGCAGTAGATTTTCGTAGTTTATTTTATGGCGCTAGTGCACAGTTCACACCGGTCGCCAAGCCTTTTTTCGCCATCGTATGTGCGGTCTCACCTTGCTTGGCACAATATGACCACAACCAACCAACTTTTCTTCTCCTACAATTGTTATTTACATTTCTTAGTCAACCAATGTTTTTGACCTCAATAAATTAACATATCTTTTTTTTTTTTTTCAAAAAATTCTCACGTGCTTCATTACATGTTTTATTACATAACCTTTATTGCAATTCTCATATTTTTTGTCAATTTGGCTATATTTTTTCAGTTTATAACTATATTTGTCTTAAATAGATCAAAATATTCTACTCCATATTGTGATAACATGCCAAATGCTTGCTGTTTTGATGTATTTGGCAACTTTGGGCAATTTTTTCACTGGTATTGGAAATACTGGATAGTGTTTCCGCTGATTAGAATTATTCTTGTTCCCCTATCTTTTTCGTATTCTCTCTTTCTGTCTCATTTTCCCCTTGATTTTCCACATAATTATTCCCACTGTACTCAAAGTGTCATACCATAAAACAAATAAACATCAAACAATATTTTAATATCTTAAGAGATTGCCCTATTTTTCTGTCCACTATCATAGTAATGCCAATAATAGTGAATACTGCTCCATTTTATTTATTGATTTGTGCTTGTGTGTAAGATGACCAGTAGCATAGCTAGGATGTGCTAGCCTTTAAAAATGTTACAGCACAATTGTGGTAGTGACAGTCATGAAGATGAAATACGTGTTAAAAATGTGTGAGCAAGAATCACTCCTTTAAATCACACCTATTTTACAAATATCACTTTGGAAGTGAAATCAATTTGTTAGAGGTATTTTTGAAAGACCTCAGGCATTCTTTTTTTCCCTTAACATACCAAGATGCCAATCTCAATATAGAAGCAGAAGGAAATCGAAAGAACATATCATTCATTTACGAAACTGAAGAATTGACGAAAGAAAATTTTGTCTACAGTAGACAGAGAAGCATGTTCTGTCCTGTAGCGTATCTGTCTCAAAATATACTTCTCCTTACTGTCCAAAAAGTAAAATAATCTATCTGTTTAAAAAGGAGTCATATTTAACGAAAGAAAGTAAAAGATCTTACATTATTGTAGAGGTTATACATTAGTCTATTGTATCACAAACCAGGTTCAATTGCAGTGGTGGTCAGGGTCATAGCTAGAGGATATCATGGTAGACTCATGCCAAGGACATAAAGTCGGATGAAATAGTTCACAGGGAAGTCCATGGCTAAGTGTGGGGAGGGGGGGGCACAATCTAGATGATTCTGCCAGGAGCGTAAGATCATTTAGCTATGGTGCTGGTTATGGTTTCTAATCGATGCTGGGACGTGTGAGTTCTATGTTTCCATTATGCAAACTTTGGCATAGCTGAGTGAACAAATCACGAAAAAGGGGCCGAAAAACATTATGAACCTTACCCTTACAAACTTTCTGCATACTCCTATGGGTCTTCAAATCATTGTGTTCACCAATACTTCGATATATATGTATAGGAAATTTCGATATATATGTAAATTCTACTGTATATGCTCCATAATTTCAGTAACTCTCTTATCTTAACGATAAACTCTATAACAACATTTCCCAGTCCCTAAAATATCCTTATAGACAGATTTCACTGTATTAACGTAACTAATGTACGTGATAATTCTGATATCCCCATTTTTTGGCTTAAACTAGAACATTTTATTATAAGAGAAAAAGAAGCATCGTTCCCCACCTAGATACAAACTAGGATCTCTCCGTTAAGCCTAGGTGCCTTAACCGCTAAGCCACCTAGGACAGGGAACAAAGCTCCTTTCCTCAGTATATATGGGTTATAAGATATTACCTTCTCAGGGATAACATAATTGTCACATAATGGTAAACACAGAAAAGCCTCCTGGGCGAGTTTTGTTGTAGAGTCAATAGCTAATGTACTCCAGCGTCTGCAATCACAGATTTCACTATATTAACACATTTAATGTCTGCAATCACAGATTTTGCTGTATTAATATATTTAATGTACTCCAGCATCTGCAGCCATGACTTCTGTCCTTACCATTTAAAGTCTACCAAGTGTGCTTTTATGTGCATGTTAGAATAAATATTAAGGTTTCAGGTTAATTCCAGGTTCCCATGCACCTGGAGAACTTGGATTGTCAAGGAATTAAAAACATTCTTTAAAGTCAGGAAAAAATGAATTTTCTTGGACAAACCTTGAAAAGTCAGGCGGGGGGAAATCTTTTAAACTTCTGTTCCAATAGCTAAATTTATGCGAACGTAGAACTATTTTCACCAAAGTTCAATTCAAAATTTTTTGGTAGTTGGTTATGGGAATTTGTCAGAAAACTTAGGGGAAAAATCAGGGATTTATTTTTCTCCTCCAAGATGAGTGAAAATCCTGTAATAATAATAATAAAAAAAAAAAAGTTATCCATTTATGACAAATTACATGTCAGTAGACCTCCTTTATTTTTGCATAATGAATTCGTATAGTAATAAAGATTTTTCTTGGATACACAGTATTTTTGAAGAAAAAGTTATTGGAATATACTGTGCATCAAAGGTTGAGGGACCTCTCTCAAGATATTCTAGTTTCTAAAAAACATAACTCAAGGTTATGTGTAACCAACTTCTATCTAAGATGAGCATAAAATGAAAACATAACAATCGACTGAATGGATATTTTGTTTTCAGATCTAGTTGTTTCCACTAAGCAGAAACATTTATGTCTTATTGGTATCAATCGTCCGGAAAAGAGGAATTGCGTAAATTCTGAAACTGCGAAACAATTAAAAGAAGCATTTCTGCGATTTGAGGAAGACGACGATGCCTATGTTGCTGTTCTCTATGGGAAGGGTAAGTTCTTTTATATATGGTGGTAGACCATGTGGTGGCAATGCTGAAAATATGGATCCAACCCTCAATGATATCTGATGCTTCTTGATCGTTTTTCCTCTATCAATCTGCATTCCAGTGGTTTGATCTCCAAAACCATATGGATTTGGATTAGAGATGAGTTCATGTTAATTTTTCGAGGCCTGAGTCCAAAATACTTTGTGGAAACTTGAGCACGAAGCTTCAAATATAACTTTAACCCCTTGATGTACGATTTAAATTTTTTAAAAAATTACTAAACTACACTGTTTAATTTCCTTTGAATTTTCATATACACATATTTCGACATTTGAGCATACAGCATTTCTTCGATTGGAGGAGGACAATGCGGCACAACCATGCCTTCGCAGGACCTTAGGCCAGGTACATATTTGGGGCAGTTGTCTTCACAAAAATTTGGAAATGCTCTTTAAGAAATAAGTGATAGAGTATTCTTTTGAAGCAGAAATGTTCAATACAACATTTTACTCCCAAACCCAAATTTGGGGTACGAAATGCCTTGAATACAGCAATGTTTGCCCCCTTTCATCATAGCATATACAGTGAAACTCCTATAAGGCGGCCACCATCGGTTCTTCTAGAAAACTGGCTTTCCTGAAGGGAAGCAGCGGAACGGGGGTACAGAATTTTCTTTTTTCAAAACCGTTAAATTTAAAATTTTGCAATATCCACAATGCATTAAAAATGAATGTACTTTCGTTTTGCTATTGTGTTACTAGATTACAGACATAATATAGTGATAAGGGGGAGCTTTTTTTTTTTTGTAAGGATCAGAAACAATTCCCATAAAAGCATCCCTATCGCCATTGTTAATTGAAAGGGAAATTTCGCATGAGATGGCAAAGCTTTCTTTATTGATAGGCACAATGGTGTTTCTAATAATGAGTCAATCCCTTTACCTGTTTAGTTACTAGGCACGAGAAATTGGCCGTTTTGAGAGGTGGCCATCTAGAGAAGTTCCACTATATATATTTTTCATAATTATATATTTGTTAAAAGATATTTTCTCTGTGTGCGTATGTGTGTACGTGCACACTGGAAAATCATTTGAAAGGGCAAGGCATCCTATCAGGATTTCTAAATTAATCTAGCCACTCCCCAAAAAGAAATCTTATAACAGAAAATCGCGGAATATGGGGTTAGTGCTGTAACGTGGGGGTGCCAAATTCTTAAAGACATAAAATTTCAATATTGGATTGGTCGAAGGGATTGCTAACGGGTTTAAGTGGAAGAAATACTTAACTTGTTTAAGGCACTGGCAACCCACGCTATGCCCCTTGGGTGGGGCACTTTTATGATTACCTTCTGCGCATTATAAGGTGAAATAATGACATTTTTATAAATCAATTTCATTTAATGTCAAAACTGCTTGTTTCGGTTAGGAGGAGGGGGCGTTTTTCCCCGAGGAGGACTGATCAATGGAATTATATTGTAAAAAAAAAAATTTGTATTAGAAATAAATCTTTTCCTGGAGGCACATCGCTTAAAAAACTGGTCTATCACCTAAAATTTTGGAACTGAGATCTCATGGTCTGCAAAGTTGAATTCCACCGATGCCGATGGAGAGAGATTCAATTTGGTGGAGGTGTACCCCTGATGGCATTTTTTAGAATTTCGTGATGAAGGTGCGAGATTTTCAGCTGACCTTCGTGTTTTAATGGAAGGAACAAAATGGCTCCCATAACATCGCTCCGGCAATCTTTTGCTAAACTTTTTTTTAAAAACGGGCCGTCTCCAAAATTCTGAAGTTGGGATCGTATCTGCCACAAAGTTCGATCTCATCAAGCGAGAAATATTTGAATTTTAAATAGATTTTATATGTTGAATTAAAATTATATTTAATTAATTTAAAACCTGCTAATTTTAATTATTGTCCTTAGTCTATTTGTATTACCTTGTTTAGCGCAGGGTGTTTAGATCTAGAAAACCAGAAAAAGTCAGGGAAATTGGAAATACAAAGGCCAAAGTCAGGGAAATTTGAAAGTCATTGTTATAATAAATAACTTATTAAAATAATTTTCCTGAACTGTGCTTTTCATACCACATTGCTTACTGAAAAATTTGAAAAACTTGTACTTTTGACTAAACTTCTTCCAAAAGTTACCATTTTTCACCAAAACTAATATAATTTATATAAAATTATTAAGGTCATATATTTTTCAGAAGAAAATGTTCCCTAAATGTATAATTATATGTATAATTAAACATATACTTAAAGTGTGTTTAGCCAAACTATTTAATCTGTAAGGGGTTTTGATCATACCAATCTCCTTTGCCTTATATACAGTCATACACATTTTAAATGAAATAGAAGATGAAGCATCAGCTTTGCAATTATATAGTTAAACTCTTTTATAATGAAATCAAAAAGGGTCGACTGAAAATTTTTAATTAATTCAAGTTTTTAGTATAAAGAAATGATTCTTTTTAATATAGTTTTTATATTTGTAAATTCACTATAATTGAGTTATAAATGACTTTGGAGTTTGTGTTAGTGGATTTTATGGTCTTAGAAACTTATTTTTATTACGCAAATTTTAATGCGTTGTGTGTTGTTTACTGTAATTAGCGACTTGAAATCGATTAAGACTTGGTCTGGAAAACCTGAAAAAGTCAAGTAAGATTAAAACAGAATTTTGTTAACTACTTGATTACTTTTAAAGAATTGCTTTTCATTTTCAAACTTGTTTCATGATTATGTTACTTCTTAGATTGTGTTTAATTATAATGCATCCTAACATACTTTTATTTATTCCTTAAAATTGTATTATAAGAGTAAAGTCACTTGCATAGATTCCCTCTTTAATTCATTTGTTGTGTGTGTGAGTCCTTAAATTTTATGTAAAGATAAATCTTGATTTAGAGTATTTAAAAAACTATAAAATAATAAATGTATTTTAATTTTGGAAAATTATTTTGGATTTTATTTTCTATTTAATATTAAGCATTACTAGCGGATTTCAATAGATATTAAACCCACTATTGCTGTTGGTTTTTCTGTCTGTACGCAATAAAAAGGGTAAGAAGGTCTTCTGTAAATGCAATAATGATGGTTGTTGTTAATGCTGAAAACCTACCGAGTTACTTGAGAATTAGAGAGTTGCGAATTAATGTTAATTGAAACCAGCTAAATTTAAATATCAACCAACACATTAATCCTGAAAAATCGTTAAGATTTTCAAAATTGAAATGCTAATAAGTATGCTATTGACAGGATGATGATATTCAGTAATAACTCTGAAAGTCAGGTTTCATATAGTCCTATAATAAAGACTGTAGCTTTGAAATTTGTGACTATAAAAATTGTTCTGTTGTACAGGTTTTTAAGGTATTGTATATTTCTTTCTTTGGAGGAGAATGGACTAAGCCTGCAGACCAGGCGAGTGCTTTTGTGTCAACAGCGGCGGCAACTGAATAGGATTTGGTCACCTCATTTAGTATTTTTGATATAATGAACTATAACTCAACTTGACCAAATCACAATTCATGGTCCGACTTCCAAAATGAAAAGGTCTTAAATGGTACTATTACCAATTTCATAGGCTGGGTGCAAGTTTCTCAATCATTTTTCATAAATCTAAAGTCAAAAGCGTTATGACTGGATAATAAAAAATAATCTTGCCAAAAATCTTGCCAACAGCTTACTTGACTGCAGGGCAATCAAAAATTGAAGGTCACGGCCAGATGGTTACGGATATGGCATGTCTATTTACCACATTTCAAGTTAAAGTTTTAGTAACGAAATGTCTGATTTTATATTAATTCCCAGTGCAATAAATAATGAGTACAATAATTAGAAAACTTTTTGATATCCAAAACTATTAAAATTATCAAAAACTGTTGTACTATTGAAAAGTCAAAACCAGAATACTGTGTTGCAATAATGAATACAGTGATAAACGATGCCGACCTCTTTAATACAGAAGTCATACACAGTGCTACCATTGGAATCCCCCACCATTATGACCAGGTTATGAAATTAATATTGTCAATACTTCTTTCTTGATAAAATGTTCTTGTTTAATGCTGAGGAATGTAATTGAAAATCATGTCCAGGTCGTTATCGATATTATGATTTTGTAACTTTCCTGCAGTCATAATTACACTCATAAGAGCATTGAAAATAACTCAATGGCACACAGATAGACTGTAACCCAGAACTGCTCCTCTGTTCCTGAATGATGCCTAGGCCATTGAAGATCACGCCCAGGTGGTTACCATTATGGCAAATGGACGTTCCATAATTATTTAGAAATGGGAATATATATTTATACACATAGGACATAATAATACGAAATTTAGTTTTTCTATTCTTATGCTTTGTTTCTGTCCTTGTATCTCGTGCCTAAGCTGTAAAGTATTCTGATTTAATTGTGAGAATAAAGCCATACAGTATATTGAATTAGGTAAGGTCTTTTTTTTAAAGCATGTAATTTCAATATTTTATTAATTTTTTGGATAAGGTAACGTCTTTTACGACTAAGGAGGCAATTATTTTTGCGACTAAATTGTCCGCTTCAGGCAACTATTTTTGCAGCTATTTCTGACTGTTTAGGCTGCTAACGCAACTATTTTCAATATAAATTTGAGTGACAGCCCTGTATTGGGAGGCAAGACTATAATAACAAATGCACACTGCTACTGCTCTGCATTTTTTTTTTACTTTTTAGGGAAAGATTTGATAAAAGTAAAAAATTTAGATATAAAAATGAAATAACATTTTGCTTTTGGGGGGGGGAGTTAGGCTCCTAAAATTGTGGGGTCCAAAACCCGCCTTTGCGGTGATCAGACCCTGCCCTTTTTCGAATATTAAACGATTTGGATGTCTGAAAGTTCTCAATCATTCATGAGTACTCACATATTTAAAAATACATGGCTTGGTCACTAGCATTTGCTGCACAGATGTTATTTGAGCATTTTGACACATTCTGGTATATTATTCTTCTCAAAATATTTCTACTATAAAACATTTATTCATAAAAAATGTTTAGAAAACTAAAATGACAAATTCCAGAAAATTTTTCGTGGCCCGGTGCATAGGCGTAGGCTGAAAGTTCATAAGGGGGTGGGGTGGAGTGTTACAGAGCTACAACATACGTTCCTATGTTAAATATGCAAAATTTCATTGCAATGAGGGGGGATTACAACTCCCAAAACCAGCCCTTGGCTACGCCTGTAGCCCTGTATAATTGATGCCAGGTCTTCTCTGGCGGCTGAGAAACATTCCCTAAACAACAGGGGTTCCGAAAGGTTGATGCCTCTGCGTTGTAAAACAGCATATTTGTGATGGCTGATTTTTTTATTTTATTTTATTTTTTGTGTGTGTGTGTAAATAGTTCTACATTTTTTGAGTGGGTATATTTTTTTTTCTAATTTTGTGTATATAAAAATCTTTTTTTCCCCAGGTGGCAATTTTTGTGCAGGGTTTGATTTGCAGCAGATAGCTGAAGCAGATTTTAAAGATGTCTCCTTGAATGGACCAATGGTACTGAAATGTTCAATGGTTACTTTTTGTTTTATATAGATAAAGTATTTGATGTTTATCAATATGATAATTTAATATTTGTTGATTTATGTTGGTTAAATTATAGAAGAACTAAAAATAAGAATTCTATGTTTAAAAAAAAATGTAAAAGCATATCTCACTATATTATTTTGTGTGATAGCGGTATGCAATGCTTAATTGGCTGCAAATCTTCCATTATATAAAAATATTCAAAATTGAAGGTAACTTTACATTAGGGGAAATTTACTACAATTTTCAAATTTAGCGTTGTACCAATTCCAAGTTACTCTAACTTCAGCAAAAGTTGAAAAAAGTAATGATATTTTATGAATATCCTCAAACATTACATGTACATATGTTTTAAAACAGGGGTGGCCAACAGGTCGGTCACCGACTTGTTGATCTCGGGATGGATTTTGGTCGATCAAATTTACTTTTTTAATTTTTTATTTCCTTAACTTGCTGACATTAAACCTTTTTTTTTTTTTTCATCTATTGGTGCCAGGAAATTTTATTATATTTTTATTTATTATAATATATTTTTAATAATATTGATTTATTATAATATAATACAGTGAAACTTCTCTTAGCGTACACTTCCGAATAGCGGAAGTCTCTTAATAATGGACACTTTTCAATTCCCCAGCAAATTTACATTGAATCATATGGACGATTTACTTCCAAATAGCAGACATTCAAAATAAGAGATACGGACATTAAAAAATTAAAGTTAACGGACAATGCAAAAAATGTATTTTTGTACTCTAAATTGTAAACAGATATTTTAGATCCTTAAAATATGACGAATGGGCTGCTGCTGGGTGGAGGGGCACAGAACATTTCGAAGCACCCTTTTCATTTTTCCCAATTTACAAAAGGAGGCGGGTGGGTTCCGTTTTAAAAGAAATGCTTTCCATGAAGTCGAACAACAACTGCAAGAAATTTGTGATTCACAGATAACCATTCTCCTTATCAGCAGGCACTTTCAATAATGCTGTCTTTCAATAGATAAGAGCACTCCCCTCCCCCTCTCATTTAAAACATCAAGATTAACGAAGCAAAAATGTAGTTTAACAGTCTAGTCTAAGTGACGCCGATGTCCATATGCAGCTTTTTGCAGAAGTCCTTTCGAATCTGCATATGTCGGTTGCAGTAGGATTCGCTGTTTTCACTTGAGAAAAAAAATGTCGCAAAAACGTAAACACTTATCTTTAAGGGAGAAAGTCGATGTTGTAAATTTAAGGGAGGCTGAAAAATAAGGGAGGCTGAAAAATCAAGTGCGTGTCATATAACGGAAAAGTTGAGCATTGGGAAAACTCAAGTATGTGAAATCTTAA
>QLNU02015359.1:29439058-29452110 GCA_006491805.2 Dysdera silvatica | reverse complement strand
TGATATATTCGATAGGACTTTTCATTTACATTACGAATGTATAATCAAATTTTTGTAAAAGTAATTAATTAATGAGTAATTAACTTCTAAAGTTTGGCGAAAGCGCCAGATCTGAAACTCCATTTTTCCTGCTTAATTTTCGCCAAACGATATTTGGTTGAAAGGTGCTAGCACGTTGTTATTTTAAACTACATTATAAAATTTGTGCTTAAAATGTGTTGTTAAAGAATCGTAAATATGATTAATATTGTAAATATAATTGAATCTTATTAAGGTAACAGTTTTTTCATATTAGCCGATGATGTGGCAACAGTAGATGTTAAATTACTCGTAAAGAAAAGAATGATTTTCCGGCGCCTGGTGGGACCCGAACCCACGACCTCCTGATTGCCGGTCAGGTGCAGATAATTTAACATAATTGAATCTACTCTTGAGTTAGCAGTGATTAAATATAATACTCAACCTGCAAATATTAATGACGAAGAAGTTAAAATGAGTAAGTTATTATGTATGATCGAAGAACGAATCAATTGCGCTAATGTGAGAGAATTGACACTTGAATTTCAATCTCATTCTCTCAACTGTGAATATGAACATGAAGAAAACGAATACAGTGAAAGTAATACAAAGGAATTTTCGTTGCATGAAATTTGTCAAATCACAAAGTTCTACGATTTGTGTAAGAATAACAAATTTAAGCAAACAAAATTAAGATATCCTAAAATTAGACAATCAAATTACATCAAGCATTTTAAACGAATAATTGGGAATAAAGGTACAAGAAAACAAAAAATCCAAATTATTAAAAAAGTTCTATCTAATAATTTCAATACACAAAAGAAAATAATTTGCCAGTTCATGACTTTGATTTAAAAAGATGGTCAATATTTAAAGCTAAAGAATTAGGTTAGTATTCATTTAAGGCATGTCATGATTTCATGTCATGAATTTGTTCAAACATGGCATGTTATGAATTTAATTTCAAAACATGGCATGTCATAGATGTTCAAACATGGCATGTCATGAATTTGTTCAAACATGGCATGTTATGAATTGTTCAAACATGGCATGTTATGAATTTTGTCCAAACATGGCATGTTATGGTTATCCAAACATGGCATGTTATAGGGTGTCCAAACATGTGTTATGAATTTATCCAAACATGGCATGTTATGAACTGTTCAAAACATGGCATGTTATGGTATTCAAACATGGCATGTTATGAATTTGTTCAAACAAGCATATAAAATAGTATCTCGCAAAATTACAAAATACATTGCGACGTTAGATATTCAAAATAATTGACAATAAAGCTGTAGAATTTGTGCTGGAAGTGTGTGATTGTGTTCAAGGTTATCAATCAGATGAAGTTTTAAATGCCGATCAGACTGGACTAAACTATTTCATAGCAAATCATAGTGACATTGTCTCATAAAGGGGAAAAACAATGTTGCTCTATAATAGAATCCGAGTTTGGAGCAACTCACTCCTACACGGCCATGCCTATAATTTCTATAAGTGGAAAGTTAAAAGGAAAAACGCTTTTGTGCGTACAGGAAACAAGCGGAAATTTTGGTCCTAACATGCAAAAAAATATATTTGAGGCTCGAAACATATACATCTCTTGCACAAATCAGGGAAAATAGACAAAAAACTGTCAAGGAACAGATCAGTAACTGTCTAAATTCAATATTAAAGCCACCGTCTTGCATACTTCTAGATTCGTGGACTGGGTTTAAAGATTTGGAAACTTTTTCAACCAAATCACTGCAAAACCCTTCAAATCCTGGCAAGAACAACTTGTCGTCAACTTGTTTCGTCAAATGAAACTTTTCATTAAAGAAATAGTAAATCATATTGCAATGGATGAAATACAAGTAGATACTAGAAGCAGAAATGAAATCATTAAATTACATTCATTGATGTATAACCAGTTACAATCTGAAAATTACAAATTAATGTACTATCAGAACGCCTTATTCAAGTGCGGTTATTCAGATTATAATCCAAGAAATTTTCAAAATATGGAAGAAGTTTCTTTTACAGTTGAAGGAGTAATTTGCGATGATTGTGACCAATATTATTTTTTAAAATGCACGCACTGAGAAAAAGTATTATGTTTTAATCATTTTTATATACGGTACCATTTCCATAACGTAACATAAATACAATTGTATAGTGCTTTTTACATTCATTTTTATTTTATTACTCTTTTATTTCTCTTTGGAGGAAATAAATATTTTGAATCCCCCCCCGACTTATTTTGCATACTTTTTTACTTATTAATCAATAATTATATTACACTGGGATTCAGCGAAACAATCACATGTCGTTTAGACACAAAAATTATAGATGTTTGATTACTTTGCCAAATGAAGGGTTTCTTTGGAAAGAAATCCCTTCTAATTCAACCTGAAAAAGTGAGTTCCAGATCTGGTGCTTTTGCCAAACTTTAGGAGTTAATTACTCGTTAATTAATTGCTTTTACAAATTTTCGATTGTACATTCGTAATGTAAATGAAAAGCCCTATTGAATATATCATGACTGGAAGTGTGACATACACCAAACCGACTTCCCTTGTTGGTATTTTCTTTCATGCCATGCTAGCCTCTACCTTGATCAGGAACAATCCAGCACCAACAGGGACTAAGAACTGTGGTTTCATATGTTAAAGCATATTATGAGCATATATATATATATATGAGCATATTAAAGCATATATATATTATTATTATAATTGGCCATAAGCTCATGACACTGGCCATATAGGTTGGTGTGAGTTGTTTACCCCTCTTCTGACTTTCTATTTATAATAAGCAATAGTTAAATTTAAATTGTTTCATAAACGGAGAACCTGGCCTATACCACTTGAAGGTGGGGTAGGACATACATACTAGGCTACCGCCCCTGTCAATTCTAAGTACCGTCACATACATTTAACCTGTAGGTCCTATTCCAGTAAGATAACGATAACCTTTTGCAAGCCTAATTGTATGTATATATATCTCAAGTTCAATCATTATCCGTGCCGCACTTCTGCCCAGGTAAACAAGGCAGCTGCCTAGGTCCCTAGCCTCGCAGGGGGCCCTGGTACCGAAGGTATAACTGCTGCTTTTTTTTATTAACCATGTAACGAAATTTATAATTTTTCCAACAATCATAACAAAAATTTATAATTTTTTCAACGATCATAACAAAAATTTATAAATGACCTGTTTTTTTTCCTCTTCAACAATTTTTGAAGTTTGTAGCAGATGATAAATTATGCAGTCAATAGACTATAGTGAGGCCATTTGTTACATTACAGAGAAGAAGGTTCGTCATGCTGCAATGTAATTTGTAAAACTCATAATTAAATGGCAGTGTAGTGTATTTAGGCCTGGAAGGTTAAAGTATGTTAAATAAACAAAAAGTAAAAAACCAATTTTTTAATATTATAAAAAATGGTGGTGGGGTGACTTTTTTAATAGCCTACGGCAGTGATTTCCAACCTGAGGGTCGCCGCAATTAGTTTTAATTGCAATTATTTTTATAGGGAATTTCATACCAAATGTTTCCAACACTTTTATATTTCAACATGGCTACATTGCAATATTCTACTAACGGTTGTTAATTTTATATCTATAATATATATTAATATATAAAATATTATAATTAATATATTTTTATATTTAATGTGTTTTCTTTACTCTGTTAAAAATGCTTTTATTATGCAAATGTGGCGACGCTGTAGGAGGGGGTCGCAGTTTACTTGGCTACTATGAAAGTGGGTCGCAGCTTGAAGAAGGTTGGGAAACCACTGGATAAGGGGTCTTGGGACTCCTAGGTCTGGGTTTGGTCATTACCTATGTATTTGATTGTTGAAGTCTGCTCCATGTTTCTCTCATTATGAAAGGAATGTAGAGGTACTGACTATGTGTGTGTAGACGAATTTCTGAATTCAACCGTCTGCTTGTCTATGATCGAAATTTAATTTTAAGGAAAATAAATTTCAACACTTACATTTTTGGCCCACACTGTAGTCCCTTAACCCATATAATGCAAATTTGCATATTATTGCCTTCTCTGGGTTTAGAACAGTTACTGAAAAAGCTGTTGACAATTGACCATGAATGGTTAAATGCAACAAAAACCTTAATAGGTATTACATATGTTTATATGGAAAGTTAATATATATCCATATATGTGTAAAATATACTGTATATGGTAACCCTGTTAGTAATTGGTATTTAACTTGCTGGTCCATGTATATAGCAAGATAGTGAAGATGGGCAGAACAGGCCAGATCAGTAACTTAACATCAAATCTCACATTCAAATTATAGAAGGCTTGAAGCAGAATTTGGATTATAGGCCAAATGATGAAAGCCAGAGGTTTGACAACTCGTTAACTCTTTTCTCCAGATAAATAGCATACGGTCAATATCTTCATGATCACTTGATGATGATGAACAGAACATGGAGAAACTATTATCTATCAGTCGAAAGCTAATGATTAAAAAGAGACTATTTTTATTTTATTTTTTTTAACAATAATAGATGTGATCGAATTACTTGTTTAGGTGTTCCACTAATCGATGGAGGGACCACAAGGTTACCGAAATTGATTGGACTGTCTCATGCCTTGGACCTCATTTTGACTGGACGTGGTGTCAATGCAAAGGAGGCATTCGATATGGGAATCGCTAACAAAATAGTGCCTTGTGGAACAAGTATATTATCTTTATACAATAAATTTTTTTTTTCTCCCATATTTAACTAGTGATTAAACATTAAGTAGTTAAACGTTAAGTAGTGAAACGTGGGAGGCCAGAAAAATTATTGTATAATAAATTCCCCCACGAAAAACTCACAAAAATCTCGCCCCGGAGGCTTTTCTGTGTTGACCATTATTTGGCAATTGTGTGAATTTGGAAATTGTGTGAATTATCCCTTTGAAGGGTAATAATATCTTACATATATTATTTTTATAAATGTTCTCTCGTATAAATCTATTGTTCCCCCATATAATGCAAAAGTGCATGAATACATTTTTGAAACTAACATATCACTCTCGATGCATAAAGCAATATTTTTATATATTGATGGGCATTGTTTTTATTTTTGTGCGAATTAGGTTTAGGAAATGCTGTCAATTTTGCGAATAGTCTTTGCAAATTTCCACAAGAATGCCTGAGGGCCGATAGGATGTCAGCGTATCATTCCGCATTTAGTTCTAGTTCATTGGAAGAAGCTTTAAGATATGAAACGGAGAACTCTATGCATGTCATTCATGAGGAATCTATAAAAGGCAAGTATATCTCTTTAAACTTGCACATTAAAGTATAGAAACTTAGGGGTTTTATTTTTTTAGTCCTGTAAGAATTATAATGAAGAAATTTCTTATTCTTTCTGAATAAGAAATTTCTTCA
Organism: Dysdera silvatica; assembly: GCA_006491805.2. Classification (NCBI taxonomy): domain Eukaryota; kingdom Metazoa; phylum Arthropoda; class Arachnida; order Araneae; family Dysderidae; genus Dysdera; species Dysdera silvatica. The sequence continues at coordinate 29,446,699 of QLNU02015359.1, read as the reverse complement.
TTCTTCAGAATTCTTATTCTTTCTGTTTCTTATGAATCAAAGCGTTTTAGTCTGAGATGAAAAACCTTGGTCTCTTAACATAATTACATTAATTATAATCCCCCCTTCCCCATGAATTTCCACTTTTAAGTAGTAGTCATAAGTTATGAAATAAGCACAAAATTAAGGCCATGGCACCTTTGTATCGGTGGGCAAAATATCATGATATAAACGTTAAGGTTGCTAGGTCGAGACGAACTGAGACATGGTCTTTTTCTCTCTCTCTTCCTGACTAGTATGGGTTAACAAGCTCTTGTATGAACAGAGAAATGTAAGTGTGTGGGCCTAATTGTTGAATGCTTCATTTTCTGACCGAAACGCTGTTTCCTATAATAGGTTTATCAATTTCATCAACCATGGGTATCAAGCAGTTTTCACCAAGCATGGGTATCAAGCAGTTTTCATCAAGCATGGGTATCAAGCAGTTTTCATCAAGCATGGATATCTGTGCATGTATTGTAATCATGAGTGCCATTCTTTTTCCTTGGTGATGGAAGTCCCATCTTTTGAAAATTTTCAAAACCTGACCAGTGTGTTAGACTTTTTACTTAATTTTTTATTATTATTATTTTAACAGCTCTCGCTTTTTACATTTTTTTAAAATGGTATTTATTTTCTGATGCTCATGTCATGGTATAAGTATACATCGATGCCAACTTTTACGGATTTTCCGTAGTTTGTACGGATTTTAACTCCATCTGACGGTTTTATGGTCGATACAAAGAAAACTATGGAAAGCGTCATTCAAGATCCTCACATGCAATTTTGTATCCGTCCCTTAAAAATTAATATTTTTTATGTTTTTTTTGGTTTAAAAAAGAAAAAGAAAACCGCACTTTACAGATGGCTCATGCCTTCCATGTTAGGTCGCCATGCTTTCGACTTGTCCCGTTGTTTCCATGTTACGTTTTACGTCTAGCCTGGTGTGTGAAAATTGTTTTGAATTTGGATTAAAACAACGAAATGAAATGCAGCCATGATTGTGAAACATTTGAGAAAAAAAAAATCGGCAGACAAATCTTCATTGGCAAGTGTATCGCGATATTTGTGATAAGGAATTTCCGTTTTACGATGTACCGAAAGTTCTTAAATTTTTACGTGAACATTCAGTTTAACCACGTTTTGAATACATTTTTACTCGCAACATTTTATTAAAATTTCAGAAAAATTTCCTCACAATATTTAAAAAAAATAGAGTGCAATTTTCATCAAGATTTTGCGGCATATATTTCGGGATATTTCCCCCTTATGCTTTCGTTATCTACACACGCAGAGGCTTGCAGATTAATTTAAAAGTAAATTTACCTATTAAATAAATTTAATTAATTTGCGTAATTTATAATTCTATTCTGTGAAAAAACGCCACCTGGTGCCTGTTTCTAGAAGAACTTAAAAAAGAAAAAAAAATTGACTTAAAAAACGATTTTAACGTTAATTAACAAGTTCCTGCTACAAAACTGATACAAAAGGTCATTTCTTCTGCTACGAAATTGATAAGAATGTTATTGATGAGAGTTTGATCAGTTTAAGTACGTACACAATTGAGTCACATTATTAGGAATACTTGCATGTTGTTTTAAGGGGTGGGGAGGTACATATATTGCTCTATAACAATGCACATGCTTTACTTATAAAAACATTTTTTGCAGGAAATGAAAGAGCATGGTTTTACTGAAAACTACTAAAAATTCTTGACTTTTTTTACAGATGTCTACTTTCTCATGTTGGCATCCCTTAGTATATTGATAAGGCCAGACCTTTCATGCTCAGTGTACTTCGATTTTCAGTCTTGGCCTGAGCACCTGTATGGTATCTATGTATAATTGAAGTGATACTCTGCTCCTGTTGCTCCACCTCAAATCACTCTGTTATCAATTTTCGTTTGTTAAAAAAGGCTTACTAAGGTACTCTTCTTTTTAAATGAATTTAAGAAAAACGTTTTATGCATAGGAGAAAATTTTAAACACATTAATTGACATACGTTTGGGAGAGGCGTTGGCCATCACTCGTCAAGAATTCGAGTCTTGTCCTAAAACTTTTTTCACTATACTACGTAGCATTACATCGTCAACCAATTTCTTTTTGTCCATGTACTTTTCTATAAGAAAATTTTGCAAGTTTTGTGTGGCCTATGATTGTGGTATCCAATATTTTTATCAACCTAGGGACTATATCCAAATATAGATATGTTTCTTATATTCCACTGCAGCATTTCAGAAAAATTATTGTAGCACAACTTCACATGTTTACATATTCACAAACAAGCGTTAATCTTTTGATCTTTCATGTTCGCCGAATATTAATTTAGCTTTGGCGCTCAATAGTGAAGTGGGGTGGGTGGGAACTTACTAACTAAATGTTCACCGTACTCCTGGGGTGGGGGTTGTTTCATTAGGCCTTGAGAGTTTAGGGTTTTTTAGAAAATGTAGGTCCATTTCATTAAGGAAACATACTGGTAATGTATTCATTTTACTTGCCATTAAACCAGATTTGATTATCAATAGTTTTTGTGCCGTAACACTCGCAAACAGTAATTCATTAAACATTTATTATTTATTCACCTTGTATAACTTTGACTGCTAGATTGTTGGCATGTCGTACTCTACTTGGCAGCATGAGTGAAAGATTAAATTTGTTTATTTCCTCTTACATTAACATTTAATATACAATGTTCATGAATCAGCACATTTAAAATCATGCTAACTTTTATTGAAAGCTGTATATAAATTGTTTGCAGACCCGTGGGCCCTCAATTTCACATTCACAGGCTATGACTTAAATTGTCTTGAATTTTCGGATCATTTGGAACATTTGGCTGTTTTCAACGATTTTGATAGGCTGGATTAAAATATAGCGGAAATGAAGACATTTTTTACAAGACCAAGTTCACCAATTTTTTGAAGAAAGCTGGAAAGGCATCGACGTTGAAATCGCATTTTTTTCACATGTTTCTTATTTTTGTGTATTATAAATATCTATTTAAAGTTATTCATTATATATTCCTTTAGGTGCACAAACTTTTTTGGAGGGAATTGGTCGTCATGGTAAATTTCACCTGGATGCAAAACCATCGAAACTGAGTGATGATGATTTATAACTAAGTAAGAACCATAATTTTGCGATTGCATCTTTCTAGTTATATTTAGTTTTCAATTAACGCTGTTATAATTTTCTTGTAATTAACAAGTCCAGATATGGGTGCCCATACGAGTACTGGGGGTGAGGCCAGGGCCTATGCTAAGGAAATTTTAGAACTGAAGAAGAAGTGTAGGGCTACCAATTTTTTTTTCTGTCTGTACCAAGCAATTTCAGGCTACAGCTACCAGGGCCGAGTTAAGGTGTGGGGGACTCAGTCGATCGACTAATCAGCTGCAGTGTGAACTTGAAGTTGACTAACAGATCCTTAATGTCTTTCGATACGGAACATTTATACCTTTATGTTCACTACGACATGCCACCACTGGCAGCCTGGGATCCACAAAACGCCATTTTATATTGGCTAAAAGCCATTCACCATTGTGTGAAAGGAACATCAGAAGTAAAAGAACAAGACTGGTTTAAAGGAATTTTTAAAGAAACTTCCAAGAAATTTATTGAAGCTGCTAACCCCTTCAGCAGCGACAAACTGACACCACCGCCAGCTAAACTGAAGAAATTTTAAATGAAGGAAGTTTTATCTTGAGATGTAATACAAAATTTGTACTATTTAATGGGGAACATGTGTAAGTTATGGAGAAGCCTTTGAACACCATAATATGTTTTAATGAATATGTCATCTTTCTTTATCTTACATATTATATTATAATTATTGTATCTGTATGTATCCTTTTTCCAACTGCACAAATCCAAATTTAGAACTGCACATTCGATGTTTAGAACTACACAAATTGTGTAGAACTGCACGTTAGAATAGTCCCTTGGTGGGGCTGAGAAAAATTATTACTTCTTCCCCAAAAGTGCTGAGAATTTTGGTAAATGTACAAAATACTAAAATGCTACAAAAATAATTGATACTGCTTGACAATTAGTAATGAGCTAAAAAGTACCTTATTTTAAAATGTGACTGTAAAACTTTTGAAAGTAAATATATAATGGGTAAATAAATTTTTAAACGGCTAGGGGGCACAAGCCCCTCTTCCCCCATATGGGCACCCATGAGTCCAGATGAAATTTTGCTACAAACTGTTGTTGTTAATCCTGTTTTTCTGTTACGTTGTCAATCTCATGCTAAAGGATTCTGTATGGCTTTGGGTTGCGAATTGTGCAGCCTTTTTTGTTTCAATTTGGAAAGAAAAAAAAAGCACTGAGGCTGTGATATGTAACCCTATACAGCACATCAGGTTGTTTGTGATTAATGTTGTTGTTGATGAGAGAGAAATCTGATTATGAACAATTTCTCGGAAGGTTGCTTAAGGTGAAGAACAGTTCGTGGATACACACAACAAAATTCAACATTTATTTGGACTTAAGGTGAAGGCAGCACATTATAGGAGTTTACATTTACATTGGTATTGTAGGTGCACATTTATGCCTATTGCCAGGTGATAATGCACACATTATTGGATGATTTGGTATAAGGTTTATTGAGGGGAAAAGTGCATGTTACATCTTCAAGGGGTATGGAGCGATGCTTTCTGATCGAAAACAATTTTGGAATGATTTGAAGGAGTGCATCCTTGTATTTGCTGTTAGCGTACAAATGTCATGGTTGCATATTGGGCTAGGATTGGCTAAGGTTATGCATCTGGTATTTGATTAATGTGCATCAACTGTAGTAAGAGGAAGTCATAGTGTTACAGAACAAAATACATTAGTATATACCATGGGTGCCCATACTAGTATTTCTGGGGGTGGGCTGAGAAAAATTACATCCTCGTTCTCAAAGCTGTCGAGAATTTTAGTGAATGTACAAGATACCAAAACGCTACAAAAATAATTGATAACAAAAATGGAAAATAACAACGTTTTTTAGCGTAGTTGTAAGTTTAAAAGATGGTTCGACGCACGTTTCGAGAGAACAAGGTCTCTCCTCGTCTGGAACTAGCGTGCAAATGCTAATTTCAATTCAGTGCTAAATGCAAATTTTGCACGCTAGTTCTCGAAACGTGCGTCGAACCATCTTTTAAACTTACAACTACGCCAAAAAACGTTGTTATTTTCCATTATTGTTATATTTGCGTAGTGTTCGTCACTTTTCCAGTCTTTATTAAAATAATTGATATTGCTTGACAATTCGTAATGAGCTAAAAAGTACCTTATTTTAAAATGTAACTATAAAACTTTTGAAAGTAAATGCATAGCAGGTTCGGGCAAATCAAATTTTTAAACGGCTAGGGGGGCTGGAGTCCCCTGCCTCCCATATGGGCACCCGTAGTATATACTATTGCTGTCTTTTGATTAAGGTTTTGTTTTTAGAGATAATCGTACGCCTTATTTAGAATTTTCGCATGACTGTTGCGGTTACGCATGAGAAAATTTATGGTAGTGCGAAACTGTCATAGTACTCTGTTACATCTGTGGTTAAAAAAGCATCTTCTTCATTCCAGTTAAGTTACAGAATATGTGTTTATACTTTTAATACAACAAAACCTGTCCACCTCAAATCTCGTGGGAATGAGAATTTCATTGAAACCTCGTTAATGCGGCTTCACTTAAGCTGGACCTCTCAATGCGGACAATTTTTTTCCCTGTCCGAGGCATGCACATTCGATGTCAAAAACTTTACTTACTATGTATGGATTATCAGATAATGCTAACTAAAGCCTTTTGTGCAAAGAAATAATGATTTTTTCTGAAAAACTTCAGGAGGTATCGAAGACAGCATAATTTTCCCCCCAGGTGTGTTCGCCCGTTTTTCAAAAGCAACGAATTTGCAAGTAAAACAAAGGATTTTCTTTTAACTTACATTTGGGGAGGGAGGGTGGGGTATGAATTTGAAACTATTGATTGTGCTGGTTTGTTTCGTTGTAAATTCTTCCAGAGTATTTGTTCATAATGCATTATTTTGTTGTAATTTATTCCAGTATAATGTGTACTACATTACTGCTGAATGGCCTGAGATTCCCCCCTCCTCCCCGCGCTTAGTGCGGACTTCGTTTGTGTAAATCAAATTTGGCCCATAACAATCCACATTATCATGATTTGTTTGTATTTAAGTTCTCGATTGCTGAAAACACATTTTTTTTTTGTTTTTAATTTGTTAATATCTTAAGGCTTTTTAACTTCTTACCTTCAAGAAGTACAACGACAAAAGTTACATTAATATCGCATATTATTGGATATTCATTGAATTTTTTAACGTCAGTAAATCATATTTCAAAAGATACATTTTTTAATGAAACACCTTCACGCTTTATTTCACTTCCTTAAAACTTCCTACCCAATCAGCTTGAAAAAGTGTTTAAGATATTTTGTTTCAATTAAAAATGGCTTCCCATTTAAAAAAAAAACTTGACTAACCAATTCTTGTTGTGAGAAGAAGATCAGAAGTCTGAATACAATATTTGATATTTCTTTTATTATCACATGTTTGAAAATGCTGTATGTGTATTCACATTGTAAACATAAAGACAAAATGAGTCTGAACACAAAATCCAAAAATGAGTCTGTCTCCGAACTCTTCCGCTTCAAAACAAAATTCTCTTCAAAACTCTAAAAGTACATTGTGACAATGAAATCATTGCTTTCAGCATGTTTTGGTGGAAACGTAACAAAAATAAAGTATTATTGGTGTAATACTATTGTTATTGAATCATTTGTCAAATACTTCATTCTATCATGATGATCTTCAGATAACAATCAGCAGCATGTAATGGGAATCATTTGTTGATGATTCGTTCGTTAGATGCTATGTATACACAGGGCTTTTTGTCCAAGATTTCTTTTTCACTTTTTCAAGTATTCCAAAACTATGCAAGTCAAGAAGTTTATGAGACAGCATTATTCAGGATGCTTTGAAAGAAATGTTTTTGAAATTTTCCACATTACACTGTTTGACTAACTGTCCCAACTCCCCTTCTTCTAGCTCCGCACTCGCAGCAGTATTTTGCTGCAATTAACGGGAATTTGTGATGACACTGATGGCAGTAGCAGAGGAGATGGGCTTCCGATGGACTCTCTCGACTCATTGGTGGAAGCGAGCCACTGCTGCTACTACCACTGGAGCTGGTGGATGCCTCCAGCTCCTTGCTCCAGCCATATTTGGCCAACCAGGTGTCCTCGCTGCTCGAAACTTCAGGCAGTGCATAATCATCCGTGCTTTTATTCAATCTAGGAACAGAAAAACGTTACCAATAAATTAAGCTGAGAAAATATAGTGAATATAATTATTAGAGATGTGGGAGACTGAATTATTCATTTTTGAATGTATTCCTTTATTCCCATCCTTTTAAGGGAATGAGACTTTTCAACTTGGTCCATGGGCATACTCATAAAGGGGATTATAAGCTTATTGGGGGGGGGGGTTCAGAACTACAACTTGCGTATTCCTATGTTAAATACACAAAATTTCTGTATGTAAGATATTATTACCCTTCACAGGGATAACACAATTGCCAAATAATGGTCAACACAGAAAAGCCTCCAGGGTGAGGGTTTTTTTTT
>QLNU02015359.1:29419089-29438958 GCA_006491805.2 Dysdera silvatica | reverse complement strand
TTGGCTATTGATTTATTTTAATACACATGCCTCAACGGACATTTTGATGCCAATAAACGTTGATTTATATTATTGTTTAATGCTCTGTATATCTGTATTTTGCGAAAATAAAATACTATGCCTGGAAATTTTTTATTACTGGTCTGCAAAACTTGGAAAAGTCAGGGAAGTTTGAAACAGAATTTGGGTATACACCTTGTATTAATTTTATGCCCCATTATGAAATTAAAAATTATATATTGAACAGGTATCAACATAAGGCTACGTCTAATTTACAAATTAATTATACATATTTACCGTTTATTTGTATGATTTGGAAACCTTTCTTTGAACTTTATAATATGGCTGAGTGATTCTGTTGAGGGTGGGGTATACTTGCTTTCGCTAGTCCTGCTACCACTTTTAGGCTCCCTAAAAGAAAAGGAATCGATATAAATCGTGAATATAAAGAGATCGGGAATCTGAGACATATCAATAGTTTGGTGGAATAATTTAATTAGAGAATTTGAAAATGGAAACTGCACTTAGCAACTTAATTTTTGAAGTGATTTTTTTTTTTTTAAAGTCACCTCTTGTTTGTTTTGTATGCATTTCCATTAGATGTGACAGTTCTATTTTCTGGTAAAGAGGGCGGTGAGGAATAAGCTTCTTTTTCTCTGTCAATGTGCTGCACGGTTTCCTGTTTTTCAGGATATTCAGCAGTCTTTGCTTTTGCCACTTTCTTCACTTTTCCTGGTGGAGGCACTCGATACTGAAAAAGTTTTTGAAAATAGATTTTTGTATTTGAAATATTCGATGTTTCTATATGAAATGTTTTAAACCACGGGCAATTTTTTTAAATGGAAGTTATGGCATTATATGTCAACCAGCCAAAACATTATAACCACCTCTATATTATATATACCTTACATTATGTAAACATGTGCCACGGTCATGACTAGAGCCTGGATTATATGTACTAATAAACAAGCAAAATATGCACTAAAAGAACTCAAAGTATGCACTAAAAAACCTCAAAATATCCGTACATATGCACCTAAAATGAACATGTACTTAAAATTTGTTTAACGCTTGAAAACTTACACCCTGTATTTTAAAACAAATAGGTTCATCATCGACTGCCGAGTAGAAAAATTCGATATACATTAAATCATATGTTTTATATAGCACAGTTTTTATGTATATCATAATGTGTCTCTCGTTGTTCTAAACAGTTAAGCTTTATCTTCTATCATGTAATAGCATTTTTATGGCCAAAGGGGGGGTCCTTTCCGAAGCTGCAAAAGATATTGGACATCACTTATAAATTTTTGCGGGTTGTCTGATAGTTTGTCGGTGATAGACTCATGTCTATTGCTGAGAGAAAATGGTGTGGAAATTTAGAATAAGTGTTTGTTTTAATTTGACCTTCAATCAATTTCCAGTCAAGCACAGTAAAACTAATCTTTGGTTTTCCTAACAAGGATGGTGGCTATAATTCAGCTACGACAACATTTTCGGCGCCTTTGGGCATATTTAAACGTTTACAAATTCCATTGCCTTTCCGCTCAGATAAGAAGTAAGAGGAACGTTTAACTTTAGCGTTGTAGTGAAATTTTTTGGATTAGGGAATAGTAAAATTCTTGAAATTACCAAAACCCTCAAAATATGCCTTTATTCTGGAAATTCATAATTTTTATGCATTTATATGCACAAATGCTAAAAAGGGCTAAAATATGCAACTGCATATAATCCGGGCTAGAGTCATGACCAATATCTTAAACCAGAGCTCTTTCAGTCAGTATTTTGTCTTCATCAACATATGGAAAAGGAAAATCTGATTAAAACAAAGGTTTGATCGATATAGTAAGACTCCTTGGTAAAAGAGAGAGTATCTCATAAACGATGCTTGTAGACTGCTCACCCTATGCAGTAGTTAGTACTTACGAAAGACGGTATGAAACAAGTACTTTATGAGACTTCACTAAAAGGACATCAGTTAGAACATATACTTCAAACTGCTGATAAGGCTGCAGTTAAAGGCACACCTATTCATACGTTTGGACCTTGGTTCGATTCTGAGTCAGGATGGCGTTTCTTTTTCTCCTATACACAGTGCCGTAGCTAGATATTTTGCCGCCAGGGGCGAGTGACTGTCACTGCCGTAGTTGTGCCTGTCATTGTTTTTTAAAGACTAATTGCCGCCCCGCGAATTGTGGTGCCCGGGCGGCAGCCCCTTGCCCCCTCCAGCTACGCTACTGCCTATACATAAAGCTAGCTCTGCCCTGCGGTGGCGCAGTGTGGTAACGCGTTCTCCTATTGCGCGGCTAATCCGGGTTCGACTCCCAGCAGTGCAAAAAGAACGCTTACTCAGAGATCTCATAAAAGATCGCACTGCTCACTGTAGTCCGGGGTTTGGTTCCCCAGGCCTTAAGAGGTTCGGATTCCTCGGAAAACAGTAGGTCCCGGCGCAGCATGACCACTGTAGTCTTTGAGCCGTAAAACCAACGAACGACAATAAAGCTAGCTCTAGTCTAAGCGTGGTTGGCAGAAATTCGGTATCTATAAAATTTCGCACAAAAACTACAAGGAACATGACTCCGTGACTTTACGTGTTGACCGTAATTAGAGTATTTAATGCATTAACACAATGCAGGGAGAAGAGCAATTTTTGATTAATTGTAAACAAATTAACGAAAGAATAGGTGCTGCTTAAATAACTTTAGATATTGGAAAAAAGAAACCAAAACTTGAATGCTTGATTTAATATTTGTGCAGAAATACCATTTCCTTACTTTGACTCTAGCAAACAGTTTTTCTTTGGCTTCGTCAACGGCTGGAGATTTAGGAGTTTTTGATTGTTTTTGCTGACACCACGGAATATGTCTTTCTGCAGCCCTTTGGTTAAAGTTTCTTTGACACCCAGGACACTGCACATAATCTATGTTAATAAAAAGAAATGAATATGCCATTTATAAATATATTGAGCAAATTTTTGTATCTTGTGTTTCAGAAGTAATAAGGTGATCTTTATATATGATTTTTTTTTTTAAATTTGGGAAGCTATAAAAGTGGGGATTATATATACATAGGCGTACAGAAAGTTCATAAGGGTGGGTTACGGGCTGTTTTCCTATGTTAAATATACAAAATTTTTGCAGTGGAGGGTTACAACCTCCATCAACACCTGCGTACGCCAATGATTATATATATCGAGAACACAGAGGTCAAGGAACTAACTACAGCTTCGTAATAAAATTTTCATTATGGAAATTAATCCCATTTTCGAGTTGTGATTGATAAGTAGGATTATGCATCATTAATTTTCTAACAACTAATCAATAATGTCATCGCGTAATTTTGTAGGTATTAGTTAATGAAAATAGCTGTCAAAATTATTGACATATAAATTTCCCCAAAATCCATGAGCTCCGATCCAACACCACATATATTTGTGCAAAGTTCAGTTTTGAAACTTATACATATTTGAACCCTGTATTATCTGAATCTGTGCCTGGACCATCATGGTATTCAACCATTATCTATTCACTTCTTAATGGAGATCTCTTCAAGTTTCTTGCTTATGTATTTTACTTTTAGATAATTCATCCCTATCTTATATATTCCATCCTCTGTTATCGTTTCATGCATACATCTTGTCTAAAGCTATTTCCTCAGTCTTAATAGTGTTTTGGTTTCTCGTTGAGAATTTCATTTGTCTATGGTTCATTAATCCTTCTGGCAATGTGTTCAATCCATTGCTATTTAAGGCATTTCGCTCTTAACAATTATGTCTTCAACCCCTTATTTGCTCTTTCATTCAGCTGTTTCTTCTTCGCTGCCGCCTCCTTCTTTTCTTTTTTAAAGCATGCACTTTTTGGGGAGTGTCTAAAATTAAAATTATAAATCACTAGGTGCCTGGATAATTAGTAAGTACTGTCAGTGGCGTAGGCAGAAAGTTCATAAGGGGAGGGTTATAGGCTTAATGGGAGGGGTTACAGAGCTACAACCCATATATTCCTATGTTAAATATACAAAATTTCATTGCGATGGGGGTTACAAAAGCGCCCCTGAGCGTTGTGTTCATAATTACTAAGCCTTATCAAAGAAGATGAGAATTCAGATCTTTCCGTTAACAGAATTATTACAATATGCATGCAGGTGTAATTACAATACAATGCAAACTTGTCTCCTGTAATGGTGAATAGCAGTTGGACGTTTTTGTAATCCTAGGAGGCACATCCGAGTTCAGTAGAAAGGCCTTTTTTTCAATAAAGCATTTTTTTTCCATTTTCTTTTAAAAATTTGAAATAAGTTGGCGAGGACGAGTATTATAATAAGAGGAGTTATTAAATGTACATAGCGTGCAAATTGAAGTATTAGCGACGACACATTTGTCAAATCAACTCAATGCATAGCAGAGCAAAAAATTCGTGCTGCTGCCTATTTCGCCCTCTAACAGCCGTCAATTACATCATGTCTGCAGGTGTATTCAATCGAAATTTAGTTCTTTTTTACACCACATTTAGGAATGAAAGTTGTCAAGACGCAGAGGCGTAGCCAAGGGACGGTAACCCCTCCCATAAAGCCTATAATTATCTCCTTATGAACTTTCTGCCTACGCCACTTCAAGGCGTACAAACATCAAAATCCAATCTTGTTATTGTTATTCATGGAATTTTAAATCTGTAGCAAAAACAAATGGAATGCTACCTGATGGAACGTAGGGTTTTGAATTTTTGGTGTCGTTGTTGTTTTCATCTTCTTCTCCTCTCGACCTTCGAATGGTTCGTATAAGCTCTTCGTGTTTTTCTCTCCAATTGGATTTCGGTTTTGAGTTTTCTTTTTTCTGCAATTAAAAAAATTTATTTGAAGTGAAATTTGCGATTAGAACAAACTTACCAAAAAGCAGACCACGACTGATTAAAAACAAATAAAGTAATTGCATTAAATTACTAGTCTTTTTCCATTAGTAAAGGCTCTGACCAGCATCTTAAGAGTTTTCGAATTGATTTAGGAAGGAGCCAAAGCATAAAGATTCATGTATAAAATATATGCTTTTGTATATAACATTTCTATTTACTTTAATTTATTGGGAAGAGCTCGAAGTCTCATGAACTCATATAACTACACACCTCTGGTTCTTACCCAAATATCTGTTGAGTATTTATAAAATATTCTTTTATTCCAATGCTTCAGCAGAAATGCACATCAGAATACCATAACATATCGCATATATTCTGATAGTTATTGTGGGGCCCCCTATATGAGCTCTGAATGCATTATGTATGCTGTACAGGGCTCGATAAATCTGGTCGTCATTGGCGACTAGACTTTTGCGGTTGGCTTGCAGGAAATCTACTGGTTTTTCTTTTTGAAGCAGGCAAGTACTATTCTCGTCTGCGAGTACAATTCACCGCGATTTGTGGAACCCTATATTTATTTTTTTATGTATATCAATAATGCCATCACAGTCAGGGGCGGACACAGACTTTAATTTGTTTGGGGTGGGGGATGGGGGTCAAGGACAGAATTTGCCATGGTCTTGGAATAACACCCTTCATTTATCATAAAAGTTGGAATTTTTACAGTGAAAAAATATATTTTGGGGGAGGTCATGTCCCCTGCGACCCCCCCCTCTGTCCGCCCTTGATAACAGTAGTTTAGTTAATCTATTCAGTATGTCCCCGTATACATATAGAAACCAAACAAATGTAGAAAGAAATACCCCAATAAACATCGGACTAATCTAAAAGTATACTTATCCCCCTCCCTCACTCAATAACAAGTGTACGTTATTTAAAGAATTATTAAATATTCTTATTAGATCATTATCAATATTTTTCAATAATTTAGGTAAAGTTGTTCTTCAGGGGAATGTCCATTACATAAATTATTAGGGACCAGTGTGTCCATTTCTCCTTTTCTTAAAAAAAAAAAAAATCGTTTGGCGCAGAATGACCGCTGTTCTTACCCCATAAAAATTTAACTAACTAACCTTTAAAAAAAAAATTGAGCATGCTAAATGATGCGACACACTGAAAAAAAAAGTCTAAAGTGTGTTTTTTTTCCTAGCTATGCACTTTTAGTGTATTACTTCATGCGCACTTTTAATTGCGTTATGCCGTATAGCGCTAGCGCAGGACATAATGCATACTCTGGGAACACTCTCCCATTGGTTGCTTTATTCTTCGAGTTTACAGCTTATTACGCTGAGACGTTTGAACTGGGATAGGCTAACGTCTCAGCGTAATAAGCTGAGACGTTTGAACTGGGATAGGCTAACGTTGCCGTGGTGAGTTGTTAGGGAAAGCCGCCTTTAATAGGTCAGTTTGGAGATCATAATAGATTCAAACCGTAGCAACGTGGCGATGTTTGTTTGTTGTTTTACGGCTCAAGGACCACAATGGTCATGCTGCATCGGGACTTATTGTTTTTCGAAGAATCCGAACCTCTGGACCTACAATTTTCCGAGGAATCCGAACCTCTTATGGCCTAGGGAACCAAACCCCGGACTACAGTGAGCAGTGCGATCTTTATGAGATCTCTGAGTAAGCGTTCTTTGTACACTGTTGGGAGTCGAACCCGGATTAACGGCGTACTAGGCGAACGCGTTACCACACTGCGCCACCGCAGGGCACTGTTAGTTAATGAAAAAAAAACGGACGAAATGACAATCTCTGATGGGATGCATGGCCAAAAAGCTTGAGAACCACTGCTATACAGTGAGAAAAGGCCACGGTAATGGCCATCAAACTGCCTGATGTGAAATATCTTGTTTCGTATTTTCTTTTTATGGTTTCTCTTAATTAATGCACTGTCGCCCCCACCCCCTTACTGAATGGTTTCGTTAATCAGTGCTAAATTAATTTTTTTAAGAAAAAAAAAAGGCGACGTTGGCATCGTTGAATCGAACTCGAGAGCAGACTCTAAGTAATCGTAATCGAGTGATTATAATAGATTACATTTTCGCGTAATCACATCTGTAATTGTAATTGAATGTTTTGAAGTAGCTGTAATCTGCAATATAATCATAATCACACTTTTAAATTTCATTTAATCATAATCGTTTTTTGAAATTCTTAGGTAGTCGTAATCATAATCGCTATGATTATAATCGTCATCGCCATGATTATAATCGTAATCGCCATGATTATAAACATAAACGCCACGATTATTATCGTAATTGAACTGATTATGATATTCTTTATAAAATGAGTTCAAGGCTTGGAAAATATTTACAATACTAAAAGAAAATAATAATAAAGTTACTATATCAAGTTTTTTGTGTACCTGATCGTTGGATGTCGCTTTGGTCGTTGGATTAGTATTGGCAGGTGGTTTGGATGCTGTTCGGGTCGATGAATCTTTAGTAGATGGTTTAGATTGCTTCGGTTTCTTCTTTAACCTTTGTCTTGGAGGAATAGGTTGGGAAGTTACTGCAGCTTGGGAGTTCGAACCATTCGGCTGTTCACCTTCAACTGCTCTCTGCTTCTTGGAATCGAAAATTTTTCTTTGTTTTTCTTTGGATTTTTGGCAGATTTTATAATGCCTTTCCTGAAACAAAAGGTTACATTGGGTCATTAGCTCGTCGGGTTTGATATGTGGAGGAGTTCTCAGAAATACAGAGATACTCGTTAATTCGTAGTGAAAGGGGAAAAAAATTGGAAAATCGTGATGGCAGTTCTTCATAACATTACACGTGCATGACGTTGCTAACGATCCTACAAGTTATCGATCATGTTTATTTGAGGTATTCAACCTACAATACGGTGTAGAATATCAATCACGAAGGGCTTAATATATTGATAACTTATTAATTCATTGATAAGTTATGAATGACAAAAAATCAATTAATTATTTTTATTAATTTAAGAAATATTGCCGGTTTGAGAAATATGCATGATAAACCAAGTTATCATTCTTTAAATATCCTCAATAAACTACCCAGATAGCACAACACGTCCTCAGGACGTCGTTTCTTGGTCCTGGCACAATGCGGATATATTTCGGACGTCCGGAGCACATTCATATTCGGACATCCGTAGGATGTTCATTTCGGACCAATGGCGGACACAGACTTTCATTTGGGGTGGGGGCTGGGGGGTGGTCAAGGACAGAATTTGCCATGGTCTTGGAATAACACCCTTCATTTATCATGAAAGTTGGAATTTTTTACAGTGAAAAAATATATTTTGGGGGTCATGACCCCTGTGTCCGCCCTTGTTTCGGACGTCCATGGGACTATATATATAGTCCAGTGGATCGCCGTAACACGTCCTGAAAATATCCAAATAATTTTCCTAAAACGTCCCAAAATGAAATCCTAATTTTGTCCAAAGAACCGCCGTAGCACGTCCTGAAAATATCCGAATAATATTCCTAATACGTCCTAAAAGAAGATTCTATTTTTTGTCCTATGAGCCGCCCTAACACATCCGAAATATATTCAAGCGGACATCCCCAGGACCTTCAAAACACTTACTTCAAACGTCATGGATCACCATAGGACGTCCCACGGATGCCCGAAGGCATATTTTGAATGTCCTGAGGACGTTGGGATGTTCATACCGGACGTCCTCGGGACGTTTTTGTGCTATCTGGGTAATGACCTATTTTTCATATATATTTGGTATGATGGGTACGTTTATTTTTTGCTTTATTTCACTAATTATATGCGTAATTTTATACGACTAGTTTATATTTTCAAAAATTATGATCATTTATATGCAATTATTGCATATTTTCTTATACTTCTAATCTATATAAATATTATATTGCATTATTATAGTAACATTATATGCAAATGTCCTCGCACTTGTTGATATGGGCTTGAGACGGTCAATGTCAAGTATTCAAGCCTGACTTCCGTGTTTGTAAATTATTCGGATATTGAGCATAGGAAAACTTCTGTTTGGCATGTGTTTGAGATGGTGGCCTTCTGCAGCTCGGGGAAAGTTCAAGTATTACTTAAACACCTTTGAGGGATGCTTATATGCTTATTTTCCTATACTAGCCAATGTTAATTTTTGCTTGGGGGGGTATAAAATAGCCAAAATATTGGTTACGTAATACTTGAATTTTTCCTCAGTGTTTGTGGTAGGGTGGATCTCAAGTATTTCTAGATTTCTGTGCCGTATTAATAATAGTATTTTGGCCTGTGGCTGACAGAATTATGGATCAAGAGCTTATTAAAGTCAAACCTGTTTATAACGAGCATGAAGGGACCCGGTACATTCTCTTGTTATATCCGGATTACCATTGATATTAGATAAAAGACAAGAAAATAAATTGATAGAACAATAAGAACGTGTGCCATTATTTACGTTCATTATATATTATGTACTTAAATATAATAGTTTTGCATATTTTTTTTGTTAAAACTCGAAAAAAAAGTATTGGTTAAACCAGGGTTGTCCAATCGTTTTGGGCATCGGGCCACTTAAAAATTTTTCATGAATCTAGCGGGTCGACGGTTTCGTGAAAAAAAAAAAAAAAATTTACTAAAAGCCTCCCTTCAGAGTTTCTTCGGTTTATTTATTTGTTCACTTGCGATATGGAAGGGGGTCACCCATGCTGTTCCCGCAAATTTTCCTTATTTCTGAAAAAAAAATCTAAAATTTTTGTTTTGGAATTTTTTTTTTATTCCAAACAGTTGTCGGCGGGCCGGATTGTGGTCCCCAGGCCGTATGTTGGTCAACCCTGGCTTAAACTGTCTAACGGAACCTTTATAAAAAAAAAAAAAAATTTATTTTAATATTTGACCTACGCAAATTAACGGAAATTTTTGCTAAAACGTTGCTCGCTACAACAGGTTTCTCTTTCGCAATAAAGGATTTTCGTCCTGTATGTTTTTAATGGTAACCAATCAAACGTTTTATTTCCTCTCATCATAATCATGTGGTCGTTATATCCGGTTTTGACCGTATTATTATTATTTTATATAGTAGTGCTCAATTAATTATTAATTAAATTATATATAAGTTTCTGCAGTGGTAACCCAGATAGCACAAAACGTCCTTTTTTGGTCCCTTATGTCCATACTTTGTCCACACGCAATGCGAACAGATTTCGGAAGTCAACAGGACGTTCGTTTTGGAGCGTCAGTAGGATGGATGTTTATTTCGGACGTCCCTAGGACGTTTATTTCGGTCGCTCCTAAGATGTAGCACAATTCGGATATATTTCGCACGTTCGTAAGACGTCCGCTTTGGAACTTCCGTAGGATATTCATTTCGGGATTCCGTAGGACGTCTTTTTGGAACGTCCGTAGGATGTTCATTTCCGACGTTCCTAGGATGTTTATTTCGGACGCCTCTAGGATGTAGCAAAATACGGACATATTTCTGCGTATATTGGGACATATTCCTAATATTGGCGTAGGCAGAGGGATGCTAATGGGAGTTTTAACCCCCCCCATTGCAATGAAATTTTGCATAGGAATATGTGAATTGTAGCATTGTAACCCCCCCCCTATTGAGTAGCCCCCTTACGAACTTTCTGCCTACGCCTACGGTCCCTAGGATGAAGCACAATACCCCAGGTAGCACAAAAACGTCCCGAGAACGCCCCCAATGTCCCTAGGACATCCAAAATATACAGATAGACGTTCGTGTTGCATCCTGCGGTGATCCGTATGTACGCGTGAAGTACGCCCTTTGCACACGTGAAGTACGTCCTTTGAGGGTCCTGAGGATGTCCGCGGAGAACATATTTCGGAGGTTTTTAGGACAAAAACTGGAATTCCTTTTAGCATGTTTTAAGACTTGTTACTGCGGATTTTAGGACGAAATTTGGATTATTTAAAAATATTATTTTGATATTTATAGGATGTGTTACTGCAGTTTTAGGATGAAATTTTGATTTACTATTAGGTCTTTTTAAGGCCATTTTTTGGATGTATTTAAGAAAATAGTTTGATTTCCTTTTAGGACGTCTAAAGACCTTTATCTTGATATTTTCAGGACGTGTTATGGCAGTATTTAGGACAAAAGTGAGATTTATTTTTATGATGGTTTAAGGTCATTATTTGGATCTTTTCAGGACGTGTATCGGTGATTTTTAGGACGAAGGTTGGATTTCCTTCTCGAACGTTTTAAGGACATTATTTTGATATTTTCAGGAAGTGTTACGGCTGTTCTTAGGACAAAAGTTGGATTTCCTTCTAGAATGTTTTCAGGGCGTGTTACTCTAGTTTTTGTGACAAAATTGGATTTTCTTTTAGGATGTGCTTTAGGGATATTATTTGAATCTTTCACGGCTGGTCATGGGACGAAAGTAGCACATTAACCCTAATTATTATCGTAGACATATAGGTTTCTTCAGATCATGTTTCGCCTGAATATGTGTAAAACTATATTTCCATATGTGTGGTTAGAGTAATTAGTAAGTGAAAGTTCTTTTCGCTGTGTTTCACCACTTAATTTCATTGATAATATTTATAACAATGAACTTTTAAAGCATTTACCTAAAATTTGTTCGTTACATATTTTTTAGCAAGCATAATTTGGTCTCTTTCATTTCGACAACTTTCTTTACATTTTCACCCCTCCTCTTTATGAGGGGAAACATGTTTACTATAAATGGCTTGCATATAATCTCCAAGGAATGATATTTTTCATCAGAATCCACTCTTCAAGGGTTGTGTTACATGTTAATGGAAAGTATAATACGTTAAATTTCACTTTTATTTCTCTTCCTATAATTTTAAGGTATATATATGCAACAGGGTGTCCACAAAGAAGTTATTTTGAAATTTATTTTAACTACGAATTTTTTCCTTGATTACAAAATAAGTTACTAGTTTTCATCAATAATTACGTTTTTATAAATCATTAGTTTTTATGCTTAGTTTTCTTTTTGTGTGTAAGAAGTAAGGCAAATAGGGACTAAAGCTGATACTTTGTAAAATTAGTGTTCGGAAGCTAAAACAATTACATATTTCATAGTGCCTTCTTTTCTAGAAAGTAAAGTGCGTTTTCAGTTTTCCTAACTACTTATTTATATTATTTTATTTAAATTGTTTATCGAAACTTATAAACTCGTATATGTTGACTTTGCAAGAAAATAAATGTTTTTTAACCTGTTCGTTAAACCACATTTTTTTCAAAGTTAGTAGCTTGACCACTGGGCCATCGCGATTTGCTTGGCAATTACTACTTCCCAACTTTTTCTTATTTAGAGTGGCAACAGAAATTTACTACTTCATGCCTCTCGTAAACAGGTATACTATTTCTCTCTTGCCGCTTGTTGATGAAACGAGAGTGATATGATCTATAGTTTTCGTTAAATTTAAAATTTTCTCAATAACGTCTATGCTCTTATGAAAGAATTTAGGTATGTCTGTTCCGTTTCAGTAAACATTAATTATCAGCCCTACTCAGTACAACGCTGGAAGATTTTATTCTTACCGCGTGCTGGCTGGTTTCTTGTTGAAGTCTGGACAGTTTTCCTGAAAATAAAAAGGATTTGTTTGTGCAAATTTTAGTTAAAATATTTGATTATTTTGTCAATTTTTGAATTTGGTTTTTACTTTTACGAATTAACTTGAATTCAAAGGTTTATTGATGAATTACGATGACAATTGCTTAAGTGAAGTATAGTGATTGAATATTACGACTTGTTGATGCGGAAGTTTCTATAAACGAGTAATAGTTGCATCAAGGTGTCCACAGATTGGAAAAATCAGGGAATTTGGTATTCCCGGAATTATTAGGGTATTTGTCAAAGAGTTGAAATTAATCAGGGAATTTAAATATAAATTTAATTTACAAAAAAAAATTAACCGAAAAGTTTGCTAATTTGTGAGTACGTGAAATTTTGAACGCTTGTGAGTACGTATTGTTAGTACATGAAACTATTTATTTAGCTGTGTTTTTATGCCCCATGTTTTTTTATAATCAGGGAAAAAGTTCGTAGTTAAAGGAAATTTCAAAATAACTTCTTTGTGTTACATATATATCTTAAAATTATAGGGAGAGAAATAAAAATGGAATTTAACGTATTACATTTTCCATTAACATGTTACAAACCCTGAAGTGTGGATTTTGATGAAAAATATGATTCTTTTGAGATTATATGCAAGTAATTTATAGTAAATATGATTCCGCCTCTTAAGGGGGAGGGTGAAAATGTGAAGGAAGTTGTCAGACTGAAAGAGAGCAAATTATAGGTTTACTAAAAAATGTTTGGCAAACAAACTTCAGGTAAATAATTTAAAAGTTCATTGTTATAAATATTAGCAATGAAACCAAGTGGTGAAACACCGCGGAAAGAACGGACGGGACGTTTTTGTGCTAGCTTGCTGGGAACGCGTTCATCTGCCGTTCGTTTATTTCGGGTGTTGGGTAATACGGCCGTAAGAGGTTGCGGTAAATCCTAAAAACTGGTAAACATGTAAGTCTTTCGCCAGTGTCAAAATAGACTCCTATACTCGTACTTTGCGTGCATATGTCACCTTCACAACAATGTTATACGTTTTTGTGCTAGCTTGCTGGGAATTTCGGGTGTTGGTTCCCCAGGCCGTAAGAGGTTCGTTTTCCTCTGGAAACTGTAAGTCTCGGCGCAGCATAACCCTTACTGTCTTTGCGTGGTAAAAATCAAACAATTTATATATGAGCCTTACAAGATTCCTTTCGAATAAGGAAATTTTTTCCCTTTATTTTAAATTTCACCAGTAAAAATTCCCTTCTATATACAGGAGGTTTCAAAAGTAATGGCAGACTTTCAGAGTTGATAGAAGACACCAAATACAGGCACTTCTCATCATAGAATGCATGGTCGCAGGTGAAGATGGTTCTCGCTAGAGGGCGCGCGTATACACGCGGTAATCAGGGTCATTAGCGACTCGAAATGGATCGGTATAGGAATGCGGAAAAGGCGAACATGCATTTTGTCTACGGTCTGGCCCATGGAAATGGTAAGAGCAATGGTCTTACCGAGGGCGCTTTCCCAAAAGGGAATCACAAATTCCCTATCACAGAATGTTTTCCCGTTTACATCGCCAGTTATCCGAAAGTTATCATTCAGTGCCGCTATGCACGGTATGGGTCGTTGCAGGAGGTTGCAGAACGCCTGCCACGTCAGAAGAGATTCTACGTGATTGATTGATTGTTTGGCTTTTTTTATGGCGCAAGAGCATCTGGGCTATACTGCGCCAAGAGATTCTACGTAAGGTGATTAATGTTTGCGCCAATGGCGGATCCAGAAATCTTTCAGTGGGGGGGCGAATTGCTTCTGATTCCTATTTTAACCAAGTGTCCGGTACTTCTCAATTTATTTTCCGTGATACGATCCCGGATCGAGGGGGGGGGGAAGCGATATCCCCATCGCCTCCCCTGAATCTGCCTGTCGTTTGTACATGTGATTTTATTTATACATTTATTTAATGATTTGTCTTAAATAAATTTTTATTTTTCTTGGCAATCCTGTTTTTGCGTTGCGCAAGACTGCGTGCATATGGTGAAATGGAAAGCACCATGTAGCACGTAATCTCTTCATTTGCAATTACGCATTTTGTGATGAGAAGTGCTTGTTTCGATGTGTTGTGTCACCCTTGAAAGCTTGTTCCATTACTTTTGCAACACTCTGTGTTAATTTATTAAATATAAAATGTAAGAAGTATATACAATCGGCTCCACTTAATCGGGTCACGGATAAACGAATACTCCTCTTGTAAGGATAAAATCGATTGGAACCCAAAATTATTCCCATGTGATCAATGCTAAACTTCCCCACTTTAACGAATGGTATTTTTGGCAATCCTCGGATAATCGAATAGAGACTGGCAAATCTTAGCGTGAAAAACCATGCTCCAACGAAGAAAAGAAATGCTGCAGAGGAAAATTTGTCTTTGCAAAGGTCGTCTTACCCCATGGTTCCCAATGTGCTTGAGAGTCCTTAAAAAGTCTGAGTTTTTTTGCCAAGTCGGGGTCCTTGAAAAGTAGGCCCACTTGAAAACTGATAAAAATGTGTTTGGTCCTTAAAAAGTCCTTGAATTTTCTTCAAAAATCTTTTTTCAAGTTTTGGCAAATAAAAAAAAGGGGGGAGGGCGGAAATTTCACTTTATTCCCGGAACAAAACCAGTAGTGCTTTGGACACACCCACTTCCTCCCCCACCCACTCAGCATGGCTAATACAAGGGATGCTAAAAGGGTTGTTTTTGCTCGCAGTATGCCAAATTGAAAGGAGCAACATAATTCAACACTCTAATTTAAACATTATACTTATAATGTCTTCTATTTTTAATTTTTATGTATATTGCGATTGACAATGTATGGTCCTTGAAAAACATTACATGATCCTTGAAGTCCTTAAAAAGTCCTTGAATTTCATCAGGACAAAAGAGTGGGAACCAAGTACCATGTCAATCAAGTCAAACAAGTATATGTTATGTCTACAGTTCTTTTTTTCCTTCCTTAAATTGGGGAGGGGCCATTTCACCTCTAACCAATTTATCCAACCCCAATCATTGATCGTTAGTCATCATCTTGTCGCATCGTGGAAGTCTTTCTTTTCGGATGGACATTAAGTACGCAACTACAATAACGCAAAACGGAACGAGCTGAGTTTATGCGGTAAGTTATACTCGCGGCAAAGCTAACCTGGTACACTGTTAAGGCTACGACGACCTATTCGCGCCCGTGCAACGAGTATTCATTCGCGAATTGGCGAAAAATGAGGTAACCCTCAACATTATTAGGCTATTTATCGCCTAATTTGGAATGCAGAAAAACGCAGTCGCCAAAATTCCAGGCGCCAAACTTCCTGCCAAGCAAACGAAGTCCTCTGAGTGGTCAGTTACTTAAATGACGTCATCGTTCTCTATAATGAGTCTTTTTCCTAAATTTAATAAATACCAGATTTTAATTGCACAAGTATGCCTATGTTTTATGTATTTGAGCATTATTTTAATGTTTCATATAGGAAATGTATCTTCTATTAACTCTGTTAACGTAAGAAAGGGCGAACTATATTGCACTGGCGAAATCATACTGCTCTGTGCCTTATCAGTATATCACGTTAGCTTTGCCACGAGTATAGAGGTTTTATAGGTAACCAAAAAAAATAATAATAATAAATAACGCGTAAGTCACAATTGCAAGAGAGTTTGGAATTTCCGCACAAGTAAGCTGCAAATGTCTGTGTCTAGTGTACAAATTGTTTTTAATGAAAAATTACGTAGGTACGTTTTACGCTTTTTTGGGGGGGGGGGTGCATAGTACTATTTTTTCAATACTATTCCATATTTATTATGTATGTACCAGTGTATTAGGGCATTTAAGTACATAAGTAGCTGTATATTTGTTTGCCCTCGGATAATCGAATATTCCGCTTAATCGAATATTATTTGATGGAATCGTCAATACTCGTTTAAGCGGTACTGACTGTGCTGAATTTACGGCCTCCACTAATCTTGTATACCTTGATAATGTCATTGTGTCATCTTGCATGTCATTATGTCACAAAAAAGCCAAAAAGCTTTGACTGTGTAAATGAAAAAAAAAAAGGAAGTTCTGTCGAAATAAAGACGAAAGGAATACAAAGCACGTTCTTAGAAAGGAAGTTCGGCAATATATATATAAAAAAAAGTCTTAATGGGAAAGGAAGACAACAAAGAATAACAAGAGATACATAGAATACTCAAGGATAATGTAAAGAAGACAGGTGTCAATATATGGCTTTTAGTCGTCAAGTCCTTGACAGTTCCAGAAACATGAAAAAGAGTAGCTTACCAGAGTATCAGGACGAAATGTTCGACCGCAAATGCTACATGGTTTTAGCTCAGTAGGTTCGTCAATGGCACTATCTAGATCATAGAGTTCAGTATTTGTATATACACATATTGAATCTTATATCAAATATAATAATTAATAAAAACTAAGCATTTTCATTAGCAAATAATTGCTGATTGTAATTACCAGCGTACTTACTTAAATTATCCATTCGAGAAATGTGTATTTATTCTATTCTTTGCTCTCCATTCGAATTCATTTTACCTGTCGTAAAGAAAATAGCAATTTTAGGCGTAAATCATTAAAAAAAAACCGTAAATTTGTTTTCGTAAAGTGCCTCCTCTTGGATTAAAAAACCTGTAAAGATCATGTTTAAAAATAAAACATTCACAAATCTGCGTTAGCAGAGCATTTCTGGAAAATCGACCACCGCTTTTCATTCACTATCGAACAACTCATAAAAAAAAAAGGCAGTTCATTTCTTCGACCTTTATTTGTTCTAAACATTTTCATAACTCACGCCAATGTGAACTTTAATTATCAATCTACTGTTAAATTATGTATATTCCTGTTTGTAAAAATTGCAACACCATGAAGGAATCATGTGATTGAGCTGAAACTTTCAGGAAATGCAAATTAGGGTATGCTATTCAAATGATTAGAATTTCAGAGTCATCGCGCATGCGTGGGCTGAGCAGCGCCCTCTGAACTGCTGATGGATCCGTATAAATAGAGGGCTGTAGCGGGGCGTGTATGGCTATCTGCTAGTGGTAAACGTTACATGAGACGTCACTATGCCTCTACGACGAAAGAGGGCGACATTTCAGCAAGTTACGGAGTTTGAACGGGGACGAATGATCGGCCTTCGTGAAGGAGGGTTTTCTTATCGTGCAATAGCAGCTCGTATGGGGCGTAACAGCAGCACAGTGATGCGAGTGTGGAAGCAGTGGGTTCAAGAGAACCAGACAACTCGGAAATCCGGGAGTGGACGCCGAAAGGTGACGTCAGCACGGGATGATAGACACCTGGTCCGCATGGCGGTGACGGACCGTTTTGCTTCATCTGGACAGTTGGCAGAACGTTGGTGCACTGCTACAGGTGTATCATTGTGTGCTTCATCAATTCGTCGGCGTCTACTGCACCGTGGACTGCGTGCAAGAGTTCCTTTATACAGGATCCCCCTGACGCAAAACCATCGACACTTGCGGCTACAATGGGCTCATGGACATAGAGACTGGCGTGCTAATTGGCAACAAGTGGTATTTTGACAACAACGTACAAAGATTGACCAGGGCTTACCATAACTAGTAAAATTTGACACTGGTCGGAATTTTCGACCAGTGTCAAATTTTACTAGTTGTGGTGTTTTCTGATGAATCCCGTTTTAATTTGGGGTACAGTGATGGCCGCATCTGTGTTAGACGCTATACCGGTGAACGCCACCTTCCGGAGTGCATTATCCAACGTCATAGTGGACGAACCCCCAGCGTTATGGTCTGGGGTGCGATTGCGTATCATGGACGATCTCAGCTGCTACGAATTGTGGGTAATCTTAACAGCAACCGGTACATCAATGAAGTTCTGGAGCCCGAAGTTGTTCCCTTCCTTCAAGGCATTCCCGGAGCTGTATTTCAACAGGACAATGCCCGCCCACATATTGCCAGGAATGTTCAAGACTTCTTTTCATCACAACAGATACAGCTTCTTCCTTGGCCTGCCTATTCGCCGGATATGTCGCCGATTGAACATGTGTGGGATTTCGTTGGTCGGCGTCTCGCTCGTGATCCTCGTCCCATAGCTACTACAGATGAACTTTGGGGTCGCATACAAGCAATCTGGAATGCTCTTCCTCAGGCACACATTCAACATCTGTTTGATTCCATGCCACGTCGTATAGCATCACTTATTGCAGCGCGTGGTGGCTTCACCAAATACTGATTTTCGACATGTAATATTGTTTTTTTGCTTTGTAATTTTAATCGTTTATTTGTATCAACACAGGTCGTTTGTACATTAAATTTCATTCAATTCGGACGAGTCCTTCATGGTGTTGCAATTTTTACAAACATGAGTATATTATCGTTGTTATAGAAACATTGTTTTCTTTCTACGTTAATAGATGGCGCTGTAAGTCTGAAAGTGTCCCCGTTCTTCGAACAAGATATTTTATACTTTCACAGATGGCATCAGACTGAATAGCACTACACCTGTTTCTGAAGAGGAAAGCTTGTGTGTCATGAGAATAATGCTATGAAATATCCTATAAGCTTCTATAAATTACCACGATTCAGTCTATCACTCCAGCTCGCAATAATCGAAAAAAATAGTAAAGAAAAAATATACCACTTATTCAGGTTAGACTCGAACCATCCGTCCTTGGATTACCGTTCCCATAATTTGACCGCTAAGTCATTGTGTGCGGACCTGCGTGTGGCTCTTTTCTCATATACAGTGGAACCTAGTAAAGTAACCGCCTGGATAAGACGACCACTTTTATAAGAGAGAACTGGTAGGGACTTGGTTGTGCCTGTACCAAAATCCGTCGTATATAGTGACCGCCTGTCTACGATGAACATTGCAGTTCAGTCCCAATGGTGGTTACTTTATGCACGTTCTACTCTATATGTTCACCAAACAGAACCTTTATTATGTGAAGAGACCCCCACTTTAGTAAACTTCTAAATGTTTTAATTATGAAAAATTTTACTTATATTTTTTCGCAGTGTATTATTACATTTTTCTAATTTAATGTACAAATCTGTCTTAAATTTTACTTACATTTACCATAAAATATGTGAAATATCATATGACATTCACCACATGGAAATTTTTTAATTATGTTCTAAATTTATTATCTCTTTAAACAGCAAAGGATGTTTAAACGATAATTTATTACACAATTATTAATCTAGGTTAAAATTGATGTAGTTTCATTAAAAAAAAAAAAAAAGAACGTTATGGGGTTGATTCGAACCTGTGATCTTCATGTTTGATAGTCTAAGGAACGTTGCTCTGATTTCTATATTGTCGCTATTTTTCGCAATTTTTTTCTCCTAATTTTAGATTTTTAAATAAATTGCATGTCATGTATAAAAAATATTAGTTGTATAACAAGTAGTAATTATATATTATCACCATGGTTAGCTAATAGTATTTT
>QLNU02015359.1:29391203-29413843 GCA_006491805.2 Dysdera silvatica | reverse complement strand
CAAAAAAAAAAGAGAGAATAGAAACCTGTTATAGAAATTCGGGTTCTTCCATAAATAAATGAAAAAATGCATAACAGATTTGAGCGCGAAAGGCAGGGGCGGACTGACCCGCTGGCCCACCGGGCATCACCGGGCCGATGCGCCCTCATGAGCCATAGAACTCTCGCCTCTGAATGGGCAAGAATTCGCGCCCTCTGATAATCCAAGGTATGCGCCCTTTGAGAGGACCCAGTCCGCCCCTGATGAAAAATATACCAAATACTATATTAATTGTTATTGTTTATGTATTTTTGGACCTGGTTGACTCGCTTAACTACTCATACGGGTTCTTCCATGCGCCCCCCACTTCCCAATACTTTCGACAAACTGGTGCTCTTGTTATGTATGATGACATTTATTTACAACGTGGTAATACCAAATAAATCAAACGTTTGTTACGCAGGTGCAACAATTTTAGCCGCCTCCTGTTATATATAGATGGAAAGAAAGAAATGAAATCGGCGATTTATAATTAGGGCATTAATTTCATCGATGGAAAAATCTGCAAAATTTGCGCGGCAATCGCATGGTAAATCTCAAACTTTCTCAGAAATTTTAAAAAAAAAAAATTGCAGAAGAAATTTAGCAAAAAACGTTTAATAAAATAAAATTCACTATTTTTGATATAGTTATACAGACAACCAGTCAGTGACGGATTTCCACATAGGCAATATTATATTAAACTTACCTAAAAAGTTTAATAATCTATTGCTCCTGATGAAGGACTGCTGCTGATGCGTCCGAAAGCTTGAGTGATCTTTTTCATTGCTATTTTACCAGTGTTTAACCTTTTTATGTAATCTATTGCTTGTAATTTTTTCAAAGGTTTTTGCAAATATTAATAGTATAGTTATTGGTCAATAATTATTACAATCATTTTTTTCTCTCTTTTTTAAACATTGAAACTATTTTGTCCATTTTCATACTTTTTTGGTATTTTTTTCTGTTTCAAATATTTCATTATAAATTACCAATAATGGTTCTATTAGTTGATCTTTACACATTTTTATTATCTTAGGAGTCATATTATCTAATCTAGGTCCCTTTTTTTCTCTTATTTTATTTAGTTCTTTTTCCAATTCTTCATATGTGATGTAGCTTAAAAATAAGGTTTTAGTATTCCTTTCTATTTGTAGGTTTGAGTCATTATTATTTTGATCGCTCGTGAATTGGTTTACAATGTTAATAAAAAATCCATTCATTTCATCTGCCACTTCTTTATCTTCTGTTATATTTTTATTATTGATCAATAAATTTAGTTTGATTTGTTGTTGATCTTTTGATTTTTTACCCAGTATTTCATTTATTATTTTCCATTTCTTTTTTTGGATCTTTTTCTTTAAATTTTTCATTATAATATGATCTTTTTTCATTAATCATCAGTTTCTTTGTCTCATTTCTGATTTTTATAGATTTATTCCACTGTTGTTGATTTTTTGTTATTAAATATTTTTTATATGTCTCATTTTCCTTCCTTCCTTCCTTCCTTCCTTCCTTCCTTCCTCCCTCCATTCATTTATTTATTTACATTGAATCAGATATATTCTATTTGGGTAATATTTTTCTAGCGAGGGATACGCCCCACAAACTACGTCCATGGTTGTAAGATAAGTAGGGACAGGAAAAGTTGCAAAGAAAATACTTAGAAGGTGTGGGGGTGAGGAGGCTCAAAATTAGATTGCGTCCGGGGCAAAGGCTAAAACCGTCACTGCAACCAGAGCGTCATTAAATAAGCATTAGATAGTAAGACCATCGCATACCGGGATATCTGTAAGACCCACCGCAGATACTATCAAGCCCCATATATTAGCTGTTTTTCGTGTACATATATACCTATGATCAAGACCATTTGGCGCAGTATAGCCCAGATGCTCTTGCGCCATAAAAAAGCCAAACAATCAATCAAGACCGTAGCCAGGATTTAATTTCGGAGGGGGGTAAAAAAATGTTACAGCTTATATTGATACAATCGCAGCATGCAAGTCCGTAGCAAAGTCCCATTAAAAAATTAGTTTCGGGGAGGGGGGCGATCCCTAAGCCCCCCATCTGGATACTGGCATACCTACGATAAGGCTTAATTGGTGAAGTAATTAAGCAGTTTATAAGATTATGCACAATAAACCATTGTAAATATTAAATGTGATAGCAATATACAAAATTATTTTTGTTATATAAATTTGCGCATTGTTATATAAATTTGCGCATTGTTATATAAATTTGCGCATAGTTATATAAATTTTTATCTCCATCTGTCGAGACGGAAAACAAAGGCAATATAAAATTCTATTGCCATCTATCGACAGTAAACTTATAGTTCTGCGCCGACGTCATCAACGTAGAGTTTGCAAAATTATTGGAGGGGGGGCCAAGCACATGTAATGTACATTTATACATTTAAGTAGGGGAAAATGTGGCAACTTGACGAGTTGGGTAAGATGACGAATTGCATTTATTTTAAATATTTATCTCTATATATCAGATCTGGTACTGTGTAGCCGAAGAACTTATTTATGTCCTGAAAAATGGCGGCCACGTGTCGTTTTGATGTGAGTGAAGATTATAGTTTTTACATGCTTCAAAGTTTTCTGTTAACCTTTGGGAAAGTTTAAGATAAGCTATAGATTTATGCGATAATTGTAAAATGATTTTAAGTGTAATATTAGCTGAGTAGTATTGAAACTTGCACATTTTTTATCATTTTGGTCAATAAGAAAAAGTTACTAATGTGAAATACTGTGCCCCATAGTATTTCACAACTTGGCGAATTCATCATCTTGTCCCATTATATGAATATTGGGACATTGTCCCAGTTTTCGATACTTAGAGTAAATTATTATTACATTTTTTATTAATAAAGTATTTATTATTAGGTAATTATATTTATTATTATATTAATTTATATTCTTATTTTCCTTATTACATTATTTCATGTTAGCCTATTCTAAGGCAGCATCAGTGGGAATAGCAACAAATGGATATGAATTACACCATTCAATAGACACATTTTCAGTGATGCTGATTTTGCAGCCGCAATTTCTGCAGAAAAGACCGAACACGAGGAAGAATACATTCAAGAAGTGTGTGATCCAGAGCAGATTGATGCGGACGAAGAAAGATTACAAGAAAATGCCTCCAGTAGGATTGTTCAACAAACAACCCATGGCATCTCCCTGGGCAGTGCGCCCCCCACCCCGATTGCTCATCGAGTAAACTCGAAACAAAAACGCACACCAAAATCGACGACAATTTTAAAAGCAACTCCTCTGAAAGAAATTTTACTGTTAAAAAAGGGCCAAACAGATAGCTGCCAATAAGAAAATAACGCTTGCAAAGAGAAAGTTAAATCTACTAAAAGCTGTTAAAAGGAAAACTGTAAAAACTATGCACAAAAGCTCATTTGCTGAAAATTCATTTAACCGTTCTGGATGCAATGAGAGCTACACTGATCCTCCGCAGGAAGACTGCATTCAGTGTAAAGTATGCCGAAAATGGTGGCACGATCTCTGCACAAACGATGAGCAAGAGGGCGACTACATTTGCGATCGCTGCTAAAACGCTTAGGGGAATATGGGTTACGAATTGTGTTCGCCAACTTGCCTCCATATGGTTCGTCATCATGCCCCAGTATGGGGGAAGACAACGTATTATGTTTTTTCTTCTTTTTTTATGTAGTTGCAGTTTTCTTATTTTAATGTAAGTTGTCCGTCAGATCTGTCATAAACCTAAGTATATCATAAAAAGAAATATGTTCCCAAAGCAAAAAGTGTTCCTTAAAATTGCATCTTTTTAAAACGGTCGTCAACTTGCCCCGCTTTCCCCTATATGTAAAATTGCAATTTATTTTAAATTATTGGGTAGGGGGCTCGGGCCCCATATAACTCTACGCCTATGACCGACACTGTTAAGAAATACTGACATACAACGGATAGTGACTTCGTATAATCTATAAGAAAGGTTCTCAGATGAAGACTGTATATATATTAGTTTATTTTATTTAGTTTCCTAATATTATATTTTATTTATATTGTTTTTTACTATATTATATTATATTATATTTTTCCTTGAATTTTTCTTCTCCTTCCTGAGGTTCAGCGTTTTCTCTTTTTTTTATTTATTGAAATTACACATTTATTTGCTTATGAATAGCATTGTGGGTGTGTTGACAGGTCAGTTATGCTCGTAGGGGGCACTGAACTAGTCAGATCCTGGGATTACAGCGCCGCCCCCGGCGGCCACCCTTCCCAATGAAACCCTTGCAAAAAAAAGAAGAAGAACTAGTCAGATCAGTTAAACTGATGTTCTTCCGGTACCTCCAATATCTTTGCTTTCTTTTTGGTTTTACGGCTCAAAGACTACAGTGGTCATGCTGCGCCGGGACCTACTATTTTCCGAGGAATCCGAACCTCTTAAGGCCTAGGGAACCAAACCCCGGACTACAGTGAGCAGTGCGATCTTTATGAGATCTCTGAGTAAGCGTTCTTTTTGCACTGCTGGGAGTCGAACCCGGATTAGCCGCGAAATGGGAGAACGCGTTACCACACTGCGCCACCGCAGGGCCCCAATATCTTTGTACAACTGTTTCTTAATTTTTATTTTTCTGTAATTTTGTATTAAGATAAATGTAAGCCGTTAATTAATAAAATTTTATGATTTACTGATTGTAATATGTTATACATTGATGTGAATAAAGATGAATTGAATTGAGAAAATCATCTAAATATGATGAATTAGGCAATCATAAGGGAAAAGGCACTAAAATTCGTGGAAATTCAAGCTGCGATAAAATTACTGCCGTACTTGTAATTAATTAGTCTTAATATTGCACACACACACACACACACATGCGCATTGCCTTGCTGCGACTTTTCGTTTAACTTAGACTATTGCAGTATTCAAATGTTTTAATGGACCTATTTCTAGCTACAACGCGCCTGAAATGCTGAAAGCGTTGGAAAATAAACTCTCCAATTATTCTAAATTGGTTTAGTATTTCCTGAACGTCTTCAAAAATCCCCTCAGTGTCAAATTATACCCAAATAATCGTGTACTTATTATTGAATTCGGTTTTTTTAAAGCATATTTTGCTATATATTCGATCTCACTTTTCGAGCTGGTTTCAAAATAAGAATGCCATTAGTGAACTATGCCTAGGCTGTGGAGGGATTCTGTTTCCACATATTAGCGCCATTGGTCAAAATAACGAGTCTGATATCGTTGCCGAAAGAAACGTCTCTTCTGACAAGGTTCCAGTTCCTTCTGCAAGGTTCTACCTTCTATTATGCTCGCCTGAAGAAAAACGAAATTTAATAAGAAACGTTTATTTATAAATTCCCCGCCATTATCCGACTTACTACAGCCAGCTGTCAACAGCATTGCCCTGTTCATCATGCGGTGTCCCGTTGCCAGGTACGGCGTCCATAGCAACGTCCGGTTAACCCAATTCTTTATTACGGAAGTGACGTCACAGCCCACCTAAATTGTCAAGCGGCAGCCATGATGTTTTGCCTGTCGGCCATCTTGAATTCGCCCTACCCCTACCGCAACTAATTAATCAACCAGAAGGGAGGCAAAGCCAGAATAGACTCACCTGCCAACCCGCTGCCAAATTTGTTTTTCGAAAAGATAAGAATTATATACGTTTGGCTCACTACAACTTTTTCGTAGCTTTTTCTCCAATATTTATTAAATTAGACTCAGTAACGCCAGCAAAATTATTATTATTATTATTATTATTATTAGTCCTTTGAAGGTTTTTTGGTGGAGGGCTCGTTGTTATTAAGAAATTAATGAGTTCGCATTTGGGATTTTTTTAGTGCCCATATTAAATCTTTGATAATTCGAATTCCTGGACAATTCGAACTAAATTTACTACATCCTCTTCAGCTTCGAATTAACCAAGTTGGACTGCATACTTGTATGGCGTGGTTGGTTGGTTGGTTGTGTTTTCATGGCGCAAGGACAAGGTGATTGTATGGTGTGAGTATTTGTGTTGAAACCAATGGTATGATTATAAAATGTGGGTCCCTATGCAAAGGTTAATATGTATTCCCCCCTGAAAATGATGTAGGACCCCTTTAATAACGAAATCGTGCATGACCCTACATTATATCTTGCCACTTCGATCTGCGGACACCCAAACTCATTAGTCACACTTTCCCTGAAGCAGCAGCTGTATAATACAGCAGCTAATACAATTTCATTCACTACAGTTTCACATGCAGTTTATACAGTTCGCTAAGAATACAGATCATGTTTAATCATTGCTAATAAACACAGTTTTATTACACAGTAATCTTTAATTCACTGTGTAAACGGATCTCAAAGGACCGAAAAAGTTGTTAATCAGAGAGATCGTTAATGGGAATGTTGTATTAAGTAAGGACCGAGTTTCAGGGGCGGACAGGGTCTTCTCAAAGCCGGCACACCTTGGGTTTTTGTGGGGCGCATGGCCACTGTACTACAGGATACTAAAAAAAATTCTCAGCTATCTCCATCACCCTTCCCCCCCCCCAACCACATAAAAAATAATATCGCCCATGTGGGCGAGGCGGCCCAATCCGCCCCTGCCAACCTTAATATTTTACGTATTTGACTCTTTATCATATCGCAAGGTTAGGGATGTCAGTACATTTGATAAATGCGCTTGTTAAGAAATCATTATTATCATTTAAATTATACCTTACAATTTATGTAATGAAGTTACATACAGTACAATAATAATATAGTACATTATTGTAATCAGTGCCGTATTTCCCAATAGGCTATACTAGGCTATAGACTAGGGCGGCAAAATATGAGGGGCAATATCAAATTATTTATTTTGCCATCGTACATTTTTTAAAATGAAAATAAATATTTATTTAGTAGGAGTGGAATTTTTTCGTTTTGCCTGGGGCGGCGAAAACGAGGAGCCGGCCCTGGATATTTTCCGCTATCCCAAAACCCTATCACCTTTACCTATTACTTATTACCTATTACCTTTATATAAAAGTTTTTGGCGTATATTGAATGTGGCAATTTTTATGTTCCTACCACTGATTCTGGCGCTGACGGGTAAGAAGAGGCGGCAAAATAAAAAAAAAAGTAGCCTAGGGGCGGCAAAATGGTAAATCCGCCCATGATTGTAATGAAATGATGGTGATGAGATATGACCTATAGATTTTTTTTTCTTTTTTCAAATTTAGTTGCTATATACAGGGTTTTTAATTTTAAATAAAAAAATTAAAAACCCCGAAAACAAATAAAACAAAATTAACAAAAATATAGCAGAAACTGGTATTTTAGATGCATTTGCTTCATTTAACCATCACTTCATTAAACCATTTAACCACTTCATTTAACCATTTCACCAACTTCATTAAACCATTATGGCTTGCGCCATAAAAAATCCAAACAATCAATCAATCAATCAATTCATTAAACCATCGTAGGGAAGAGAGATCAAATTCTTCTCATTTAAAATAATGCATTTTCAGATGTTTATTCGATGAGGATCCGCATTTTTGTGCGGCCTCTAAGATAGTTTCGTGACTTACTAAAATGCCTTTAAGAGTAGACTTATGCTGCTGAAATTGTTTGTTTAACTCTGGTTTATATTTTTTCCATTATTTAATTTTTTTTTTTTACTTTATTTTGAAGCGAGAGACGCTTTCTTATCGTGGCCATTTCTCAACTAAAGTTGCTAATAAGAAACCCCCTTACATTTATGATAAGGAAAGCTTATCAGTTCAGACAGTCAATTGACATACTTGCATCCAACGACAGGAAATTGTCCGCAACTGGAAAGAGGAATGACGAAAAAAGAGAAGCAAGGCTAAACGTCGGTAAAAAGATGGAGTCCGTTTATCAGAAATACATTAACGCTACGAATCAGTCATCGGAACCTCAAAATTATCTCGTTAGAGGGACATTTTTTGAAAGGTTACTGTATAAAGGCAACTGATAATTTTACATTTCTATTCAACTGATTTTTTGCTATTTTATTTTTAAAAAATGGGGGGATGGGGGGGCTTTCCGGTCATGGGCCCCGAAACATCCTATTGGCTGATTGAAATGCTCTTATGAAAACGTATTGCACTTTCAAAATCACTAATTGAAACATTCATAGGCAAAAAAAAAACACATATAATGAAACCTTTAAATAACGGACACCTCGGGGCTTGAGAATGTGCCCGCTATTCGGAAGTGTTAGAGCATGGGACAAGGAACTGGAAAAATGTCCTCTAAATAGAGGTGTCCGTTATGGAGGTTTTACTGAATTTTTTTGCTTTTACTTGAAGTTACTTCAGACTCCAATTTCGCTGCTGCTAGATTAAACATGATAATATCAATATAATATAATTATACAGGATAATATGATTAAACAGGAAAATATAATTAAATAGGAAATATTGATATAAAAATATCTGAAACGATAACGTATTATATACAAACAGTAATTTTATATTATAAAACGTAATTTGAAGACTAATTGTGCATTTAAATAGTTTTAGCGGCAGTTCAAATAGCAGTTCAATTAATAATTATGTATTTGATTGTAATTTAAGTAGTAATTATGTAATTATTATATAACTAACAATTAGGTTAATAAATAATGCTGAACACAATATTAAAAAACACACAATTAAAAATTTTCAGCATTGCTAACAGCTGTTAGTGCGTGCTATAGAAACAGCTGTTAATAAATATTAACTATGGCAACACTGTGTTTATGATAATGTGTTGCTTGTTGAAAATATTGTGTTTAGTACTGTTTATTAATTCACGTAAACGTATTAGTAATTACGTGATATAAATAGTACTTCGTTCGGGGAGTGGGGGGGTGTCCTGTGAACACTTAACTCAAAACTGGCACTTCTACCAGGAGCGTGCTGGCCTATGGGGGGTCCGGGTGCACCCTCCTACCACGGCGCCCCTTACCAGTTTGAATGCAAAATTTTGTAGAAGTTATTAGAACTAGGAAAATACGACTAAACACTTCAGAGAAATAATACAAAATTATCGCTCGAATTGTTTACACTATTAAAAAAAAAATTAGGTTAACTTCTCCCCCCCCCCAGATGCTCGTTAGTTGGCGCCCCCCCGTACCGGTTTATCCACCGCCCTCTTGAGGGCCCAGCACTCCCCCTGTCTTCCACCATACATCCCCGTTTTCATATACGCATACAACTGAAAAATTTTAGCATTGAGTTTAATTTTATTTTAATATTAAACGAGTATATTCCACGATTAAGATTTTTTGATGAATTTGCGATATTTCGAGAAAATGACTCCAGAATTTCGTTAGGTAATCGAAAAATTATGGCTTTTCAAGTTTACATATACATACAAAGCTTAACAAACCCCTACAGCAGGAAGTCTCAATAGGCTGCCCGCGGACCAGACGCAGCCGACGAACAGTAAAAACTGGCCCGCCTACGAAAGGTAAGAAACTGAAATTTTTTCGGGGGGTGGGGGGGCTAAAGATTTTGTCTCAATTCTATTCATTGGCTCAGGAAATTACTACGGAGGACACCTCCCCACCCACTACCAGTTACTTCAATGTCTATATAGCGTGTAGGGTAATTTTGTTTTCATATCTGCTGGCACGCGATGAAAACTAATTGAGGACCACTGCCCTACGGTGTGGTAACTCGTTGGCCTGCCGTGCCCAAAACCCAGGTTTGGATCCAAGTGACGTCTAGTGGTTTTGTGTTTTTTTTTACTAGTTGGTGATCCGAGATTTGACCCCTTGAAGTTGTAGATTTTAATCCCACAAAAATGTGCTTGTTTTACGTTGCAAGGACAACAAGAGTCGTGCTTCGCCAGAACCCGCGGTTTTCCGAGGAATCCGAACTTTTTAAGGCCTGGGGAACCAATCCCCGAACTACGGTGAGTAGTTCGTCGATAAGCTTCCTATTTTAGCAGCGTTGGGTCTCGAACCCAAGTTAACGGCGTGCTAGGTGAACGCATTGGGATTCCTAGAAAACTAATAAAATAAATAACTAATAAATAACTAATAAACTAATAAAATAAATAAATTAATTAATTAATTAATTAATGTTTAAACGGGGGACACTTGTTTGAATTCTTGTTATTGGTACTCAGGGGCGCAGCAATTAAAGAATTATGGGGGATTTAAGTATCTTTAAGAAATCACGAGATTCGGTGACAAGGAGAAAAATATGGCCCGATATCCCAATGGCAAGGGCTTGAGACCTCTCGGACCCCCTTTTCATACACCACTGATGTAATCACTTGCCCAAAAACAAATACTAATTCTTCGACAGGTATATAGTGCATTTGGCGACATATGGCGCGTTTCACTTTGCCCCCCAACGATACAGAAGTCGCCAAGTTGTCTGGTTGCTAGTGGGACCGATTACGCTCGCGATTTGACGTCATGACTTGTGACGTCATCGACCGTTTAATTAGCGAGTCATGGCCCACTTTATTTTGGCGCTAATCCTGGCCCATTTGGCATTTTATTTGTATACAATACAGAACACTCCAAAATGCAGTGATTGCCCATCGTATTTAATAGAAATATCCTCTTTAAAAGCATTGAAAGGTCGCATTTAGTTCTTTTCGAGTGGCCCAATTGAATTTATGAGATTCAGCCGCCACGATCTAATCAAATGCCTTTACATTTGCACATTAAGCAGTTGCCACACTGTATAATACTCTTCTGCTCCAGTCACGAACGTGGGAGAGCAGAATCTCGTGATTCAGTTAAAGTTCACGCCGTTGTGAATGAATAATAACTTTTGCTGAATCGCAATTTTGGTTCATGATGATTGCAGAAGGTCAATTGCTTTGTTGTGCACCACGATTTTGCGGACTCTATTATCATCCTTTAATACCCAAGAACGTGACTCAGAAAGCACGTATCGTTGCACAACAACCGTGGATTAAAATCAGAACACTATATTTTCTAATAGAAATTATAGATACAGTGAGCGGTGGCAGGTTGAAGGGCGTTTGGAGACACTTGGGGGCGGGAGCTGTAGAACCGAATGTCCATAGGATGAGTTCTAAAAGGTGTGCTTATACTAATTAGCACAACCCACCTATCCTTCTACTCTCGTTCTTCTAATTAGTCATAGTTATATTTACTATTAGAAGCTGGACTATGAAACAGGCTGACACGAGCAACCTGGACGCTTTTGAGCCATGGTGCTGGAGTAAGGTCCTCAGGATGCCTAAAGTCACGAACAGGGAAGTCCTGAAACGCGTCATCCCAGAGACATTACAGCAAGGTTACCCTGTGACCATTGACCATTTTTGGTCATGCCAAACTGACTAGAAAAATTTATGGTTCTGGGAATGATCTCCGGATTCGGAAGGAGAAGCCTGCAACGACTACATTGGCTTGACACCATCCAAGCAGACACAAAATTGAATATTGTACAATTGAAGGAGAAAGTTCTGGATAGAAACGCATGGAGGAAGTTAGCAAATGAAGAAGAGGTCTTCAATCCGCGGCCCGCCGACATGTTTTATGCGGCCCGCTAGCTCATGAAAAAATACAGATTGTTTCGTACAAAAATATACTCCTTGCTCCGTGTGAATCTTAAGCCTATATATATGCATTTTATTCTGTTCACATTTTCGCATTTAGTAATATATATCTTAAAACGCTGGAGAATTAAATATGCGATCTTCCCTCAATCGTGTTTTACTTTAATTGTCATGTGTATATGACTATAAAAGGTAGTTTTATTGATTTGCGGTACAACAATGAAATAAAATTTAACGTAAGACCCATTGAATTCTAAACAGACAGACAGACAGATAGATAGATAGATAGATAGATAGATAGATAGATAGATAGATAGATAGATAATCTTCCCAACCATCCGACTGCACGTTGTGTGAAAACGATATCATATTCGGGAGCACTTAGGTCTGCGAACAGTTCTTTTCAAGGACGAAGTTAGTAAAATCAAAAATTAGGACCAGAATAACAGACATCCACCTTGAAACCACTATTAGGGTTGCAACGTCAAAAATAAGACCTGACAAGGTTGTTAAAAATAAACACTGCTAAAAATCTCACTAAAAGGTTTGATTTCGCTTTATATATTAATAACTAAAAGTACTATAAATGTTTGCTTCAATGTGTATTTTACGTTGTAATATATGCATATTCAGTTACAGCGGTGGATCTAGAAAATATGTGGAGGGGGGCAAAATAATATAGAGATCTAAAAAAAAAGCGAATCCACAGGGATCACCTTCTACCCCCCACCCGATCCGCTTTTGTTCAGTCTTTATATTACTGATACAGTAGTGTGACCCGCGAGCCTACAAGAATGAGAAAAATTTGCAATTTGGCTGAAAAACGTTGAAGACCTCTGATATAAAGTCTCCAATGGTCGGACACGACTCAATAGATAACAATAAAAAATATCTGCTGGCGCAGTATAGCCCAGATGCTCTTGCGCCATAAAACATCCAAACAAACAAACAAATATCTGCGTACAATTGTGAGGAGGAAACGCCTTTCGCGAGATTTGGTGGACCATCACCACCTCTGTCTTTGCGCCATTGAAGCACTGGCGGATTAAAAGGGGGTGCGATGGGGTGATCGCCTCCCCCACCTCTTGAGCCGAGATTATATCACGGAAAATGAAAAGTATCGAGCACTTTGCTAAAAATAGAAATCGGAAATAAATAGCCTCCCCCACTTGAAAGAGTTTTAAATCCGCCATTTCATTGAAATTCAACTAACCAAGCCCCCTGCGAGTATCCCCACCTTGTATAGAACAGACTATACTAACACAATCTATCCTCGTTAAGATGAACACGAAGAAAATCTGTTCGTATTAACAGTAATTTGTAAAAAAAAAGTAAAGGATAGGAAGATCGTTTACTAAGTTGTTTATCCTATCTTCCGTTACTATTTAAACGTCTTGCCATTAGATATACGTTATTAATTTATCGATGTATTTTATTATATTCTATCAGTATTATTATTTTATTATGGCATAGCAATTTTGTAACAAAAAACCTAGTAAATACATAATACCCTTTTACCTTCTTGTTGGAAATTCCGACCTAGCTATTTTATTCGTTTGCAGAAAAGTTCGGAAGTTATACACTCTTTTCTTTCTTTCTTTTTCCTTCCTTCCTTCCTTCCTTCCTTCCTTCCTTCCTTCCTTCCTTCCTTCCTTCCC
Source organism: Dysdera silvatica (assembly GCA_006491805.2). Lineage (NCBI taxonomy): Eukaryota > Metazoa > Arthropoda > Arachnida > Araneae > Dysderidae > Dysdera > Dysdera silvatica. The sequence goes on along the minus strand of QLNU02015359.1, from coordinate 29,400,647 downwards.
TCCTTCCTTCCTTCATTCCTTTATTTCTTTCTTTTTTGTGACTTCACGAGTCACCGGTTATGTTTTTAGAGATTTGAAGCATCTTGGCTTTGCTGACTTGATGGTACATAGCAACGGCAACTTTTCTGTTCCATCTATATTGCAAATCACTGAAGCAGTCAAATCTTCCTTTTCTGCACTTGCCTCCAGACCATTTTAGACTTTTTAAGTATAAGAGGCGATTAGGAAATACTCACCAGAAAATTGCAGTTTCATCAGCATTATAAATGTCAAACATGTCATACTTCTTCAAACTCCTAGGCAATTTATCTTTCAGGAATTCATTCACCGTCGCGACGTTTACACCGGCTTCTTCACCACAAACTTTTCTGCGAATTACGCCATGCCAGTCCTTGAATCTTTGTAACCTTCCAGATGAATATTTAAAATCGCTCTCATTCATAGCATCAGCAAATTATGGAGACTTGTGTTGTAAAATTGCCCCCGTAAATGGAAGGTTTTGTTCTCCGATCTCTCTAATTCGTCTCATTGGCGCTAACTTCAACTTTTCCATTTTTGACAATTCTCATCTTCCCAATGAAATCCTTGCACAACTCCTCCTCCGGCAATTCTCATTCTTTTTCAAGAGGGATTAAACCCATTAGCTGCACAAGCAGCTTCAATTTTTTCACGATTTTTTAAAATCATCGATAAACTGCTCCTTGAAATCCTGAATTTTAAGACAATTTCTGTTTTCATTCAACTTTGCATAATTCACATCATTCAGAATTTCTTTCTAAACTCAAGGAACTTCTTCGCTTAACGATTCATTTTTACACTTAACCGTTTAAGGAATCGGGTATAGTTCGTTCACGAAAAGTAGTCCGATGGTACCGTTAGAAAATAAGGGGAGCTGACGTCACAAAGGGCATAGCCGATTCCAGCAGAGGGAAGGGTGTCATTTCAGAACTGTTTTTTAGTGAACGTTTGTCTGCGCCAAAAACCAGTTCTGAAATGACGTCCTCCCCTCTGCTGTAATCGGCTAGGCCGTTTGTGACGTCAGCTCCCGTTATTTCTAACGGTACCATCGGACTACTTTTTTTTTCGTGAACGAACCGTAGATGAACAACGGAAAGGAGAGAGTCAAGTAGAAAACACACCTCACAAAAGAACAGTGTTTCAACTGTCTCATAATCTGAATTTAGCCCTCAAATGCACTCGATCACCTCAAGAAGGACGTCAATTGAATAGTATTTATAATACAAAATATGTTTCAGTTCTTATAGCACACATAGACGGGAAATGTTTTATATATAATAAACATATATATATTATATATATAATAAACATATATATGCAATTACATATAAAAATCGCCACTCCCGCATGTTTAACCTGGTAACTACAGTCCGTTGAAATTTTTAATTAATTTGTTCTACATATTTTACTTAGGAGAAAACGAGTTTATGCTTCATTACATCAACATAGGCCTGGCAGTTCTAAAATAATTATCAAAGCATTAGAATAAATAGGCAAAAATGTGTAAAATATATTTATTGTCTATCTGAACTTCTTCGGGCGTTTTCTTTTTAATAACATTGTGGAGGCGAGGACAAAGCCTCCTCCTCCTCCTCCGGCTTGTAACTGAAAACCAAGTCTGAGAGTAGATTGATTGGGGGATTATTTTCTCCCACCCAGAGCCGACGAGAGGGGGGGCTGCAGCTTGGGGGCCCAGGATGAAGGGGCAACTGGCGCAAAACAAAGGACATGTGGGGCACAATACACCTAGAGATTGTTCTATATATATAGATAGCCCGATGGGGGCAACTGCGGCACAAGCATAGGGCAACTGGGGCTCAGGTACCTGTGGCCCCGACTTGGCTACAGGCCTCTGTCCCGCTTATAGACTTTCTCTTTTTTTCTCTCCTCAAGATTTATGGTTACACACAGACAGTCATGGTATTTCGATTGGCTGATTCATTCATTCATTCATTCATTCCAAGCCGTACAAAAAAAGCTTCTCTCGGATCTCCGTGTCAACAATTAAAATGGTATATGCATACCCACGACAACAATGAAAATGGCATGGCACAATAGTGCCAATAATATTCTCAGGCTCATAATGTTACTACGGCCTGGTAAGAAAAAACAAGAAACAAACAGCATGCATCCTTTGAAGATACATTATGCAATGAAACCTCCGAATAGCGGACACCTCGGGATTTGAGTAACTGTCCGTTATTTAGAAGTGTCTGCTATTTGAAAGAGTTGGATGATAACAGGCATTGAGTCTGAGAATTGGAAATGTGTCCGTTAAATAAAGGTGTCCACTAAACGGGATTTACTGTATATTTAACATGAGAGATGTTCCAATTATAAACATCATTGCGGCATGCTTTTACATATTTTTAGGCGAACTACTTTTTTATTTATTTTCGATACACTTTATGCACATTTTTAGTACTTTTTACTCGTGAGCGCCAGCGTGCACGGGAGCGTATTCGTGGAGTTGTAATCCCACTTCGCAATGAAATTTTGTATATTTAACATAGGAATATGTGAGTTGTAGCTCTGTAACCCCCCATTGAGCCTATAACCGCCCCCTATGAATTTTCTGCGTACGCCTAGGTTCGTGGGCTATATAGGCTGTCATAAATAATGGATCAAATTTAATTGCAGAGAAGCCCGATTTTCTTCTTTTTTTAAAAAAAATAAATAATCGTACTGTAATTATAATAACAAACAAATAAATATATAAATAAATAAATAAATTATAATGTTACACAAATACAGAAAATTATTGACGATTTTTCAGCGTCAGGAAATTCCGATTAGCCTCTAAATTGCATCATTGGAATCTTTAAATCCACTGTGGCACTTGAAACGGTCATTAAGTCTCTGTTTAGTTAGCAATTTTGAGCAATTACCTCCAAATTACGCATTTTTTACACTGAAATCGACAATAAGCAGTAAACATGTTTATTCAACAAATGGAAACGATCAGAAGAAATCTTTTTCACAGCAAAAAAGAAAACAGTCATTAACACCATGCGCATACACAAAAAGTGCAATTGATGAGATGTCAACAAACGGCGATTTGTGCTCCAATCTTTCTTTTTCCGGGGGAAAAAAGTTGGTACGAATCTTTTATTTCGTAATGTCAGGTTGTTTGTTTGGATTTTTATGGCGCAAGAGCATCTGAGCTATACTGCGCCAAGTTTCCGGTTCAATTCTGACGGTAGCTTGGAATATGCATTACTGTATACTCAAATATGCACGGGTTTCGTACACAATGATCTCGGGGTTTTGTCCTTGCGCCATAAAGATTCAACCAACCTTAAGTATGTTTTGTCCTTGTACCATAAAAACGCAACGAACCACAAATGTCTGTTTTTGTCCTTGCGCCATGAAATTCAACCAACCTTAAGTATGTTTTTTTTTGCTCTTGTGCTATAAAATCGGCCAATCTTAAATATCTTTTTATCCTTGTGCCATAAAAACGAAACGAACAATATGTATCTATTTTGTCCTTGCGCCATAAAAATTCAACTAACCTTATCTGTCCTGTAACCGCCTCCCCCAATATAATTGAACTTTCTACATAGGGCAATGTAGTTGTGAGGTTGAAATTTAGAAATTAACTTTAATAAAAATTAAATAAAAAATAAAATAACAGAGGCGGTCTAATTAAAAAAAAAACAGAAACACGCTCATGATTATAAATATTAATCTGCATAGAAATGTATTAGTTTTGTTATTATTTTTCTCGCTTTTGCCGAATTTGTTTTAAATTTCAGATTAAAGTGTATTAAAAATTTAAGAAGATTGTAATAAAAAACTGGATGGATCACTGGCCTCAAACAACTTTGCTTTAACAACCAGTATTCAACGCAACACAGTAATTTGTTAATGCAGTAATCGCCAGTGTTGGATAAACGAAAACTGACAAACCCTGTCATTGAAATTGTCAAGCATTTAATTTCCTTAACAGCTAAATCTAATTTCCATGATTTGCGGTTCAAATTTGTAAACAACTGACTGCAATCGTCGTTTGACAAGCGTGCATTCTGGCTGAGGCCCAGCGGAAGTATGTCATTGACAGCAGCAAAACACACACACACAGTTTTCAATTCTTGCTGGGGGAAAGATAATCAATTACTTTTGAAAAGAGCATTTAATAAATTAGGCAATATCAATTTCTCGAATTCATATGAACAATAATTTTCATTAGCATTTTATGTCAGTAAATGGCAATGAAATTAAAAATTGCATAAATCACCTGAAATTTGTAAGGTCCTGGAGCTGTCAATACAAATACTGAAATAAAAATAAAAAATATTGAATTTTACTCTAGAACCTGGGAGGTTCGAGTGGGGGGGACGGGGGGGGAGGAAAGCCGTGCGCCCCCAACCCTAGGTCCGCCCTCGAATCGAACCCTCAATATCCCCAAGCTATGCTCATGTGATATTCGGATGTCCAAAACGCGATATTTTAACTCTAAAATGAAATAGACAGGGTTTGGTGTACTTACACGATGTGTCACCTGTTGCCATACTCCTCTGAAGTATTTCAAGCCTCGGTTTTCTTCCGGGTAGAATTACAACACTCTTAAGTGGCAACGCCTTAAGAGCCAACCAGCGAGAGCCACGTGACAATGGTTGATCAAAGAAAACGCCGCAAGAAGAAGAAGAAAAGGGAAAAGAAAGGCAAAAGGGAAGGGCGTGGCTGTAAAATGTGACGCATCCACCCGTGTATAAACACAGGGTGAACAAAACGCTCTGAGCGCAAATTTTCCCGCTTGGAAATCCGTGCTTAAAATCGCGGAGACCTTTTCGTCTCACCTAAACGCTAACAGGCGCAAATCAATTGACTACACACATTACATTCGGCCGCCGTGTAATGTAATTCGTATGAGGTACAACCACGAGCGGACTAGGCCACCGGCCCCCGGGCCGATGCGCCCTCATGGGCTATAGGACTCGCGCCCTTTGAGACAGCTCAGTCTACCGTTGGGTACAACACTCTCTTCATAAAAACCTCAGCATGGCATAAAAAATTATGTTAATATAATAATTTAAAAAAGTGCTAATATAAAATAAAGAGACTATGTTAATATTAATACCATTTGTCAATAATAAAATAAGAAATTGCATTTATAATTAACACCAAGAAAAAACAGAACGGGTGGTCAACTGAAACGAATTAAAATAAAACGGCTGAAAGTTAGATGATTATTAGCAGGGGCGGGTTGGGCCGCCGGCCTGGTGCACCCTCATGCACGATAGGGCTCGCGCCCCTAAATGCGCAAGGATTAGCACCCTCCGATAATCTAAGGTATGCGCCTTTTGAGGGGGACCCAGCGCGCCCCTGGTCATTAGCGGTGAAAGTGATTTTTCGCCCTCGCGTAGGGCACCGAGTTCGATACCGAAGAGCAGCAACTCCATGTATTTATATGTGTATATACAAAATTTTATCTCAATGGGGGGGGGGTTCACAACCCCCCATCAACACCCACTGCGTCAGCTGCTGCTTGCGGTTAGAAAAATAGGGGAAGGGCCTTACCGAATCAGACCCCCCCTCCAAATTAAATCCTCGCTCTGTCATCAGTGATATGAGAAGATAGCAGTTTCAAAAATTATTTAATGAGGATTTAGCTATTTTCTGTAAATTAAATCAATTCTCCTGTCCTTTAATACTGAAAAATCTGTCTGACACGTCATCGTAAAAGGGTTGTTTCTTAATAAGCGTCAGTAATACGTATTTTTGAATAAAAATATTTGCTAGATAAGAAAATTTCTCTTGCGAAATAGTATTTCTTGAGTAAGTTTTTATTCTTTTAAGGCAAGAAAAACTCATTTCCGCTGGTACACTTGTAGATGGAATTGTTAAGACGAGAGAAAACGAATTATAAGCCTCTGTGAAAATTTCTTCATGAAGCATTCGAAGAACTTCTTGCATAGATATATTCCTGAATTTTACAAGGGCATATACATGACATAGTTCATTTTTAAGACGCTAGGTTTTTTTAAACACATCGCTGTATAACTCTTGCAGATTTTCAAGTACTTGGGATGGAAAATGGAAATTAAATTGTTCAAATTTCGTTGTATCGGCAAGACAAATTGCAGTTTTTCACAATCTTGAAATCTTGTGTTTATTGCCGTAAGCATGTGGTCTAAAATTTCAAAATATATCTTCTTGTAAGTTTAAGAAATTGTTTCTAGTAAAAGAGCGGCATATTCCCGTTTAGATTCGACTATTCCTGTGATTTTCAGCGTGTTTTCAAATATGGTTTTAAAAACACCATCCTCCCTTTTACGGCTTAATAGCTCATGAGTGTATTTTATTTGAGATACTCAATAGTTTAAATTAAGTGATTTTTTTAAAGAATTTCGAATAATATATCAGTAAGTCCAAAAATTTCATTGAATATTACTGACAAAAAACGTAAATTCAAAATCTTTCATATCATTTAAAATCCCCTTTGCAAGTTGAATTGTTGTTTTGTCTGAATGTTCGCTGTTTATCGTAAATTCGAATACTTCTTTTAATTTATCCCAATCTTCACCGATCACATTCACTAATATCGAATTGGAGGACCATCGAGTTTGTGTTATGGTTGGTATGCGTCTTTCGGAATTTGATGTAAGAACATAAGATCGCTTCACCGAGTGATGAAGAAGCGAAGAAATGCCACTGAGTGAGGCTTGCAAAAAATATTTGACACTTAGAAATGTTAGAAAAACTTTGCTGCAAAACAAAATTGAAGCGATGTGCCAGACAATGGACAAAAATGGCTTGAGGAGCTTCATCTTTGACTTTTTTCTGGAGTTCATTCAAATGTCCAGACATTACACTAACCCCATCGTAACATTTTCCTATTAATTTGTGGTGATAATCAAAAGGATCTAAAATTTGGTCCAGCGTTTTGTACAACATTTCTGACGTGCTGTTTTCGCTTACATCATGAAAACCCCAAAATCGTTCAACTAACATGCCTTCACAATTTACAAATCTTAATATTAAGGAGCACTGGGAAAGTTCGATTTATGTAAGTGGTGTCGTTCACTTGAATAGAAAAAAAAATTAGCCTCGTTTATTTCGTCTTTGACGTGATCGTTTAAATAATCGGAAATACATTCGATCATTTCATTTCGAATAGTTTTGGAGCCACCAGCGAAGACGTTTTTAATCTTTTTGCAAGGATTTTGAATTTCTAAGGGACTTTTTGAGATCAACAATCTTAGTAATTTTTTTAAATTTCCACGATTTATGAAATCACTGCTTTCATCATGTCCCCGGAATGCCATTTCTTGTTTCCTCAAATATATTACTGCATCAATCACTGTTTGCAGAAACAATCTATTCAAACGGACGTTTTCATTGAACTCCACTTTAAAAGGCCTACATTCTCCCTCGGGGCATCGGCAATCGTGTTCCGATTTTTTAAAAAAAAAACTTTTCAGCATTAATTCACACTTCAGATGTTCAGCAGCATCGTCGTGCCCATGGAGTGCTCGTGTTATGTTTAATAAGTCGGCGAATCCGTCTTTATTCCGAACAGAATGTTTATTACTAAAAAGCAAGCACTGCCAGCAGAATAATCTTTTTAAGGTTAGACTACTCCATAGCCATTTATACCGAGCGAGTAAACCAACCCTTTTTAAAACTAATATTGTATGACTTACAGCTCTTCTTGATTTCTTTTATGGCTATAGTCGTCAATAAATCCGTTGGACGTGCTTGACGTAATACGTCCCTTTCGTCTTCGTCTTTCCATCGGCTAAACAAAATTTCCAATAAATTATACACAATATCATTAATTGGATTCATTTCGCTGAAAAATCTAAACCAAAATGGTCAACAAAATCACCACTGCACCACTTCATGTATATCCGTCAGTTTCGGTGAAATTGGCTAGACTTTTTGGCCCTAAAGCTCTCTCTGTTAATTTTCTGTGCTCGCTGCTTGCAACGGGAAGCGAGGAATATCTATTGTACATTCGCGCAGACCTGACGCCTGATACCGTTAGCAGACGGGTTAGTCCATTGCAGTTTAGGGAAGGGCGTCTTGCCGAAACTGGTTTTTCACGCGGGAAAAACCAGTTCCTCCAAGACGGCCTTCCCTAAACTGCAATGGACTAACCCGTCTGCTAACGGTATCACGCGCCAACTGAGCGCGAATGCACAGTAGTTTTTGGATTTAAACCGGCAACCCTATAGAGGATCCGGGAATCATGTTTCTAGACTTTTTCTGTCTTCGGGCCGAGAGTCCAAATACTTTTCGGCTTCTAATGGCGGTGTTGTCATGGCAACCACCTCGATTACGAAATATGTGGGGATATTTTTCTCCAAAAACCTCCCTGCTTAGCTACCGCCATCTACAGTCGTAAATATTGTTAGATATTTCCCGTGTACTGAATAACGATCACTGCGAAATAATTTTTTTTTTATATTTGCAATTATTTTAGCAATTTATAAATCGTAAAAATAAATAATAATAAGAAAATGAATTTTACGTAAAAATATCGAAATGTACGCATATGAAATACTAAAAAAGAAGACTAATATGAGAAATGAATTCGATGAAAAACGTTGGGAAAGTGGCATGCACTTCCCTTCCTTCCCCTGAAAAGTCGCCACTGCCCTGCATACGTCAGTAGTTCTAAACGGGGTTTGACAAATCCAGTCGCCATCGGCGACTAAATTTTCCCAATTGGAGTATGACCCTTGATGTCATAAGCGTAGAACTATACGGGTTGATGGAGCCCGAAACCCCAAACCCAATAATTTAAAATACAGTAGAACCTGTCTAAAGTGACCACCTTTGGGACCATACTGCAATGGTCACAACGGACAGGTAGGTGGTCACTACGACAGACTTTGGTATGGGTATGACTAAGTTATAGTAGTTATCTCTTATTGGTCTCTTAGTGGTCTTTTAGTTCAAATGGTCGCTTTACCAAGGTGATCACTTTACCAGGTTCCACTGTATGTCCTATCTCCGCACCAACTGTTGTTGTTCCCAATTTTATCATAAGCCCTGGGATACATTTGTCAATGTAACGTATGACGTGCAATTAACTAATTGGTACTATAATGATAGCTACTATTAGTTGCACAGAATTTTCTAATACTCATTCGCTCACGTATGCCTCCATCTACTAGTACATGCGTCGATATATGAGTACTTGTAAACGGACGGTTGTTATGAATGGCTTCCCCCCCCCCTCCCACCTCCCGTAGTTCGGAAATTGACAGCACTCTTTTTACATCGGTTGGTTGATGACACGAAAAATCAATTAGGAACTCGAGGTACGTGTTGACATGACACGATATGTCTTGACATGGCAGGAATGATGTGGCGAACATTGCATGTGTAGATTTTGTCATTATAATCTACGCATGCGCGCTTTTCAGTTCCCAATTAGAAAATATTCATTGGGTGGGATATACGGAAAAGGAA
>QLNU02015359.1:29372214-29388951 GCA_006491805.2 Dysdera silvatica | reverse complement strand
TAAGTTCTAACATATTCGATATTCCTTTTGACAATTTTAACAAAATTGATTCTTTAATTTACTTTGTAATTTTTCCTTATAAATGTATAATATACTATTATATACAGTCGAACCTCGTTAAGACGAACACCAAGGGGAACAGAAAATCTGTTCGTATTAACAGTAATTCGCCTTTTCCAGAAAGCATAGTATGTTATACAATCTGACGGGACTTCAGAAAACGGTTCGTATCAAAAATAATTCGTCTTAAGCGTGTTCGTCTTAACGAGGTTCGACTGTACTATCTATGTAAATTTTAAATAGCAATAAGCTGACAATCCGAAGTCTGAATAAAATTGTGACGGAAAATAATTGTGAAATTTTTTATTCATACAAAAATACAGTATAGAAATAAGGGATTATATTTGTGTGACGCCAAATGGCGGCCAAATTGGTAGCCAAATGAGTTCATTTTCTCATCTTGTACGCATCTGGGACAAATTTCGATATGCAAGTATCTGAGATGTACGCAAATGGTACAACACCGGGCCAAAGATATTGTTTCAGACAAGAATGAACCAGGGCGGACTGAGCCTCAGGGCCGTTGCGCCCCCATGGGCGATAGGACTCGCGCCCTTTGAGAGGACCCAGTCCGCCCCTGGGTCAAACATGATACTCTCTGTATCTCTTGAGACCAGGAGACACTATCATTACAGGCAGCTTTCATTGTATATCGATTTTAGCTACCATACGGGTAATCCAGTGTCGAATTAAGCTTTTTAGGGGCCCCAGGCTGGACGGATGGAGAATAGGTCCCTTAATAACGTGGCCCCTCGCGATATTTAATCAATAAATCACGGGTCTTCCTTTGCAATTCATTATTTGCAATAACTAGGTTCATCAGTAATGAAAAGCTCTCTGACCTTTATAAATAAAAAAAAAGATAAAAATGGTGCTTAAATTTAAATAGTATCTGACCCCTTCAAACCTTGTGAGGCCTAACCTAACCCCTTGTGAGGCTAACTAAACCCCTTGTGAGGCCTAAAAACCACAGGGACGTGGACCCTATATTTGGCCCATATAACTCCCGCACTGGGATAGCCTTATCCTTAGAGGACACTCTAAAGTAGTATCCAACATGGTATCAAAATACTTAGACCATGATACATTTGCCTGAAATACTAAACAAAAGTTCATAAACAATACTAGACAAAATATTGCCGAAGCTAAAACTTACTAACATCTTTAACGGTTGTTTCATTAGTGCATGTTTTCTTCAAAGTTTAAAAAAAAAAGATGATTCGTTCTGAAAAAAATAGCATGTACTGCTGAAACAGCTGGTAAAGACGTTAATAAATTTTAACTGTGACAACACTGTGCTTAGTAATGTTTATTATTAACTAGCAGGCCTGTAGCTAGGACGAAGGTGCAACTGAGGCAAGGCAAAGGGAATATGGTGCACAGGGCATCTGGGGTTATTTTGTATGTATCAACTCTATGTATGCATAGCTCTATGGAGTCAACTGGGGTCATGACCTTGCTGGGCCCAGCGTGGATACAGGCCTACTTACTACCTAAGTCAGTGACACCTTACTTGGGATCCGTGGCAACTATATAAGACATCCGAAATCAAGATATACCGTAAAACCCGACTAAAGTGACCACCTTTGGGAGCGGACTGCAATGTTCACCATAGACAGGTGGTCACTATCCTACCAGTTTCCTCTTACAAAAAGTGCTCACCTCATTCGGGTGTCCAATTTACTAAGATGGTCACTTTATCAAGTTCCACTCTATATCCGCAATATTATTATTAAGAGACAATGAAACCTGGTAAATTGACCACCTGAATAAAGCGACCACTTTTTATGAGAGAGAAATGGTAGGGAAGTAGGGAGAAATTGATAGTCCTGCTGTAAGTGCAAAGCGCCATGCCCCCAGGGTGGTGCGGTGGCGCTGGAGGATGGTCCGACCGGTTCCCAGATTTTAGCGCCTTTTTTTTCAATATTTGTTTAACTTTTTAAATCATTTAAATTAATTTTTCTTGAAGTTCACGAATGTTAAACTCATGATTACACGTTGTCTAATATAATTAAATTCAACATAGAATTAAATCCGCCAGATTAATTTTAAGACAAAATCAGCTAAATATTTTTGTCTTCTTATGATTTTTAAACAATTACAAGTTCGTAATTAAATGATTTCAATCATATTCAAAATTTGTTTTTTAAAGTATATTCTATGATTGATGATTTCATTTCAACCCCAGCTCTCACTTTCGTTCCTGACAACTATCAGCGTTTCGCAACCAAGTCTAGCTTGAATTTTCACGTTATCTTTGGTTCCAGACATTTTGTCAGCAAATCAATAGGGGGTCCCCCACCTCCAAGACGGGGTTCGAAGAGATGCAGAATTGGTTCTAACACAAATTCTTTATATGTTCTTTTCTAGCTCAAATTTCCCACAACGTTAATTATAAGGCTTAGAAAAATAAAAAATGAAAAAAAAAGTTTAGAAAAAAAAATTAAAAACACAAAACTTAGAAAAATATAAAGTGAAAAAAAGTTTAGAAAAAAGGAGAAGAAAAAAGTGGAAGAAAATACGTGCCAATAAATAAAGTTAACGCAAACGCTACTTTTTCCATTAAAATCGATACAAATTCCAAAACTCACCACCAGGATCGCTGAGGAACGGAACACGTGACCATCAGATGCACATATAGCATCCTCCTACAACGGCGAAGACAAATAAAAATTTACAAAAAGTACAAAAATTGATCGCTAGGGGGGAGCTAGGATCGCCCGGGGGGAGCTAGGATCGCCCAGAAGGGGATCACGTGACCCTCATATACATACATACAACGACCAAGAGCAATGTCCCTCGAAACAATAGAAATCGAAAGAAATTCCAAAATCCGCCGCTAGGCAGCCCACATGCACGTTTAGTTGCTTTTGCCTTATAATGAAGGTTGTGGGAAATTTGAGCGAGAAAATAACACATAAGGAAATTGTGTTAGAACCAGTTTTGCATCTTTTCGAATTCAGTCTTGGAAGTGGGGAACCCCCTATTGGTTTCCTGGCAAAATGTCTGGAACCAAAGTCAACGTAAAAACTCACGCTAGACTTGGTTAGAAAACGCTGATAGTTGTTAGGAACGAAAGTGAGAGCTGGGGTTGAAATGAAATCATCAATCATAGAGTATACTTAAAAAAAAAGAAAAAAAAAAAAAGAATTTGAATGTGATTGAAATTATCTAATTACAAACTTGTAATTATTTAAAAATCATAATAAGACAATAACGTTTAGCCGCTTTTGTCTTAAAATTAATCTGGCGGATTTAATTCCGTGTTACATTTAATTATATTAGGCAACGCGTAATCATGAATTTAACACTCGTAAACTTTAAGAAAAATTAATTTAGATTAAACAAAAAAGTTAAACAAATATTGAAAAAAAAAAATGGGCGCCAAAATCTATTTTACCGTGGCCGCTATGCAAACATGTCAACAACCAGTGGAGCAGGCAGAAAGTTCATAGGGGTGTCATACGCTTAATGAGAGGGGTTACAGAGCTAAAATTCATATCATCCTATGTTAAATATACACAATTTCATTGCGATGACGGGTTATAACCCCAACCCCCCCAACCCCCCGGATACGCCAATAACTACAAAGCACATGCTGCTGGGGTAGCAGTTCGTTTTTATACAGGGAAAGGGATCTTTGCGACCTTAAAACTGTTTCGCAAATTCCTCCAAAATTACAAAGGATGAAGAGAGCTATTGGTCAATGTCTTATAACCCCCTACCCACTGAAATATGTACATTAACTACAAAACCGCCTCGATTAAAACTGGCAGCTGGACATTCCGCACAGACAAATTTTAAGTTTCAATTTGCACATTGACGTAAGCAGGGGGTTGTTGGCGTGGGGGGGTGTCATAACTCCCACTGCAATGCAATTTTGTATGTATACAAATGAATATATGAGGCTGTAGCTCTGTTGCACCCCATTATAAACCCACAACCCCTTTATGAACTTCCTGATTACCCTAATAAATTTGCTGTTGCCGTTAGCCGAAAGTGACTTCTATTGTAGCGTGACGGAGATCGTAATGGAACTGAAGTACTTCGGACTGATGATTCTTCCTTTGTTTGACTGATGATTGTATCAGTGATTGATCGGCAATCACACTTTCAGCTTTAATCAACGGTAATTTGGACAACGAGCAATTTCTGTCTTTCGTCGAGATGGGTGTTCACAATCATATTGATAATTTCTTTATTGGTTAGTTGTTTGTATTTTTATGGCGCAAGGACAGCAAGGGTCGTTCTGCGTCAAACAAGGTGGGAAAAATTTCTTTGCTCATATTCGATGAGCTAAAACGGAAGAAATTTTGCTACTGTTTGTTGACGACGGGTCAATCCGTTTTTAATCACCCAAAAAACAATAAATATGTTGCTTGACAATTTCAATTTTTTATTTTTTTATCTGTGTGTTCCTTATATGTTGAGAGTTCAACTAAGGGTTAAAATTTTTTATGGCTAATCATTTTTATGGCCATTTTTATACCGGCTTGGCGGCTATTTTTGACAGTGCGGTAGCGCTTTTGGGGAAATCGTGTTTTACGGAAACCAGTGTAGCTCCCTTATTTCAAAGCTATCAGAATAATTTAAAAACCAAATTCCTCAGCATAAAATGTCTAAATTTTAGCTTGGAGATGATTTTTCTAAGTGGTGTGCTATTAGAAATGGCCCAAAAACTAGTAAGGAGCGCTAAAATGCTTAAAATTCAAGACATTTTGATGAGACGAAAAATAAGACTTACTTTAATATTTGTTTTCCTGCACAGATCTCTTATAGGACTACTTTGCTGGGTGAGTTTTAAATCTGAGAAGCAGTTTTTTTCTTTTTTTTTTGTAGAGCCTGTCAAACACTGCGTTAAGCCGATAAGTTGTGATTTTCTACGCCGAATATCTTCAAAGGAACTGAGTGCAAAATTATGAAATTACCATAAAATAAATTCTTTTGCAGTTGGAATACAGCATATAAATTTGATGATTACATAAAAAGGTTAAACACTGGTAAAATAGCAATGAAAAATGCTATTTTACCAGTGTTTAACCTTTTTATGTAATTTCCTCCCTGGTACCCTGTATTTTATTTCTATAAATTTGATGACTGAGACTAAAATGGTTAAATAATTGTGGATAATTGTGGAGGGTCAAAATTAGCTAAAAAATTGCACGGATTTAATTTCTGGCGGAACAAAAGAAACAGGAACAAAGAACTTCTATTTGTGTTTTCTTTTACTAAATAATATTTGTTGTTGCTTAGAATCAAAATTATTAATAAATTTAGCATCAATTCATATTTTCTTATAAACTTGTAGAGCTTGGAAAAAAAAGAATACATAGTCTTAAAGTTTGTCTTGCGATATCTGAAAAAGTTTTGCTATTTGCTTTGGATCTATTTAAATCATCGAAAAGTGAAACCTACGACTAAATAGAATATCTATATTTGTTTATTTACATACTTTATGTATAAATTGGTTATCCATTTAAAACTTATTAGTCACAAGCTAATATTTGTCGTTTTACGTCGATATCTAAGGTACTGTCTTCAGTAGTACGTTGTTAATTTAATAAAACTGTCAAAAGTTGTCAATTAGACGACAAAAAATAGCTTAAACTGGAAATCGTTTTAAGTTGGTGATACGAACCATACATTCTCATAAAAGCCTTTGTTCTCAAATCGTTCAAAATTATATATATATTTTTTTTTTATTGCAGGTTGTATTTTTAAATTAGAACAATTTGTCAGTTTAATGCTCTCCCGAAGGAATCCATCACGTCACGGCCTGAAATATATTGTTTCCACTAATGTCCAAGATGGATGCAAGTTTAGACATGATCTCAACACCATGCTGGCAGTTTCTTGAGAAATGTGAGCTCAGTTCGTCTTTGTTTGTAGGGCGAAGTCATGAAAAGAAAATTTTACTTTTATTGTATCCAATGTGAATTATTTTGTGGATGGTTTTAATGGTGGACAATTCTACAAACAGGATTATCAACTTGTATCAAAGGAAGTACTAAAGGTGATCGATTTATCAGCAAGTGATCAGACTCTGCTTAAATTGAAGACCTCAAAAGGAATAGAGAGTATTTCTCATTACCACAAGTATAAATATTTGGCCAAATTTTATCATACTTTTGGTAAAAAGTGTTAGTGACCTATTAGGTTTACAATAAAAACCTGTGAAAAATGGATTGAGTAAAATTCTTGTTGAACACCTGTCTAAGCCACAAAATATCCATATTGATTTAATTCCAGGACAAACTCCGTCTCACATATGCAACAAAAATATTTGGACAAAAGCCAGTTGAAAGAGAGACCTGTGAAAATGATACTGACTTTTTCCCTGATGCATATGAGCTAGTTAGGGAAAAAATTTTACATGAAGTATGCACACAGTATGCAAGTGCTTGGACTTATCACCTGTATGTAAAATAACAAAACTAAACGAAGCACAGGAGCCTCAGCAGTAATTAAAAAACTGATAAAATTACACATGCAGTAAAAATAAAGAAGAATCATTTAGTGAAAACCTGGAAGAAAACAAAAACTATAGCTCTGGGCCAATACAAAATGAGTATCAAATATTGATAGATAAACTTAAGGAAAAATGCAGTGTAGCAAACAAAGATGAAAAAGTAAAAATTATAAGTCTTTCACTTAGCCTTTCCTTTTCTTAGCATTTCCTTTGATACAAGTTGATAATCCTGTTTATGGCATTGTTCACTATTAAAAACATCCACCAAAGAATTCGCACTAGAATACGATAAAGGTAAAATTCTTTTTTCTTAATTTCGCACTGTAAACAAAGACGAACCGAGCTCACCTTTCTCAAGAAACTGACAGCATGGTGTTGAGATCATGTCTAAACTTGCATCCGTCTAGGAAATAAATGGAAACAATATAGTTCAGGCCATGACACGATGGATTCCTTCGAGAGAGCACTAAACAGACCAATTGTTCTAATTTAAAAATACAACCTGCAATAAAAAAAATAATAATTTTGAACAACTTGACAACGAAAGCTTTTAAGAACCAATTTGAGATACAATACAATTAAGAACAAATATTTCAGAACAAAAGGCGTGTGTCACCAACTTAAAACGATTTCCAGTTTAAGCTATTGTTTGTCTTCAAATTGATACCTTTCGACAGTTTTATTAAAATAAGAAAGTACTACTGAAGACAGTACCTTAGATACCAAAGTAAAAACAACAAAGATTAGTTTGTGACTAGATTTTAAATAGACAACCAATTTATACATAAAGTATGTAAATAAACAAATATAGATATTCTATTTAGTTGTAGGTTCCAGTTTTTCGATAATTTAAATAGATCAAAGTGAATAGTAAAACATTTCAGATATCGCAAGAACAAACCTTATTACTAGGTATTCTTTTTTTTTTCAAGCTTTACAAGTTTATAAAAAAAATCTGAATTGATGCTAAATTTATTATTTATTAATAATTTTAACTCCAAGGAACAATATCGCACTGCTCACTGTAGTCCGGGGTTTGGTTCCCTAGGCCATAAGAGGTTCGGATTCCTCGGAAAACTGTAGGTCCCGGCGCAGCATGACCATTGTAGTCTTTGAGCCGTAAAACCACAAAACAAACAAACAAACAATAAATGTTATTTAGTAAAAGAGAACACAAATAGTGGCGTTTTATTCCTGTTTCTTTTGTTCCGCCAGAAATTAAATGCGTACAATTTTTAACTAATTTTGACGCTCCACAACTCTGGACCCACTTAAGTCTCAGTCATCAAATTTATATGCTGTATTCCAACTGCAAAAGAATTTATTTTATGGTAATTTCATAATTTTACACTCAGTTCCTTTGGAGATATTCGGCGTGGAAACTCACAATTTATCGGCTTAACGCAATGTTTGACAGGCTCTACGAAAAAAGGGAACAGCTTCTCAGATTTAAAACTCATCCAGCAAGTAGTCCTTTAAGAGATCTGAGCAGGAAAAAAATATTAAAAGCGAGTCTTATTTTCTTCATAGAAATTACAGTACTCGAAATGTAAATTTTAAGCATTTTAAACGCTTTCCTTACCATAGATTTTAGGCTATTTCTTTACCACTTAGGAAAAACACCTCTGAGCTAAATTTTAGAACATTTAATGCTGAGGAATTTGATTTTACACTTATTCTGATTGCTTTAACAATAAAGCAACTACACTAGTTTCCGTAAAACGGGATTTCCCCCAAAAAACGCTACGCCACTGTTAAAAAATGGCCGCCAAAAAAAAAAAGAAAAAGATTGGCGATAAAAAAATTTTAAACCGCGGATTTTAACTCTCAATATATTAAGTAACACTTAGAAAATTAGAAATAAAATACAGGGTACCAGGGAGGAAATTACATAAAAAGGTTAAACACTGGTAAAATAGCAATGAAAAAGATCACTCAAGCTTTCGGACGCATCAGCAGCAGTCCTTCATCAGGATGTGAATCATTCGCCACAGTGAAGGACTATGACTCGTCCAACGTGCTATTCAATGTTCTTCCTTTATAACAAAATGAAAGAATAAAAAAATTGAGCAACACCGACCGGGTGATTTGAAATGGATTGACCCCGATGCCAAATTACTTCAAAAGTGAACAAACACAAAATTCAAAAATCAATCTTTGAATGCCGAAAGTATTAAGCATCATATTAGTTTTAACTTATTTCTCTTAGATCTGACATTGCGCTTTCACTACTGATTTAACTAGGGGGGGTAGCTCTGTGTGGAGTAGCACCCCGCCCCCATTTCAACCAGGTGAAAAAATCGTCCTCCTTAGAAAACCTGAAATTATAAATGAATGAATGTTACGTGCGAAGTTATAGGGGGAAGCTCTTACCCCCAACCCCGACTAACTACGCTAATTAAATGTTATGGCAAAAAAATGACTAATCGCTACTTTTGCAATTGTTCTCATAGTACGTAAAAATAAATAAATAAATGAATAAAATTTGAAATTTCTTTAAGGAAATTGAATACTGTGCATTAGCGCTCAGTTGGTGTGTGATACCGTTAGTAGGCAGGTTAGTCCATTGCAGTTTAGTGAAGGCCGTCTTGGAGGAACTGGGTTCTCCCACGCGAAAAACCAGTTTCGGCAAGACGCCCTTCCCTAAACTGCAATGGACTAACCCGTCTGCTAACGGTAACACACGCCAACTGAGCGCGAACCCACAGTAATAATGCATTAGTCTCGATAATTTGAACCAAATGGGAGCGAGACCACCGCAGATTACTGCGAATTCGAAGTTTTCGAAAAAAAAAGACGTTATTTCATATGAACAGGGACATTATTGGGTTGTTGACCACCCAGAAACAAAACCTTGCGCCTTTATTAATTTAATGTTATTTCTTTCCCATTATTTTATATGTGTGAAGTATTTACTTTCTATATCTATACATATATATAGCCTAAAAAAAACAGTTGCCATGTGAAAAAGAGAAATATTTTTTAATTTTTGTTTTCATAAAATGGAACAAAAATTCCTGATATTGTCATTTTTTTTACTAAAAGATCAAAAATAATATAGTGTGGTTCTGAACTCTACCAACAAAATAAGAGGGGTTGCTGGGGAAACATAATAAGGCATATTTGCCCATATCCCCGTGTCCGCAAGGGGGCCGGTTTGGCTGTAGAGAGTAACTACTGTTCACGATCATGTCGTTGCTACGTAGCCAATTACATGAATTAAATACAATTTTTGATACATAATTTAAGCGATTGAGCTAATAATACAGCAGAGACAAAGAAATCCGGAATTCCGTTTTCTGATTTTGATCTGCGTTACTGTTTAGTGAAAATAAGCCTAAAACTGCCTTTTTTAACACACTGGAAAAGAATTGGGAACTGCCAAGTATGTGCAACAGGTAGCATCAGCAGTCACTTCGTTCAGTGAATTTTTTTTCCAAAAATTTGCCGTTAGGGCACTGCAGTGAATTTAGTGTTTGTATCCACCACACTTAAGGTTTCCACAGATGGCCACAATGCGCCATTTCACGAATTTTTTAAAATTATTTAATGCCAACGGACCTTGGGCTCTATTTGGCGACTTTCTAAAATCTGTTAAATTCACTGGAATTGTATTTGTTTGATCCATGGTATCAACTGAAGCGGCGAATTCTACACTTTTTCTGGAAAGAGATTTCCTCACCCCCCCCACTCCTAGATCCAATGCTAAATTTACCTCCATTTAGAGACCACCTTTTTGAGCGACCGCTTTTTCAGGGAACCGATAGTGGTCGAATTAAGGAGGTTTTACTACATGCAGAATTCCTCGAGTAAAATTTAGGCCTATTTATGATATTTGATGAGTTTAATTTCGCGAAATTTTTTAATCGTAACTGAAAAAATTCACTGGAAGATCACTGGAAATGGCGGAGGGAGACATAATCGCGATATGTCCGATTCCGCGGCGCGGGGGGGGGGGTCTACCAAATTTCTATTAATAATATGAGAAAACTTTATTACTTAGTCCACCCATCAAGCTTGCACTCTCAGGTGCAAGTTTCTTAATAATAATTAATAACATATAGTTCGTTCGCGGAAAGTTGACCGATGGTACCTTTAGAATTCACGGGAGCTGACGTCACAAACGGGTTGGTTCATTACAACAGAGGGGAGGGCGTCATTTCATAACTGGTTGTTCGCGTACGTTTGTCTGCGCCAAAAACCAGTTCCGAAATGACGTCCTCCCCTCTGCTGTAATGAACAAGCCTGTTTGTGACTTTGAGCCCTGCGGTGGCGCAGTGTGGTAACGCGTTCTCCTAGTGCGCCGCTAATCCGGGTTCGACTCCCAGCAGTGTAAAAAAGAACGCTTACTCAGAGATCTCATAAAAGATCGCACTGCTCACTGTAGTCCGGGGTTTGGTTCCCCAGGCCTTAAGAGGTTCGGATTCCTCGGAAAACAGTAGGTCCCGGCGCAGCATGACCACTGTAGTCTTTGAGCCGTAAAACCAAAAAGAAAGCGAAAGTGTTTGTGACTTCAGCTCCCATGAATTCTAACGCTACCATCGGTCAACTTTCCACGAACGAACTATATAATTTAATTATACAATAATTTTTTTTTCTCGCCCCGGAGGCTTTCTTGTGTTGACCATATTTGGCAATTGTGTTATCCCTGCGGAGGGTAATAATACCTTAACACCTTTACATACGGAGAAAGAGAGCGTTGTTTCCTGTCCTCATTCGTCTAGCGGTCCAAGACACTCCGGGCTAAACGGAGGGACCCTGGTTCGAATCCAGGATGGGGAAAGCGTCTCTTTTTCTCCAAAATTACACAAGCTCTAGTTTGAGCTGTAATTAATACGTGGGTGGCAAAAATTATTGTATAATAAATTCCCCCACGAAAACTCACAAAAATCTCGCCCCGGAGGCTTTCTTGTGTTGACCATATTTGGCAATTGTGTTATCCCTGCGGAGGGTAATAATACCTTAACATATATAATTTAAATTTAGTAAGAGTCCGTTACAATAATTGAAATTTAATAATAGTGGTAAATTGCAATAATTTAAATTAGTAATAAATGATCACGATAATTTAATAATTACTTATTCACCACACCGTTAAAAATTTGCATTTTTAATATCGCAATGTACTCCGGTGAATGAACGAAAAAACGCTACCGCGTTGCTAAATACGTCGTCGATGCCTACGCGAAACCGCGATGTAAAAAAAAAAAAGCATCGTAGAAGCATCACTAGAGACATCATGAAACGAGCTATATTGAAGAAACAGGATCCATTTTCGGAAATCTTTATTCCTCCTTTTCCCGTATCTAGTCTCACTCGCATGCTGGGCACTGCATGCATTGCGACAATACGCACATGTATGTACATGGAACACTCATAAATAACAATTACCCGTTCTTTTTTTTTTTTTTTTTTTGGAAATATGGAACTGACACGAAATATTCCATTTCAGTTGTGGCCATTCCAGTGATCATAAACATCAGTCCATCGCCATAAAAAATTAACGTTATTCGTTCCACACGACTTATTTTTCTCTTTTTGGAGCAGTTGCCATACATACATTTCCGGCGCTTTGATTTCAATGAAAATAAACCTCAGGGCCGTTTCTGACAGGGGGTGCAAAAGGGCCCCGCACTTGGGCAGTCGAAACCGCATATATGCAAATGGACGCGGCAACGAAATCCTATGCATATAAGCGGGTTTTACGTATGAGCATATGTATGAGTATTATTCGATTAATATAAGCGTAGGTATGAGTATTATTCGATTAATATAAGCGTACGTATGAGTATTATTCGATTAATATGAGCGTACGTATGAGTATTATTCGATTAATATGAGCGTACGTATGAGTATTATTCGATTAATACAAGCGTACGTATGAGTATTATTCGATTAATATAAGCGTATGTATGAGTATTATTCGAACAAATGGGTTTAAAATAATTTGCTCATTACATTTTTATGGTATTCTGTTATTAAATTAGATATTCCTCTTTCTAATTTTATAAATCATATACATTATTTATTTCAATATTTATAATGTACAGTACTATTACTCTATTAATAAAAATAACAAGAAGTAATGTAGTGGTACTAACTTTAGTGGTATTAACTTTTTGCAAGCATGGATGTTCTGATAAATGATTAAAGATTTGATCTGTTAAGGTATTAGCGCTTTCCATATGAAAATTGTTTGATTTTAAATAATCTTGCAAAAGCATAAGAGCAGAAACATTTTTTTACCAGCTTTTTATCGGCGCCGTTACAGAAATAAATTTTGACAGCGATTCCGAACACAGAAAGAGGAGGAAGACGTAAATAAACTGTTAAACGAAACTTCGGCAAGTGTTGACAGACATTTCCGATAGGGAAAGAGAATCCTTAAAATAAGGGTTTCCCACTACATATTTACTATGGATGAAAACTTGTTTTGAATATATCTGGTTTAAGTTCTACCATAAAATATTCGTTTGTCTTCAAACATACTTGCATATGTGCCGTTTTTGCGTGTATAAAATTGAAATTAAGCGGGTTTAGATATTAAAAAGATACAAGAAAATTTGAGGCTCGATATTTTTTGCACATATATGCGGCTTTCGCATATATGCGAGTTGCACATACGCGGTTTCGACTGTCATACATTGTTTTTGGTGAGCAAAGATAATATTGAGCATTGTTGTGCGTTTTATTTTATGAAAATTTAATTTAAAAAATACTTTTTGTATGATAACGGTTTAAAACTATGAATATATTGATATAAAAGTAAACACACCACGTATAAAATTCTTAAATAAATAATATTAATTTAACAAAGGCGTCCAAACCGACTTTGCACCTGTGCGACCAACGAAACGTGGACTGTTCTGAATACTGGGCAAGATGGAGAAACGTCCAGGGCAAGCTCGCAATTCGGCAATTGACAGTGAAAGAGACTCTTATTTTCTTTCCCTATGGCGTGTCTTTTTGCGAAATTCCTGTCAAAATTTCGCGATGCCGCATCCGACCAAACAGCATCTGCTAGTTCGCTCGCCGCCTTATTGAAAATTTATTGCTGTCATAAAAAGCAATAATGAGACCTAATTTGAAACAGGTGCAGGTCTAATGAGGTATGTTTAAATGCGTTAAGAGCGCAGGTGCAGAACGGGGTTCTTGCTATGGTACCCTCGTCGATGACCATGCGTGCACATTTGGAGGACTATTGACGCAGTGAATCATGTGCAATTGATATGCAATTCGTAGAAATTGGCAGTCCTAGAGTTATTTTGTCTTCTAACTATACCCTGTGTTCTATTTAACAGTATATTCATCGTTTACCGTTATTTTCTTCATAGTGGACAGATACAATTAGGTACATAAACACGAGGTTACTCAATAGCTCTCTACTTCCGAGCAATGAGAGAAAACTATATACGGAAATTCAGTTGTTAGTGAACTATTGTAAACAGTTTTAGGATCGTTGAAGGATACTTGTTTATTAGGAAAAAAAAATTAAAGAAAGGGAAGTTTTCTATATAACAATAGATCATGAATAAATGCCAGCAAAAGCAGAATTGTGCAGAAAACTGTACGAAAGAAAAAACGAATTAAGTGAAGACCCTCAAACGAGCGAAAGAATTGTACATGAAATCCTGAAAAATGAAATACGAGTAGTATGCAATCAAAATATGGTGTTTGGCCAAATCACAGTTTGACCCTTCTTCAACTGCTCCAGGTTTTCCAGGCCAAATCTTAACCAATTAGCAATCTTAACCAATCTTAACCAATTAGCAATCTTAACCAATCTTAACCAATATAGCATGTAAAACATTACAAAGCGGAACATTACTAGCAGCTTGATGGTCAATAACGAGAAAAATGGCTCTTCGTCAATGAATAGGGTCTCGAGTTCGACACCGGAATACGGAATATCGTCATCTTTTTTCCCCCCTTTAAAAATGTAATTTGACCTTAATAGATAAAGAGACAGAACGAAAGGAAAAAAACGCTTAATAGCTAGCAGTTTAATGATTCTTAACGTTGGAACTGCTTTTTTCTGTCACTGCATAAGCTCCTATGCTCAATACTCAAACTTTTTCGGGGGAAAAAAGAGGAGGGGAAAACGCATTTTCCCCTTTTTTTTCCCTCTTAGAGAGCAGTTTGTCGTGGCAAATGAAACCATTGACAGTTCGATGGTCATTAACCAGTAAAGTGGTTTTTCCTTGTTGCACAGGGTTCCAAGTTCGATGCCGGACTTAGGAACATTTCCCTTTTTTTTTTTTTTCTTAAACGTATAGTTTGACCCCACTTCATTAATAATTTATACTTAAGTTAAATTAAAAGATCCGCTGAAAGAAGAGAAAAAAATAAAGGGTAATGGCCAGGGGCGGACTGGGTCCTCTCAAAGGGCGCATACCTTGGATTATCGGAGGGCGCGAGTCCTATCGCCCATGAGCGCCCACCGGCCCGTGGGCTGGTTGCCCGGCGGCCCAGTCCGCCCCTATTAATGGCTGTTGGCATCGTCGATGGCCATTAACGATGGAACTGGCTTTCTGTCACTGCGTAAGATCCTATGCTTGAATACCGGACTTTGGAACAGGGCCAGATTAAGGCTTCGTGAGCCCTCAAAAAATTGTTTTTCGGGGCTAATTATAATGTCAATAAAATTTGTACAAATTTTATAACTACTCATATTGAGAAAATGTGAGAAAGAGACGCTCTTGTTAAATTAATCCTTTATTGAATTAAGATGTGATCGAAACGAAATATGCATATGTACTTCCAAAAAATGAAAAAATAAATACTATATGAAACTCTTTCATTTATAATATACAGATTATAAATAATTCATATTCGTCCCTTTTCTTTGCTTCTTTTTTCAGCAAACTTTATCAATTATTTCTTCGTAATTGATATTTTACTTACAATTATATATATATTGAATATTATTCCGCGCACACAATACAGCTAGACAACTTAATTTTGGCTGACTTGAGAAATTTCACAAAAATTTTCTCGCTGTAACACTGAAAATGATCTTCCAATATACTCGCGGCAAAACTAACCTGGTACACTTACAGGATGCAGAGCAGTATGATTTCGCCAGTGCAATATAGTTCGCCCTTTCTTACGTTAAGAGAGTTAATAGAAGATACATTTCGTACATAAAACATTAAAATTATGCTAAAATACATAAAACATAGGCATATTGGTGCAAATAAAATCTTGTATTTATTAAATTCAGGAAAAAGACTCATTATAGGAAACGCTGACGTCATTAAAGTAACTGACCACTCAGAGGACTTTGTTCGCTTGGCGGGATATTTGGCGCCTGGAAATTTTGGAAACCGCGATTTTCTACATTTCAAATGGTGAGCGACCGCCCTGGGCGCCACAATTCGTAGGGCAGCAATTAGCCTTTAAAGAACAATGACAGTCACTCGCCCCGGGCGGCAAAATATCTAACTACGCCACTGCTTATAGATATTACTATGTTTGATCAAATATTAATTATACATATAAAAATTGGATATGTATTTAATAGAAACCACGGACACACGCATAAAACTTAACAACACTCTGAGCTCTTTTTACTAAGGTTAGTGAAATCTACACAGTGCAAAAAAGTGCATCGATATGTTCGTTTCACCCAATTCCAAACTTCACAGCTGATTGCCTGTCCAATAGAGATGAGACAGGCTCTGTATTCCATACGGTTGGCGGGCCTGGGCTCATCAGACGAATGCAATTGAAGCCGAAAACTGACATCTTTCATGACCTGAAAACTGACTTTCGTTCAGTGGACTCGCGTTTTTACGAATTCGTGGGGGGACCTTACAAAAGTTCGTGAAATCGAAAGTTCGTAAAAGGGAATTGCCTCAAAAAAAGGAAAAATGCAATTTGCACTCACCTTTATTTGTTATATGATCAACGAAAGTAAGTAATTTTTGCTTGCTTTATAACAACACTCCGCAAAATATACGATACCATAGAGTTATTGCTGGCAAGCATCTCAGAATTTCTATCTGCTTCAAAAAACAATGCAATCCTGATAGCCATTCTCTGGCTTCCATGATCGTAGGTCTTGAAGAAGCCTCAACACATTCTTCTTCCTACTCGGATTGTTCTTCGGCACTCTCGTCATGGCCGTAGTCAGGAGTTAATTTTGTGGGGGAGGGGTTCAAAATTTCCTTAACGTACAGATACAATCACCGCATTCAAAGCCACAG
>QLNU02015359.1:29356137-29372114 GCA_006491805.2 Dysdera silvatica | reverse complement strand
GACAACTGCAAAGACTTCTGGTTTCCGAAACTTGGCTGCATAAAAAGCTAGAAAAATTACTTTGCAAATTTTAATAGCATAAAAGTTTTTTTCAACGAATTAGCTTTTCATTAATTCGTTATAATTATAATAATTAAGGTAATAATAAATTATAATGATTCGTATTTTGATTAATTAATTTTTATCTCCTATTTTTAAGATAACTAAATTATCTTCCCTCCGTCTTTACCTATAGCGCTTATGCCAAATATTTTTAAGGGCCGCTAACGGTGTAAGCACGGCCCTGTCTAGACGGTTCTTCCAGGGTCGCAAGATTATCTAGCTACGGCCCTGCTTGAGCCCCTCGTTTCATACGCTACCGGTGCATAAACATGCACACAATGGGGCGTAACTATAATTGAATTCGAATTTCGTGAAGCGTACGGAATGCTCTTTTACGTGAAGTTGCGTAGGGGACCGTTCAAGTATTACATAAGCAATATTTTGGCCATTTTATACCCACCCCCCGGTAAGCAAAAAATAACATTGGCTAACATAGGAAAATAAGCAACCCCCTCCTCCCAAAAGTGCTTATGTAATACTTGAACTCTCCCTAGATGGTATCGCCCGTATTACTTTTTTCTTAACTGATATTACTTTTTAAATGTGGCGTGCAAGATTTTTGTGAGGACTTTAAAATTCTTCGCTTATCAAACAACAATATCAATCCACGTCTATATTAATCTGCGTAGTGTTCGATTTATATAAATTCTTCGCTTATGATAATATTTATAAAAACTGAAATGATTTATTCACTTAGGCATATTGACTACCGAACGCAAATGTTTTAATGAAAAAAAAAAAATTGTAGACTTTGTGGGGGGGAACAAGGATTTATACACCTCCCACAACACCCCTCCAGATTTTTTGAAACACCCCCTAAAAATCTAGAACACATAATGTGTTTAATGAAAATAAATTAACGAAATCTAGTCCACACCCCCTGTACCCGAACACCCTCCCTCCTGCTTATAAATCCTGGGTAAGCCCCTGTGTGGAAACCCTCTTAGATTTAAACACCAATCTGGCGAAATACTGTTCGCCTCAATCATATTATGGCTAGAAATATCCTAGAAACTCCAGTTGTGAAATGTTTATAGAACTTGGTTTCGAGCGGCCAATTCGAACATCGAGTTTTAAAACAGTGGGCGAGGTGTACATCAACGACGCACGTGCCCGCGCCAGCAATCGTCTGGGGGAGTGGTGCGTTAGTGTCTGGCGACTGCCAACACACTTTGCCATCACCCAATTGTCTGCCACAGGGAAATTTGTCCCTACCGTAGCCCGGAAAAGTCCCCAACACGAATCCCTTCTTCGTGCCAACACACACGGCCGAGCAGATGTCGAAAAACTCTGCTAGCCGGTTGTTTAGCTTCGAGAGCCCCTCACCCATTCAAGCACCTGTTTTGCTCACTGATTCAACTTTCAGGATTTTTTCTCCAATGCTGTCAGAGACCGGACTTCTGCAAAGCCGCTCTGCGAGATGGGGTAGCAATGTCTGTCCCATCCGCTGGGTTTGAGAAGGGCCAGACCATCCTCAACTAGAACCATGAATCATGGACGACCCAGTCAAAACATTGGGAAAGAATACGGCTGTGCTCGCCTAAGTTACGAGTCGGCTGGGACGTAGTGGGGGAAAGCGAGGGGTTCTGCGCGCGCATGTGTATGTTTACACCAGAACTGTCGAACAAACTTTGAAGTTTCGTTTTTATAAGACAAATTTTGGGACGTTTCCAAGTGATCCTATTTTTTGATACTGTGTGATTTTGTTACGTGAAATCCCTTTGGATTATTTTACATATTTAATACGGTGTGTGTGCTACTTACTCTCAATGGATACCATTCCCTGATCTTCGTCGCCATGAGAGGTTAACTGGTCCTCTCCTAGCCACTGGTGTTGACAATGCCTTACTACTGGTGTGGAAATTACTTTTGATTTTTTGAAGGTAAGGAGATCACTATAATTTCCGGCGGTTGCCGTAAATGCAGTATTCACTGGTTGTGTGGAAGGTTTGTGGGTGGTGGCGCCAGTGTTTACTCTCGCAGCGCCAGATCCGAAAACTAATCTTAAATGTTTTGATAGCCTTAATTTGTAGCTTCCGGTGCCGTTGCCAACTCGCTAGAACTCGTTTTGAGAACATAAAATAGCTAAAAATGTCTTTTTTACGATGATAGCTGATGAATGAATCCTTTTTTTTTTTTTTTTGTGATAAATTACTCTCACCTTGACGAATTTTTAATTTACATTTTTAATTTATTTTTAAAAGAAATGTGTAAATCGCCATTTATGAAGTTCCGATTTTTTTTTCTTTCTTTTTTTTTAAAGGGTTGAGTAGGTTTCGTATGAATTTGAAAATTCCAAATTCCGCTGTGTAAACAAATGGTTCTTAATTCTGCTTGCATTTTTTATTTTTATTTTTTTTTAAATTTATTTATGCGTAAAATTGAAAAAATTCGTTTTAAACCTTATTATTATTACTTTCAGTAAACGTACGCAGGTGGCGTTCAAATATTACATAAGCATCTTTGCGAGATGGGGGTTTGACATTTGCTTATTTTTTCTGACAACGGGGGGTTTGAACCATGCCTCCGTAAGACGCAAAAAATATTATAACTAACACATAATCACAAATTGACAACTGCCCTAACAGAACTGTAATATTTGAATGCAATTATTTAAACCAGTGTCTTTCAACATTTTTTCGCTCGGGTGCCCCCTCTAGGGTCCCCGTGTTCCCCTAATGTTTTTTAATTATCATAAATGTATTATTTTTAATAAATGTATTTTATCGTCCACACATATATATATACACTGTCTGCTTACAACGTAAGAAACATTAACAATAAAAATGTAACAAAATACTTTCTTGTGCCAAAAAAATAGCAATTAACAGCGTGGTAAAACTTTTTTAAATGCGATAATTTGCTGTGATTACTCTCTATTTATAAATAAGCGTTTAATATTATAACAAACTTATAAATAAATACTCAATATTACAATAGAAACGACAGTAGTACTATAATTTGCATCACACACATTGCATTTTTATATCAAAATCTTACGTAAGCGTGGTGGGGGGTAGTCGTGCAGGCAGAAAGTTCATAAGGGGGTTATAGGCTTAATGGGAGGGGTTACAGAGCTACAACTCATATATTCCTATGTTAAATATACAAAATTTCATTGATGTTATAAATCTAACCACCCCCTGGGCTACGCCTCTCTAGCGGTAGGCATTTCACAAGGGGGAAGGAGGGTATAAAATGGCCAAAAACGTGCTTACGTAATACTTGAATGACCCCATATTAGAGATGGCAACGTGTCATCCGTCATACGTTCATGGAAAGCTAAAAATAGGCGCATGTACAGGGTTTAAAAAAAAAAAGAAAAAATAAAGAAAGAAAGAAAGAAAGAAAGAAAGAAAGTCAAGGGAAGGGGGATTAATTTAGACAAAAAAATTTCCCTTGGAGAGTTTCATTTTCCAAATAACAATATTGTTTAAATGGAAGGTTGGGAAAAGGGGTTTACCACAAACCACCATGTGCAAACTTAATGTGAAACCATGTGAAAATAATAAAACTAGCACATAGTCACAAAATAAGAACCACTCTGACAGAACTGCAATATTTGGATGTACAACATTGCGAGTAGAAGATGGGGCTATATTAAATATAAAATAAACGTAATCGCAGTTAAATATTTAATTATTTAAACTAGTGGTTCTCAAACTTCTTCCGCTCGGGGCCTCTTCTAGCCCTCCCTCCCCGGACATTCTTTAATTAGATATAACGGATGTATTATTTTTAATAAATGTATTTTATCAAATCTATTTCTTATTTATTACACACTATTTGCCTACAACGTAAGAAATATTAATAATAAAAAAGTAACAAAATACTTTTATGATAAATTATATTATTATTCTCTCTTACAGTTTAAAAATGTATGTAATAGTTTTATAATAATATTTAATAATAAATTATGTAACAAACTTGTAAATAAGCTTGAGTTCATGCAACACTGCGTAGAAATATATATATACAGGGTGTCTCAAAAGGTTGTAGACAAATTTTAGGGTTAAGTCCGCCAGACAAATACTAACAAATTTTACTTATGAAGTGGGGGTCGCAAATGTGACAGAGACATGGTAGACGACATTGGAGGCTCTTATATTTTCAGTATCTTATTTTATTATTGGTAATAGTTTTATCTTATTTCTGTGTATGAGTGGCAACAATACATGAGTTTGTCCTTTTATGAATTATACAGAATTAATTACAGCATCTGTTCAAAATTCCTGCCTGGTTACCATGGAAACAGTATTAAATTAAAAAAATTCATAATAAAACAAATCTCACTGTTGCTCTAGTTTGGCGCAGAGCCCAGATGCCTTTTGCGCCATAAAAGCCAAACAACTAACCAACACTGTTGCCTTTAGGCGTGAAAGGGTTTTGGGGGTTGTAACCCCCCCATTGCAATGAAATTTTGTATATTTAACATAGGAATATATGAGTTGTAGCTCAGTAACACCCCATCCCATTGAGCCTATAACCCCCCCCATTTATGAACTTTCTGTTCACGCAGACTGTTGCTACTCCTAAACAGAAATAAGGTAAATAAAATTACTAATCATAAAATAAAGCACTGAAAATACAACAGCCTCAATGTCGTTTTTCATACCGCTATCGTAATCACAAGGGGAACCCACAGTGAGTGCTCCGTCGATTTTAATGAAAGTACAGCCAAAATAAGGAAATACGTGTCTCGGCATTCGTGCCAATGCAGCTTATTTTCGGAGATATGAATTTTTAAAGATTTTGCATATTATATATGAGCTTAAAACACAACGCCCTCTGCAGGCAAATCAGTAGCTTGGGCGGTAAGTTGTTAGTTCTTCACGCCGTGCTTTTGTGTTCGATGCCCGGGGAAATCATTTTTTTTTTTTAATGTATCCTTTTTACGTATTTATTTATGTATTTTTATTAGTAAAAATACTTTGCTTACAATCGGATTTTGTTCATAAACTTACTTTAATAAAATTCATATTTATGTAGTTATATGTTAATTGTATGCTTATTGGCAGTGATAATTTCTACTCGAATTTTAATTGTTGATTATTAAAAAGTAGAAAAAGTTTTGGTGTAGCCATCCAGCCTGTTATGTAGTTAAGTAGATCCAGCACACTTTAATAATGTTTTTACAAATGACGACGGCACCTCTTCTTCTACTGTTGAAGTAATTCCACCTCATTGTACCCCATACTGTCAACCTCGTGATGTGTACTTCTTCCGTCAAGTAAAAAATTTCATTAAAAGGTTACAAAATTGTGTTGAAAGCTTACAAAAAAATAGTCATTTAAACACGCGAGCAGATAGATGCTTTGAAGATCCATTCACTTATTCACAATCAACTTTCGGCGCCGAATTTTAAGAATATGTTACAGTACTCTTGGTTTGTTGCAAAGTTAACAAACGAAAGAAGCGTTTTTGAAAATGTAGATGGTATTTGTTTTCCAGATGATATTAGACAAAGAAAATCAGTTGTTCGAACAATTCATTTATAAAATGCTCACGTTGTAGAATTTTTTTATGTTTTTATTGTTTTTATGATAATTATCATCCAAAACTGTGTACCAGTATACAATTCCGACACCTCCGATAGTGATACACAAAAAATATGTTCACATCAGTCAGTTTTAAAATAAAATTGATTGCATTTTATAAAATAAAATGTTTATATGTTATAAAATAAAATGTTTATATGTTATAAAATAAAATATTACATACTAAAAATACATTTTTCAATAGATAAATATATTTAAAAAAATATTATGCATAATAGATACTAATAGAGGATGACTGCAAAGGCTAATAATGACAAAATAAGACGAATTAACGCAGTTTTCTTTTTTATTTAATGGAATTGTTAAACGTTTTCAGAAAAAAATCTTTCCATCCTTAAATAAAACAAAACTGCATTATTGGTGTAATTTCATCCCTTCACAGGTTGACAATGAGTACGCAAATTTTATAAAAGTTATATTCACATAAAAACTTACAGCTAACTCCTAAACTTTTTGTACCTTTACAACTCTTCAATTAAAAATTAAAATTCGTGTAAAAATTATAACTGCGAAAAATAGTAGCACAGAATTAAATATGTAAATATGAATTTTATTAAAGTAAGTTTATGAAAAAAATCCGATTGTAAGCAAAGTATTTTACTACTAAAATACATAAATGCATATGTAAAAAGGATTACATAAAAAATGTAAACCGATTTCCCGAATGTTACAAACACGGCGCGAAGAGCCGACAACTTACCGCGCAGGCTACCGATTGGCTTGTAGAGGGCGTTGTATATAGGCGCTCATATATAGTATGCAAAATCTTTAAAAATTCATATCTCCGAAAATAAGCAGTATGGGCACGAATGCCGAGACACGCATTTCCTTATTTTGGCTCTACTTTCATCAAAATCGGCGGGGTCACCGTGGGTTCCCCCCCTTTTCAGTGGCATAGGCAGAAAGTTCATAAGGGGAGGATTATATAGGCTTAATGGGAGGGGTTACAGAGTTACAACTCACACATTCCTATGTTGAATATACAAAATTTCTTTGCGGAGGGGTTACAACCCCCAAACCCGCCTGGCTACGCTTCTGATCGCACTATACGGTTGCACTTGTTATACTCGCTTTCTATGTAAAATGTGTTCGTATTTGTTTGGCGGATCGACTCCTAAAATTTGTCCCCAAACTTTTGGAACACTCTGTATATGAGGAGTAATCACAGCAAATTATCGCAGTTAAAAAAATATTTAGTATGCTGTTGATAGCTGATGTCCGGTTCTCATGATGGTGGCATGTGACCACCAAAATAGCTATTAACAACACATTAAAATCTTTTAAATGCGATGGTTTGTTGTAATCACTCTGTGTATAAATAAGCTTCAAACGTTATAACAAACTTACTAATAAGTGCTCAATATTACAATAAAAATGTAAATAAGTATTATAATTTGCATCACACGTTGCATTCTTATTTCAAAAACTTGTACCAAAAAATTAGAGAACCGAAATCTTACGTAAACATAAAGAGGGGGGAGGAGTCGGGCATTTGCTTATTTTTTCTTACAAGGTGGAGGGGGAGTATAAAATGACCAGAAATGTATAAAAATCGGTGTATAAAAATCGTACGATTTTTTCATAAGCATTAGTTCATCGTAAATTTTTAAAATTTATGCAATTCCATAGAAGTCTTGCGGTTTTTTTTAATGTATATTTGGGATGTTCTCCAAGTAGATTAAAATTTGCAGTATGCGATACAATAAAACCTCTAAATGGCGAATACCTCGGGACTCGATACTCTGTTCGCTATTCGACGGTGTGTTCTCTCTTCAGGGGTGCTGGGTAATAACCCTTGCTAATGGGAATTGAAAAAGTGGGGTGGGTTATGGGTTTTACTATATATTCATATAAAGATTGCTTTATTTAGGTTTTACTATATGTACATTTAATCGCGTATGGTAAAACACTTGTCGAACAGGTCCCGTCTGTAAATCTGCGTAACCATATAGCCATTGTGATCGTGGAACAGAAAATACACGAATTTTATAGTTTGATTTGAATTTTAATATCCTGAAAAGTAGAGGTGGTCGCAATGAGAAGTTTCCTGTAGTGCTTCTTTTATTGTGTACGTGTTTATATTCCCTCATGGGCGTTAGGCTTGTGTGTTTTGGTAAGCGTTATTAATACAATTAGTAGGGAAAAAGGGATTTCCTGCATCACCCCTGGCAACACTGCAAATCATAATGATGATCGGTATGTGGCGTGCTCCACCCTTCCAGGTAATTAAAAGGAAAAAAGAAAAAAAAAAGAATTAGTCGGAAGAAAAAATAAGGAAAAGAAAAAGAAGGTAATGGTAATTCCAGCTTGCGATTTCAATTATATATTCTCTAATTAAAATGCAACGCGTGGGGATTTTTAGGTTTAGCTTGCGAATTTCAAAAATCCCTGTGTTTCCCGAAGAATTTACGATTACGAAATCATTTGCTAGTTAACGATTTGCTAATTAAAGTGGTAATTGTGTAATTCGTTTGAATCAAAGCGAAGTGAAAGATTGCTGTTGTGTGATTTCTAAAGGAATTTTTTGGTAACGCAAAGCAAATTTGGGAATTCAAATATAGTTAACTTTCTCAATAACGTCATTCTATTTAAGGGATATTTCTATTTGACGACGGTATTTTCTATCAAATGCTTCATAAAATTAAACACATTTCGATTTACGTCGTCTTCCGTTTAACGTCGTTTATTCTCCGTCCCTTGAAAGTCATTAATGAGGGAGTTTACTGTAATTTATTATCATCATCATTATGCAGTAGAATCTGCCATAAGTGACCACCTCTGATTGGACTGGAATAGTCACCATATACGTACGATAGACTTTAGTATAGGTATGACTAAGTCCCTACCAGTTCTCTCTTATAAAAAGTGGTCGCTTTATTCAGGTGGACAGTTTGCCAAGGTGGCCACTTTACCAGGTTACACTGTATGTGTGTATTTTTGAAGGATATTAAACTATTCACGTGTTTAAAATAATTAATGTTGAATAAACAATTCTTGCCTTTAATTAATTAACGAATTAATTAACTAATTAATTGCTGAGTAATTCACGCGTTCCAGGTAATCGAATTTTTTTTTTTAAAAGTAACGAAAATATTGGATAATTCACATCTTTAAGATCTAGTTATGAACTATTCAGCGTGTTTATTACTTAACAAATAAAACGAATTTAATTCAGAACTTTAAATTAACGAATAGTGAGTAAAGAATTCAAAACTTTGAAGTAACGAATAGTGAGTAAAGAATTCAAAACTTTGAAGTAACGAATAGTGAATAAAGAATTCAAAACTTCAAAGTAACGAATAGTGAGTAAAGAATTCAAAACTTTAAAGTAACGAATAGTGAGTAAATAATTCAAAACTAAATAATAGTTACGAATAGTGCGTAAAGAACTGAAAACTTTAACTAATAGTGAGTAAAAGAAATCGAAACTAAAAGTAACGGATATTGAAAAATTCGCATCTTTAAAATATTGAATGCTAAATAAAATTCGTGGTTTTAAAGTACGAGTTGCTGATTTATTCACGTCTTTCAAATAATCAAACTTTAACTGCTAGAGTAACGAAAAATGAATAATTCATGACATTTATTAAGCAACAAATACACTTAATAATTCGAATCTTCAAGCAACGAATTGTGAATTATTTACAGTTTTAAAGTAACGAATGCTGAATAAACGATTCACGTCTTTAAAGCAACGTTGCTGAATAAACAATTCACGTCTTCAAAGTAACGATGCTGAATAAACAATCCACGTTTCTAAAGCAAAATTGCTGAATAAATGATTCACGTCTTTAAAGAAACGATGCTGAATAAACAATCCACGTTTCTAAAGCAAAATTGCTGAATAAATGATTCACGTCTTTAAAGAAACGATGCTGAATAAACAATCCACGTTTCTAAAGCAAAATTGCTGAATAAATGATTCACGTCTTTAAAGAAACGATGCTGAATAAACAATCCACGTTTTTAAAGTATCGATTCTGAATAATTCATAACTTAAAATAACAAATAACTTTTTTCACGACTAAAATAACGATTGCTGAATAATTCAAATCGTTAAGCAACGAATACTGGATAATTCACATCGTTAAATGACATTGAATATATAATTCGCAATTTCAAGTATTCAGCACTTCACGATTAAAATAGCCAGTACATAACGCATTTCATTTCAGAGTAATCGTTCATATTACTAACCTATCACGTACTGTAAATAAAAGAAGTTATCTTCATCGTCTTTTAAAGACAGAAGACGCTTGAATCTCGACACTGGATGTGATAAGAGAGCTCGCAGACAGTAAAGCGATAAGAAATGCTCGTGAGATAATACTTGTACATACAATTTATGACGTTGTCCCGGCACAAATCAGTGTGGTCCCCTTATCATCATTTGATTTAATCTCTTACCGAAAAAACATCGTTTCTTTCCCCTTGGTCTAATTTAGAAATAGAAATACAGCTTGTTAGATAAGGTGGACATCAAAAAAATGCGAGTTTATCTTATCTCTTTCACATGGGGACCGTCAACGCATTTTACAATTTTTTTGCATTTTTCTTCAGTAGGAAAAAAAAAATTTAAGTATAATGGCCGGCTAATATTGTATCTAAAAGTCAATGAGCCTCAATTTGGGGCGCGTCCCTATGGGGGAGAGGGGCGTGAATAGGTGAGTGAGAAGAATACGTAACACATATTCATGTACCATAATTACTTATATTTTATTAATTTTGAACTTAAATTTTATTAATTTTGAACTTACATTTTATTAATTTTGAACTTATATTTTATTAATTTGAACCTAAATATAAAAAGATTCTTTATTTTCTGTTTGTTACTTGCAAAATATTTGTAGTTATTAAAATAGATTTTCAAAAATCAAACGCACTCGGATTTACTTGCAAGTTATTGGTTTTTTTTTAAACGTTCAAAATTATTTATTCAAATTCAAAAGGGGCCACGCGGTGGCATCACGTTCGCCTACCGTGCGAATATCCCGTGTTCGACTCTCAACTGTGCCAAAAAACGGACGCTTACTGCTCGTCATATTCCGGGGGGTTGGTTCTCCAGGCTCCTTGATCCTTGCTGTCCTTGCGCCATAAAACTCAAATCAACCAGAAAAAAAAAAAATTCAAAAGAATATAATTACATGATCTCAAATTCAATCTTACATATGCATAGATTTGAATTTCCATCGATTATTGTATCAATTTTGAAGACAATTATATCGATTATTGGGAATAATCGGTAACCGTCTTTTTTTAAATCGATGTTTTTGATGAATTTCGATTGGAGAGAGGGCATTTATCGTTTTAAATAAGTTTCTCTTTTCCAATTTCTCTTTTTATTTTAGTCCCGTGGTTCAGTTGGCAAAATGACAAAAATTTCGTAATCGTCCATTGTATGCAATTGAGAGTAAATGGTTATGGATTGGTTGGTTCTTCGCTGAGATCGTTTTCTACGGATAATCGTAACAATTCTTTCCAAGTGATTTCGGGAGCCGATTGTTGTGTAAAGTCATTGTAAAGTTTCCAATGTCTGTTTCATGAATGACTTTACATCATCTCGTTCTTCAGTGCTTATCTCTCGGGCTACCGTTTATTTAGTATTGGCTTTGTATAATGCTGCTCATTGTTGATGTGCACTGTCTCTGCGGCCAGTGTCTTTCTGGATGAAGTAGTCGCCGTGGTTTGGAGTCTGTGGTGGTACGACTAGAGCTTCTGTTGCCAGATTCGACGATAAAGTCCATTCTTTCAAAAATTGTCTGCTTTTATCAAATTCTGGCCCTGTTGAACTCTGTATTTGAAAACCTGTTTTTTTCTCACGAAAACTGCATTCATTTCGGTGTGTATAACTTAACAAGACAGACTATTTTAGCGGAATTTAAGAGTTAGATCTAGTGCCGTGTCTGGCGCTTGCAAAAATACGAGTCACCATTAGAAAATCGAAATCGAAAATACTTTTAAAAATTTGTTATTAGTGAAATATATTTTTTTTATTCAAAATGTCAATTTCATCAGTAGCTCATCATTTTCGTTTTAATTAGAAAAAATGCTTTTCACTAATTACATTCGTTCGATGCCGTCCGGTTTTGCATATCTGTAAATATGACATTATTTACGTGTATTATTTTTTGTGCAACAAATTATAATAATGAACGACTTACCTTTCGTCTGTTGATTACCTTTTATCATTATTATTAGGGTCCGTATCTTAATTACCTAAAAATGCCCTTAAAAAGATGCAAAATGCCCTTAAAAAATGAGAAAACGACATAAAAAGTCGAAAAATGCTCTTAAGTTCATTACAAAAAATCCCCAAAACAATTTGCATAATATTTTTCCACGTTATAAATTAAATAATTTCAACTTTAGACAATTTATAGACTAGAATTTTCATTCTTTCTAAGTATTTTCATGATAGGTTGGAAGAAGATAAAAAAAAGGAAGTAAATATCTGTTATAAATGAATTTTAATGATATGTAATTTAATCTCTTGCAAGAATATCCAAATTGAACTGAATAATTATGCGTATGTTTAACATTGTTAAAACTATATTTTCTGAAAGCAAATTCTTATACCTTGAAAAACTCTCCTCAGCAATTGCATACGTTGGTACAACGATTCGCAGAAAGAAACTTGTGTTATTGGAGCATATTTGAAGAAAACGCTTTCATTTTTATAGAAAATTCTTCATCAATTTCCAATATTTCTACCTCTCTAGTTAAAACACCAGAAATTTTTTGTCAAGATCTGAAACCCAAGGTTGTATTTTTTCTAAAACATAGTTTAATTTTGCAACAATGGAGTGTCCAGTCTTCGTCTTCCCCTTCGTCTTTTTTTAGTACTTCGCTTTCTTTATCGCTGTAACCAATTAAGTCAACGAGTTCCATTTTGTGTTTCTGTGCCCTTAATAATGGGAAGTAAAATCTTAAAGTCAAATGTTGAACTCAAATGCTGAAGTTTGATCTTATATAAGCCAAATT
Organism: Dysdera silvatica; assembly: GCA_006491805.2. Classification (NCBI taxonomy): domain Eukaryota; kingdom Metazoa; phylum Arthropoda; class Arachnida; order Araneae; family Dysderidae; genus Dysdera; species Dysdera silvatica. Next base: position 29,359,473 of record QLNU02015359.1, on the reverse strand, counting down.
TCCTACCAATTTTTTTTGAGAGAACAGATATTGCGCAATTTGAATAAATGCTACATCCTCTGGCTTGGAATTCACATCTATCATCAAAATTTCCGCTGTAACAAATATGCAACCATTGAGCATACGACCATGTTCCCTAACGCGTTGTCAAAGGATTTGGTGGAAAAGTTAAACTAAAACTTGTGTTTTAAAAGCTTCTATATAATAAAGAGATTTCAAGAATTTTTTGTAACATTAGAAACAAATCTATCTACATCCAGATAATTTGCCTGAATTTCCTCAGCAACCCTAATGTAAGGTGTGATCAAGGCAAGTGACATGCACTAGCTTTGGATAAAAACATTTAATTGTTTTCCAGTATTTACTATGTTTGGCGTAGCATCTGTTGAAAAGGGTCAAATGTTATTATATTCCGTTTGGTCACAAAAGAGTAAAAGATTTCTCAAATAGCTGACAGATGGTTGAATGATTAACTTTTTCAAGTACCTCCTAATTCAATAAAATACTTAATATAAAGTTGAGATATAGTTGATATATAGTTGATATATAGTTGAGAAATATGACTGCAGGCTCGAAAAAAAAAGTTAGCATAGGGTTGAAATTAAAGTTTGAAATGGTGTTAAAGGCAAAGTTAAAAAAGCTTCGATTGATATACGTAGTTGATTGACGATGAAAGCTGTCGAAGCTTTGTTTTTCGTCTAGAAATCCTAGTTTTGTTTATTGCAGCTTGTTTGTAATTCTTACAAAAATTTAATTTTTATGAAAAAATTGGCAAAAAAATGATCTAAAACAAGGAAAAAGACAGAAAAAAAAAATGCGAATGTTATCGACATCCTGGGCCCAAATTATTATTAGTAACATCGCTGTTATAATATTATTAAAGAAATCTTTAACACATAATTTAAAGAACTCGCAAAATTTTAAAGTTCTTTTTACGTAGAATGTGTTTTTAGGAGCTTTCGCGTAAGGTAACTCGCCAACCACTTAACGTAAATTAAATTTTCCAAAAAGCTTTATTTTTTAGGCTCCATTCTTTATAAATATGGACGAAACAATACCTTAAAAATGTGCGTAAAAATAATGTTTAAAAAAAATAATATGCGTACAGTCGAACCTCGTTAAAGCGAACACCAAAGAGAACAGACAATCTATTCGTGTTAACAGTAGTTTGCGCTATCCGGAAAGCATTGAATTGCATTACTTCGTTATTTTTCTCCCCCTTCTCTGGTCACTCTATGTATATTTTGCCATAGTACATTATTATACATATGTTTTATCATTATTATAACATACATGTTTAACAAAAGCAATAGTATATGCGGACATTTTTAATGCGTAGGCATACGCAGAAAGCTCATAAGTGGGGGAGGGTTGCAGAGATACAACTCACATATTCCTATGTTGAATATACAAAATTCCATTGCAATGGGGGGTCAACTCCCATCAACATCTTCCTGCGTACGCCAGTGATTTAATGTTCATATTATATGGCTTCCTCTCCGCAACGCATTTTATAAATTATCCCATGTCTGTCCTAGCATCTTTGTAATTTGTAATTGAGGTAAGTATTTCAAATTACATTCAGAGTATTGGCAAAAAAGCGGGCCTTTCCTTGTAAACTTGTATTCATGAATGTAAGTTTTTTGCGCTCGAATCATCCGACCACATCAGTGCTGTTTTAATTTCTACATTTTTGGCAGCTCTCATTCTTTTGGCGCAATATAGCCCAGATGCTCTTGCGCCATAAAAAAGCCAAACAATCAATCAATCATTCTTTTGCTAGCAGGCTTAAACTGAATAAGTACAGAAGAAAGTTCGGTTGTTCGAAATTGTCGATGTACTTTTTTTACGATCACGAATTTTACGGCAATTTATGTGTTATTCAACTTCGCGTAATCTATATGATTTAAAATATCTATACCCCCACCTCAATTTCAACGATTTCTGAGCCTTGCGGTTCACTTTTCAAACGTAAAACCCCGTTCTGCATAAAATACACGTCACAAAAAGCTGGCTTCCGACTGCCTCATATTGAGAATTCGCTAGTTTTGCAACTTTGAAGGTGCTGGGTTGCCTTCATATTTTTAGGTTTTCCTAAAACGCAATTAAATGACTCAACAACAACCGCAATTAACTATACGATGACGTAGAATAGGGAGATCTTACGGGCTCAAATACCGCTCCATTCGCTATCAAAATACATTTTATTTTCTTTAAGGCCGCATCACATGACCGTGTTTAAATCTACTGGAAACACCCCCATAATTTTTAAATTGATAATTTCCTCTGACACGAAATTATTTACGTAATTCGGTGGTTTCCAATCCTTTTTCAAGCCGCGACCCACTTTTATAGTAGCCAAGTAATCTGCAACCCCTTTTTATAGTAACCAAAAGATCTGCGACCCCCCTCTGTCCGTTGCTGCCACGTTTGCATAGTAATATCGTTTTTTATGGAGCAAAGAAAAACACATTAAATATTAAATTATATTAATTATATATATTAATGTATATTATAGATATGAAGTTAACAACCGTTAGTAGAATATTGCAATGTGTGTAGCCATGTTGAAATATAAAAGCGTTGGAATATAAAAGCGTTGAGATATAAAAGCGTTGGAAACATTCGATATGGAATTCTTTACAAAAAAAATTGCAATTAAAAATAGTTGATTCGATCCCCACCCCCCGGGGGGAGACCCCCAGGTACCACCGACGTAGTTTAAGTAACTTTTTTTTTTTACTTGTGCAGTTGTACAAATCATTATTAATATATAAATATTGGTTTATTCGCTTTATTAATCTTTGATAAAATCTTTTGAAAATATTCTGTTGTTATTTGCTATAAAATAATGGAAAACAAAACCTGTTCTTCCAATTACCAGTCCTTCCATGTTCCAATATTTTACTCGTGGGTTGTAAAAGTTTCTGCTGCTTTAAGCATTTTTATAGAGTACGATAAATAAGATTCGTGGCAATGTTTATATGCCCTCGTGAAGAAAAGGATTTGGAAACGAGCACAGCGATGTCGTTTGTATTCAAATGAGCTGTTCGTACACCAATTCATTGTCTTTTGCCGGATTTGTTTGCTTAGGCAGATCTTCGATTTATGCAGCAGCTGTCAATGGACCGCGTTTTCACGAGAAAAATCTTTTGTGTCAAATTAATAAATTAGCCGAAAACTGGATTAAAATGTGTTTGCCGTGTTTTCGTTTTGAAACCGGGAGTTTATTGATGTTTGGAGATGGGATTAAACGATTAAACGTATTTACATCGATTCGTCGTGAAATCGATGGATTTCTAAGAGCTGAAAATGATCCAACAAAATGCAAATGAT
>QLNU02015359.1:29327797-29356037 GCA_006491805.2 Dysdera silvatica | reverse complement strand
GGCGCACGCGTATTTCGCCTAGGGCGGCAAATTTGCTTGCGCCGACCCTGTGTATCTTCCACCACATTACAAGCTTTTCTTCATTGTGTGGTATTTTTTCTGTGAAGCAGTGTAATTTTTTCTAATGGTATCTAGCATATCCTACCTTTGTCAAATCTGTCTGCCATGGAAAAATTTAAAGAAAAAACGTTACCATGGAAAAGTCATTTGTATTACACGTGTAAACAGTAAAATCTTTCGCAGACAACTACCATGGGTTCCGTAAGTGTGTGGTAGTTAGGAACTATGATCTTTTAATGCAGGTGTATTGTAAGCGAGGAAATAGACAAGAAATTGAACAGAAAGTAATTGAAATTAGATAAATGGCAAAATCTGCGACATTACCATGCAAAATATAAAATTATAAAGGAAAATGAATAAGATGGGTTCTATACAATATAAAAAAAATTTAATTGAATTTAAAATTGAATTTCTGATAAAATGTTGAAGAGGAAGGTCACCTCTAAATTGTTTGCTCCATTTAAGGTCTGAAATGGAAAACGGGGAAGAATGGTTTGCAGTGGTTGAATGGAGGTAAATTTAGCATTGAGTATATGGAGGGAAGTTTGTTTCATGAGAAGGTGGTCATTTAATTGAGGTGGTCATGCAGGTAAGTTTTCGTAGTAAAACCTCTCTAGACGACCACTTCCTTAACGACAATTTTCTCTCCAAACTGACTTTTTTTTTGCCCTAAATGCAATGCTAAATTCACCTCCATTCAGAAACCATTCTCCCTCTAGGAGCGAGCATATTTATATTGAAATTGAGAGGGGGGAATTCCACACTTCTGATTTAATTTCTGACCTCGGAGTAAATAATTTAGTGGTGGTCTTCCCTTTCACGATTTTATATTATAAAAAAATATTTTAATTTAAAATCGAATTTTTAAAAACGAGGAACAAAAAAATTGGTAAATTGAGGGATATAGATAGAATTTATATTAATGGAAAAGAAGTTGAAATTGTCAAAGAAATTGATTCCTTAGGAGTAACATTAACGAACGATTTAAACTGCAATAAACAAATTGAAAAAAAAAAAAAAAATCAGTTCGGGAACAGGAATTATAAAGAAATTGTCACGTGCAGTTAATAAGAATGTGTTACTGAGTCTGTACTATCTTTTTCTATATAGTCACCTGATTTATTGCAATTGTATATAGGAAAATTTGAATAAGAACAACATGAAGGTAATTAAATCACTACAGACTAAATTTTTAAAAATCATAGACTAAAACACTAACTGTATTATAATTATTATAATTTTTTTTATAATAATTATAACAAATTAATTATAATTAATTATTTGTAAAATATGGTATATTACCAATTGATAAAATCAATGAATATTGTACGCTAAATCTAATGTATGAAAGGATAATAGAAGGAAAACATTTTGGATAATATTGATATCCAGTATCACGAAAACAACAGAAATTTAAGGATCAACCAAATTAGACTACCAAAGATTAAAACAGAAATACATAGAAAGTGAATGTAATATACGAGAATATAAAGTTTTGGAATGAATTACCAAATAATCTTAACAATATATATAAAATTGTTTAAAAAGAAATTAATTGTATACTTATTAAACGGAGTTTGTGCGCCAGCGGATTAATAGGGTCCTCAGCCGGTTAAATTTTATAATTTTTACTGGGGACCCGTCACGGAGAAGTGCAAGTTGTATTGTCTTCGCTATACTTTGTGAAAATTGTTATCGTATTTAAATTGGACGTCAAGACTGTATGCAATATGTAACCCTTGTGACAAATAAACATTATTATTATTATTATTATTAAATTGAGAAAAATATATAAATTTATTCTTAAATTTTTTATTTCAACTTCCTTCCTCCCAAACTTTATGTCTGAAAAAGCACCGTTTCATTTTTTTAGGATGAAAATTTATCACACATTTTTAAGTATAATTACAGAATATGAATTAATCTAATTAATCTGAAATTAGTATAACTTTGACGCTGTTAATTATGATGTCATTCATTAACGACTTCAGAAGATAACTGCGTAATAGCAAAACCAGTGCTCTCTCGATTTTACAAACTTGTACATATCACAAAAAACGTTCATAAAATCAGAAGTTCGGAAAATGTGTAGTCCGCAAAATAGGTTCTTAAAAATGTGAGTTCATTGTATAATATTAAAATTTAATTCATTTTATTATCTTAAATTCTAATCACTGTGAAAAATTTTGAAACTGATTGGGATAAAAGGTGTTTGCTTTAAAATATGAATGGATTGAATAGATATCGGGAAATCCCAAGTATGAATATAGCACGAGATAGTGAAATATGTAAGACAGAGAAATAGCAATTTCCCCTCTTCCAGAAATTTGCCATCTAAAATGCTACCCAGGGTTGTTGTTTTTTTGTTTTTTTTTAATGATGACTTCATGATTAAACATTATTTCAAAAATAGGAGCCCAGGTTGTTCGTTAGTATGCGTTAATGCAGCTTCGCACCACGTTAGCGTTAATGCTAGAATAATGATCACGGAATACCCTGTTAAGAAACTTCCGTTGTAGGAAGCTACGGCACGGGGTAAGCGACCTCTAACATTTTTTTGCCAATTTCCGAATTTCGCCATCACTTTTCCTCAACGGCACCTGATCAAACAGGTCCACATGTACATTGACTTCTTCAAACAGTCTTCCAAATCTTATTTTGTCTATTCCACTGCGGCTGGTGCGTTCGGCCTAGAGGCTTTTCCCGAAGAGAACGAGGTGTTTAGCAACCGCTTAGAGGACTGGGTGTGTCGCGATATTTCGTCACCTAGGAGTTGGACAGAGCAAATGATGAAATGTGTCGGTTGGGAAAATATAGCGGTTTTTCGGGGCTCGTACACCGCTCTGGGTACACGCCCAGAGTGCAAAATTGAATCTTATTGCGCAGTAAAACCTTTTAATTACGGGCACTGGGAAACCGGAATTTCTGCACGTAAATGAGAGGTGAGAGGTCAACGAGAGATAAGGTGGGGAGGGGATTATTTAATAGCAATTGCTCGCTTGAAGATTCAGATCTCTATGTCAAACCTATTAAGTGGAGCCGCAATTTTAAATTGGAGAATATGATTTTGTCATACATTTTTCTTCCGTTTGAATTGTATCACACGACCTCTTTCATAATTTAACCTTCATTATCTTAATTGCTTATTATCCTGATATGTAGTGTAGCTATAAATTTTTACATATCAATAAAGGAATATGATATATTCTATCGACACTGATCTGGAAATGACACGATGTTGTTAGAACGAGCTAAAATCGCCTAGAAACTATCGGCAGAAGGAAATTGAGCTCTCACTTGGAAAAGGACGAGCTTGAAAAATGAAGCATTGCAATATAGAGAAACAATGGAAAAAAAATAATGTGTACAGTACTAGTGGTAATAACTTAGAATGTGTGTACATGCACGCATCTATAAACTTTTCGCAAAGTCATGCTATTTATTTTTTTAGCGGGTTTCAATAGATATTGAACCCGCTATTGCTTTTGGCTTTCCTGTCTGCCTGTCTATACGCAATAAAAAGGACAAGGTAAAGGTCTTCCGTAAATGCAATAATGATGGTTATTGTTAATGCTGAAAACCTACCGAGTTACTTGAGAATTAGAGAGTAGAGAATTGTGAATTAAAGAGTGTCGAATTAGAGGGTGGCGCTTTAGACAGTGGCGATTTAGAGAACGGCAAGTTAGAGAGTTGCGAATTAATGTTAATTGAAACCCGCTAAATTTAAATATCGACTTTAGGCGATTTGTTGTTTTTTTTTAAACGTTAATCGTAGACGAAACGATACTAAAATAGTGTTTCAAGCTGTTTGTTTTTATTTTCTCACTTAACACTCATATTAATTAATTTCGCATTTATGAATTTATAAGTTCGTTCATTTAAGAGAGAGAGAGAGAGAGAGAGAGCAAGCGACTGAGTGTATTCCATTAATGTACATAAAATTAGTGTTTTGTAGATTTGCTTAAATTTAGTAATAATAGGTGCATTTTTATAATTGATTTCTTCAGACTCCCCTTTTCTTAATAATGGATTCACAATGTTCTATTTAGTGTCTTTATGTCTGTCAGGGCCCGATCAAGCCGAAGTGGGGCTCCAGGGCCTAGTATAGGGCTCTACGCACTCGCAACAAAATTAAGTAAGTAACAATTGAAAATGCTTGTCATGTATATTATCTCCATAGTTAATAGTTTAAAATCATTTTCAATGACGCCTAAGTTATAACCACAAAAACTAGGTTTGAAACTGACATTTTAAATTGTTAAAAAAGATCACATACAAATTTGGGGCCTCGGGGCCACGTCCCCGAATGTCTGTGCGTTAATCGGGCCCTGATATCTGTTTTCGTTTAGGAATTGTAGTTTAATTTTCACTGGTATACGTATAATAAGTAACGGCAGACCTGTTATCACATAAGAGTGTTATTACATGTACGATTACATGTATTATTTATTACCTGTAAGAGTGTAATTACATGTAAAATTACCTTATTATTACCTATAAGAGTGTTATTACACGTACAATTTCCTGTATTATTACCTATGAGAGTGTGATTACATGTACAATTGCATGTATTATTTATTACCTATAAAAGTGTTATTACATGTACAATTACCTGCATTATTACCTGTAAGAGTGTTATTACTAGGACCGGAAGTTCAAGTAAAAATGTCATAATTCTCCCACCCCCCCGAATTTTTTTACAATTTTTGAATTTCCCTTTCTTTACTCTTTCTACTATAAATGCGTATTTCGGCAATATTTTCTCTTTTTATATGTTGTTTAGAATCCCTATGCATATATATATAACTCCTCAGGTACGCGCAGATAAAACTTTTCACGACAGAATATCCCACAAGATGGGGAGCTTGGATATCAGTAGTCTCGTATTATTGTTATTACTAAATTTTGACAAAGCTTATGAAATTGTGTTGTTGTTGTTGTTGTTTTTTTGGGGGGGGGGATAAGAAGCAGCATGACCTCTGTTTCATAATCTAATTTATGTTCATCTGGATAAACAAGTTTTCCTTGTACTGTGTCATTATAAATTTGATCCAAAATTCTCAATTCCGTTGCTAAAGAATCTTGACGAGAAAAGAAGGACAAAGTTAAACGTCGGTAGGGGAAAAAAAAAAAAAGGATTGTTGATCAGAAATACATGAGCACAATGAAGCATATTTCAGGAGCAGCACGGTAGCTAGATGATCTGACGCCCCTGGCAGAACCATCTAGATTACGCCCCCATAGCCATGGACATGTTCTCCCCTGTGAGTTGCTTTAGCTGATTTTACGCTCTTCTGCGCATGCGTCCCGATGGCCTTCCATGCTACCCACTGGCCACAGTCCTGGTCAGGACCACAAACCACGACTGTTTAATGAAAAGATTCGTTTATTTAAGAGAGTTAACCCGTATACACGCAATGATGATGTGCAGAGGCGGACACAGGCTTTCATTTTGGGGGGAGTCAAGGACAGAATTTGCCATGGTCTTGGAATAACACCCTTCATTTATCATGAAAGTTGGAATTTTTTACAGTGAAAAAATATATTTTTAGGGGCCATGACACCTGTGTCCGCAGTTGATGATGTGCCACACTGTGCCGTAGAACACGTAGCACTCATACACCACTTTGTTAACTAAGTTTGCGTATTTTTTTACTGAATTCTCATCAATCAACTTATTTTTATATTAATGTAAAAAGAATTATATATAAATTAGATCTGTGAAGTGTTTTACGAAGTGGAACTGGTATTAACGAACGCGGATATAGCGAATTCTCCGGTATAACGAACAAATGGTTTCGGTCAATTTGATTTAATGTATACCGTATCTGGTTATTGCGACGAAAATTGTCCAGTCCTTTAATGTTAGCAATAACGGAGTTGGACTGTACATAAAATATAATTGTCACTTCTAGAAATCTTGAGGTAAAATCGTTAGCTTACTATCGAATCTCTTTATAGCGAAAATTTCGCTTTAACGAAAGCGTGGTCCAGTCAGTATTTTTAAGATGCGGTGAAGATATGAAATTTCGTTATAACGAGATGGCTTCGTGGTTCTGTGAGTTTCGTTATAACCAGTTTCATCCGCATTGCTAATTTTTCGATCCGAATTCCAAGAAGGCGAAGCAAATAAATATTTCGTAACCCGCATCGCGGTGTCCTCGATAGTAAGAAGTTTCTGATTTCAAAATACCAAAAATAGGGGCCCCATTAATTAATGTTACGCCGGGGCCATCGATTCAATTAAGCAGATTGTGGTCACGTGGCGGGTGCAAGGCATTAGCCGTGTTAAGCAACGCCAGGCGTTGCCTGCAACGTCATGATATTTTCGTAGTATTTTATTTATATCGTAGTATTTTCTTCTCACTGGGGAAAAATTAATAGAATTGCCATTTTGTGACATGCCGAAGAGAGTTTAGGTTTGTGGGAAATAGTACCTTTAAAACTGAATTGAAATTGAATTGTAGGGAAAATTGAAATTGATTTGTAGTTGAAAAAATCCCTCGCGGTGAAATTGATGGGAAGTGACTGGAATACCTTATTAACATGCTTTTCATGGCAGTTGTAAACTATAGTGCATTTAGATCACATCCGCCGGATATTTGGCACTTCATATTAGATTGTTTAGTGTATTAATAGCAGGCTCAGTAAGTGATAAGAAGTTGTAACGGCATTCACTATATGGGTCAGTGCTTTCCGATAGTATGCAGATCTTAAAATAAGAGGTCAGCGTGTATTTTTTGAATGAGAAAATCAAATTCAATTTTATTAAATATTTTTTGTTTTACTACCGATGATTTAAATAGGATTGATTTTATGATTATTGTCACTCGTGGATCCTATTGGCGGTATTGAGACATAACTCAATGTAGACATTACTTTTCTTGTTCTTAAAGTAATGGCTGTTTGAATGGTCTTGCGTCGTTGTTGTTCTCAAACGGTTGCTGATCTCTTAACAAGTCTGAAGCATAAAATTAAAGTAGTAATTAGAAATGCATGATAAGGAATGGTTCATCGCAGTTTTGGCGGTAGGAATTTGGAAAATTTCAATTACATCTTGTAAACTGGCGTAATATAGCCCAGATGCTCTTGCGCCATAAAAATCCAAACAAACAAAACATCTTGTCAACACTCGTACAGAGTTAAATACGAGGATGCAAGTTTGAATGTATACATAAGTTGAAGCTACTTGTACAAGCCTGACCTATTTATATAAGTTGTAACTCTTGACATTTTTATTTAAAAAAAAGTCCTTTCAACCTTTTTTTTTAACAAAAAAATTTAACTACATTTCTTTTGTTCTTTTAAATGTAATAATGCCAATATAAGTGCTTTAAAGAATTGTTACAGCAGACTCTATTCCACGAAGAAATGTGTAGTACATTTGCCGGCTCATTGTTATCACTGAAATTTACAGAATTATACAACTTCCATAATTATTATCATCATATTATCAGTTTCATTATTGGAATTTGCAACGGTGTGTTGAATTATCAAGAGACTGAGGAGAAAGGATGTTAATTAGATTATTATAGGGGCCTCTCAAAGGGCGCATACATTGGATTATGGAAATTTTCCATGTGGAAATCTTCCGTACGGAAATTTTGAGTGAGTATCTGACCAAGAAATTGGTCATTGAATATTGTAAATATACCAGACGATGCAGAGAAAGTCTATATATTAGATGTGGACATCGACTATCTTCATCCATTGTACAATAAGCATATCGATTTACCTTATTGCCATGAACTACTTTCTGTTCCTGGAACGAATCAAGCAAAGCTTTTAACAACTGTAATTGACAAAAACCGATATATTGCTCATTACTTGTTGTGGAAGCAAGCATTACGAGCTGGATTACAAATTAAAAAAATAAATCGTGGCATACGTTTCTCCCAAAAAAGGATGGTTGCAATCCTACATCCAGTTGAGCACCGAGAAAAGAAAATTGGCCGAAACTGATTTTGATAAAAACTTTTATAAGCTGATGAACAACTCTGTGTTTGGAAAAACGATGGAGAATGTGAGAAATAGAACAAAAGTTGAATTGGTGTCTGATGGAAAAAAATTGGAAAAGTTGATTTCGAAGCCAAACTTTAAGGATAGAACGATTCTGAGGAATGAAGAAAATGGAGACTTTTTGGTACAAGTTCACATGGATATAACGAAAATAATTTTTAATAAACCAATATATATGTAGGTGTATCTTCTATCTTAGACATTTCAAAAACACTAATGTATAGTTTCCACTATGATAGAGTTAAACCACGATATCGAGAAGATGTGCAAATATTGTACATGGATACAGATAGTTTCTTCTATGAGACTAAAACTGAAGATTGGTATAAAGATATAGAAGATTTTTTGTTGTTTTTGGGTACAAGCGATTATCTGAAAGACCATAGTCTTTACAGCGACGTAAATAAAAAAACACTGGGAAAATTTAAGGATGAAATCAACGGTTAAATCATTAAAGAATTCATATCACAAAGACCAAAAATGTATGCTTTTTGTTCTGAAATTGGAGAAGTGAAAAAAGCTAAAAGTGTAAATAAGGTTATTGTTAAAAACAATCGTTTTGAGCTATTATAAAATCTCTCTTTTCACAAATACTGGAATGAGAACTGTGACGAAAACAATGATAAGTAAAAAACACATCATGTACACCATGGAGACAAATAAAAAATCTTTATGTCCTCATGATGAAAAAAGAGTGATATAAGATGATAATATGAACACCGTTCCTTATGGATATGAAAACGAAGATGAAAACCTTCCACCGTCAAAACATTTAAAAATTCATTATTGTTAAAACAGTTTTTCTTGTTTTTTTTCTTTTCTTTTCTTTCTTTCTTCTTTTTTCTTTTTCTTTTTCTCTTTTTTTGTATATAATAGGATAAAAAGGAAAAACGATAGTCATCGATGTTTGTAATTTTTCGATATATATGAAATTGCATACGATTGTTTTCTGATGGTGATTGTTAGCTGGAAACTGGAAGTATATGTATGGAAGTAAATATATAATTGTAATGTTTAAAGTAAATAAAACATTTGACTAATAAAAAAAATGTATTGAAATGTTGTTTAAAAAATGAGGATTAGGCATGCTGGGGAACACATCTTTAAAAAAAAGGCAACACGATTCCCGCCTCCTAATGATGTGGAAGTGGAAACACTTCTAAATGAGACCGAACAAAAATAAAAATTATGAAAATCTCATATTTATAATCATGATAGTATTAAAATTCTAAGGCAAAATATATAAGAAAAACTTCGAAGAATACATAAGAAATCTTTAAAACCGCGCGAAAATGTCTTTAAAAAAAAAAAAAAAGTTTAGTGGGATCGGTAAAATCGAGTTCCAAGAAAAAAGAAACACAAGAAATCAAAAAATTACTAGTTTTGAAAAAAAGTATAAGTTTTAAAATAAAAAAGTAAAAGAAAACACAAAAGAAAATCAAAGAAATGTTAAAAGAATAATAAACCAAAAAAATATATAAATTTAGAAAAAAGAAACGCAAGAAATTAAAAAATTATTAGTTTTGAAAAAAATATGAGTTTTAAAATAAAAAATAAGAAAAAACACAAAAGAACATCGAAAAAGTGTTAAAAGAATAATAAACCAAAAAGAAAAAAAATTTAAGAAGAAATATATGACTTTAAAATTAAAAAAGGAAAGGAATTTTTTAAAATAAAGATGCTCTAAAAGTGGTTTAACGGCGTGGGGAACTGATATAGAACATATAATTCATATAGAAATAAAAAAAAAATGTTAATTAATAAAATAAAAGTGGTTTGACGGGGTGAGGGATTTAGACCACGCCCCAAAAGTGGTTTGACGGGGTGGGGCACCAGAAAACCGGAAACGGTGTCCATTTTGGAACCGGAAACGGCGGCCATTACGAATTGGCCAGAAACGGCTCTTTTATACTACTATTAAGTAAGAACTGACTGTAATGTTTTGATTTCCTATCTCCATCGCACGTCCAGGAATAACAACACATTTGATAGATGTATTGGTATGTCATTATTATTATTACTAAGAATCACGTCTTACAATTTAATGTAATTACCTTGAGTACAGTAATCATACAGCACATTGTACTTATGAAGTAATGACTTCCAGATAATTTTTTTCTATTTAGAAAAAAAAAATCCAAAGGAGTCCATTGTCTTGGTTTCGGTCTTTTTTACTTTTTTTTCATAAGAAGTTGCAACGAATCGATTTCTTTGTCGGACAAGATAACGTACCTGCGAAAAACATTTGAAGCATCACTGGCTTCTTCGAAATTTGAAATGGGCTAAGAAGGTAGGTAGGTAGGTAGTTCGTCCTCCCTTTCATTGTCCAATGTATCACTATACGAATCAGACAGTTTTCCTTTTACCATCTCTCATAAATTTCATCCAAATTTCTTAATTCCTCTACTAAAGCATCTTGGCGCGAAAAGAAGGACACTGCTAAACGTCGGTAAAAAGCGAGCTCGTTAATCAGAAATACCTTAACACTATAGAGCATTTGCCATCAGCACAAATTACGCTCGTTAAATGGAGAGTTTCGTTAATTTGTAAGAGATACGTTATTCAGAGAAAGTACTGTATTCAGAACAGAACACACCCCCAAATCAAGTGTATGTGCTGGGTTCGACAGACTCGGTCGCCACGGGGTGCCTAGGTTTTTCCAGTTGACAAATACGAAATATTCTCTAACTAGGTTCATAGGTTTTCCTGGAGCCCCTAGGATTTTTTTAGGAGCCTTAGGTTTTCTTATTGGGGCGAACGAGTATCTTTCTTGTCTAGCAAGTACGGTTTGCCAGGATTTGTAGAGTCGTGTACGTTCTTTCAGGGGCAGACTGGGTCCTCTCAAAGGGCGCAGACCTTAGATTTTTGGAGGGCGCCAGTCCTTGTTCATTCGAAGGCGCGTCCCATCGCCCATGAGGGCGCACTGGTCCGGGGGCCGGCGGCCCAGTCCGCCCCTGCGTTCTTTGGTTTAAGTCAAAGTCAGGGCTTTAGCTATCATATAGCAAGCATAGGCAGAGTATATGGGGCAATAGTGAATTGGGTGCCTCTCCATTTCTGTGCCCCGTATTTTAATAAAAATAGGGGATCCGAGTGGATTTCTTGACTAAATTCCCAAAAATCTACGCCACTGATCCAAGTCATGAAATTGGTTCAGTATGTCAAGATGTAATTCAAAAAAATAATTTCTGAGAGTAGAGAAGTTGCAAGTATACGTTCACGTTGGAACTTTTTTTTAAATTTTGACTTGTTTCACGTGTTCATTTTTTAAATGCAAATTTTAGAGACGAAACAAGAGGGCTATCATCTTTCCTTATAAAAAAAAATGAATATGAACAAGTTGTGGTCTGTTAAATTGTGTCAATGGTTACAGTATGAAGTCTGGTGGTGATATCGTGCAAAGATTTAATGGGAAAGGTGGCCGCCGAAAGGGCAGTCTGTAATCCCAGAAGTAGAAGTAGTTTCGAAGTATGATAAAGCAGTGCAATGGGCAAAATCTCCCAAAATGCAATGGTTGGTCCTTTCTTTCCAATCCTTGAATCAGCAATAATTGGAATAACAAGACGAAATAAGGCCAAGAGCCAAACGTGACGTCACGGAAGTTAGTTGTTTTGTGGAAAAAATATGTTAATACAGCATAAAATATATCTGAACAGCCCGCATGTTTGCTGTTCTTGTTACTTTGGAAAACAAGCCTTCGCTAGCAATTACGAGCAAATGTAACTAACTTGTGCATACTTTTATGAAGGCACCCGCTTGTTTTCGGCAGCCAGATACGTCTGCGCAGGAATACGATGGTTATCGAGAAGCGACAGGCCGCCATTTTGCGCTTCTTTTTCGATAAAACGGACTGATTGCAGCCCTGGAAGAAAGACTGTTCCGTTGTTGTAATCAAGTTAAAGAAATGGTTACCGAATATTGCAGTCCTGAAAACCCTGCCCATTTAAACGGGTCAGCCTCTCTCTCTCTCTTGCCTTTGTAACGGCCCTCGCATGCCGAAATCAAATTATCCCTTTTTTTTTCCGCTTTCGGAAAATCACATGAAACTGGTTTCTAAGATGCAGCAATTCTATATATACGAATTTACTTGCTTTTTCTGTAAAGTATACGTGGTTGGTATACGTATAGGGATAATTATTCTGCGTCTCGCAATCTACTAAGAATAAATGGTCATTTGCTTTTCCCTAAAATTTATGGTATTTTCGCTCTCGCAGACTTTCTTGGAACTTCAGCTGTCACATGGAAATTATTATACGAAAGATATTTGTCCCCACAAAAATCCCTTTTGCAGAAGATCCGATCGTATCTCCCTCACACGTTCGGCAAACAAACCTGTCTGGAAAATCCAACATTATTTTTATTTATCGTCGCAGACGTGAAAATTCGTCTGCATTAGTTTTAAGCATTAGTTTTACGTATGCGACTTAAATATCGAGTGACAAATGGGGGGATGGATATCATCAATAGAATCAGTTATTATGCAGTAGAGATGGGCGAATTCATCCGTTGACTGAGTCAATGGACTATTCTGCGTAGAGCCCTTAGAATAATTGGCCGACACATCAGTCGCCATTTTGTTGTACGCTTCTGATTTCATAACACAAAGATTACCATTGGAAAATTAATAGTTCATTTGCTTCTTCTTCCTCTTCTTGTAGGATCTGTTGCAAAAATAAACATTCTATGTTTATTTCTTGAATGATTTTAACAATTTGCCACGACACACCCACCCATTTCACCCTCTTTTATTGAAAATCACACCCTTGTAAATCAGTCAATCTTATACCGCAGTGAATAAGGTCACATAATACGACGGCATCAAAATGGAGGATGGCGCCAGCTCTCTTTTTTTAGAAGTCTTAATTCTGCCCATCTCTAAGGGACAGGCAAAATCGTCATACTGATTCAGTTATTGACCGATTTTGCGCATCTCCATTATATAGTTATTATATTGGTACACGGGCGCCCATATAGGGGGGCAGAGGGGTGCTCGAGACGCCCCTAGCCGTTTAAAAATTTTATTTGCCCGAACCTGCTATGCATTTACTTTCAAAAGTTTTACAGTCACATTTTAAAATAAGGTACTTTTTAGCTCATTACTAATTGTCAAGCAGTATCAATTATTTTTGTAGCGTTTTGGTATCTTGTACATTCACTAAAATTCTCGACAGCTTTGAGAAGGAGGTAATAATTTTTCTTAGCTCCTCCTAGAAGTACTCGTTTATTTTTCTCAGCTTCCCCCCCTGGAAATACTCATATGGACGCCTATGGTTAGAGGTGAAAAGACCAGACCACCGCTCTGGTTTTTAAGAAAAAAACAGGAGACTGTGGGCGTGATATATAGAGGGTGGGTGGGCGAGGACGGCCTTTGCAAAGACAAAATTTCCACTGATTTTTTATGCTTTTTCCAGTCTTTATTCGATTATCCGAGGGCGTCTCGCAGAGATTATTCGTTATAGCGGGGAAATTTAACATTAATCCTATGGGAATAATTTTGGTTCCAGTAGATTTTATCCTTATAGGCTGTATAATCTATTACCGTGTACCATGAAACATTTCACGAATGCTAAGGTGGTTGACATGTGTATTTAGAGTGTGGAGACTCTCAATGGAATACTGACTGCGCGTAAAATTCGCACGCTGGTTTCTAGACAGTTGTGGGATTAGAGCTGTCCTGAAGAAAATTATTGAGAGTATGTAGTATTATCGTAATTAACTAGTATTGGAATTGCTGAGTTGCTATATTTAATAACGTCTTTGCTCCTCGCTGACTGGCATTTGACTTGTCGTCTATCCAAGCCTCTCCTGGTCCTACGCTGGATATTACTTTGAGGCTTGATGGGGTTCAGTAGTTTTGCCTTATTTGATTCCGTTCCAGTAAATGAGTAGGGAAAAAAAAATGACCGAACTGATTGATTGATTGTTTGGCTTTTTTATGGCGCAAGAGCATCTGGGCTATACTGCGCCAAGGAAAAACTTTGTTGAAAGTTGTCCAAAAACCAGCAAATACGAAAACTTTTTTGAGACCTTGAGAGTACGCGGCGCACACAGCGCGTACCCTTTGGTGACATCCCTGTGTAGGGCACAGTCATTAACGAAAAGCTTTTAGGGTTCCTCATCTCCCATTAATGTTTGTACAGTGTGTTTCAAATGACCCATTTACGAAGGATATAAAAGCTAAGAATACAACGCATTATAAATAACAGCCCAAATGTAGTTAGAAACTATAGTTTTTATGAACTTTATACCATATTACCGTTGAGTATTCGTTTCATTATTTACAAGTTTGCATAATTAGCAGATTAACAAATATGTCTTATTGGCGCCGGCGCTTTAATCGCCGCCGTAAGGAACGAAGGTCCTTCACGCAGGTGGTGTAAGTCATTGGCGCCGACGACATAAAAATATTGGGGGCGGGGGGACAATATGCCAGTAGAAGGCATTTTGTTTGAAATTGAATGGGGACATGGAACCCTAACACCAACATTGGGGGGACGGGTGCCCCCCTCCCCCGCTAACAGCGCTCGTGGTATAAGCACCTACGAGTGACCTCCGAGCGTTGACCCGTCCTTCCAGAGCGCTTCTTGGGTTGTGGCGTTCTCGTCGTTCCGAGTATCGATCTCGTCTTTTCAGGAGTGTGCTTTCACTTTCGCTTTCTTTTTGGTTTTACGGCTCAAAGACTACAGTGGTCATGCTGCGCCGGGACCTACTGTTTTCCGAGGAATCCGAACCTCTTAAGGCCTAGGGAACCAAACCCCGGACTACAGTGAGCAGTGCGATCTTTATGAGATCTCTGAGTAAGCGTTCTTTTTGCACTGCTGGGAGTCGAACCCGGATTAGCCGCGCAATAGGAGAACGCGTTACCACACTGCGCCACCGCAGGGCTCAGGAGTGTGCAACGGAACGTTAAATCAGGCGTCACGTAAAATATCGACGGAGACGTGGTTGGTTCTACACAGCATATAAGTGTATTTACAGATGCACAAATTACGCAGAACGTCACTGCCTCTTCTCTGATATGCTGGCAGAGAAAGAATATTGGCCCCTGATGGTACGCCACCAGGTTATCTTAAGACAGGGCCCAAATGCCACGATGCAGAAGGTCCACGCCTGTTGTCGATCACGGCCTCCGGCGTTCTCCCAGTTTCAACTTCTCTTCTCACCCTCCTCTCTTCTACCTTCGATTGGAGACCTTCAACACATGGTCCCGCAACACACAGCTTCTCGACGGGTGTCGTTAGATGACGTCATATTCATTACAAAACATTATTACCTCTACATTGATTTCCCAATGGCGGACACACTTTCATTTCGGGAGGGGGGATTCAAAGACAGAATTTGCCATGGTCTTGGAATAACACCCTTCATTTATCATGAAAGTTGGAATTTTTTACAGTGAAAAAATATATTTTGGGAGTCATGACTCCTGTCACCTCCCCCACCCCCATGTGTGCGCCCTTGGATTCCCCAACTTCGTTGTCGACGCAGTGAACGAAACGCGAAATTAATTAAGAACGCTACTGATACAAATACTATTACAGTCAAACCCCGCTATAGCGAACCAGGTTTCTAACGAACCTCGGTATATAATGAACGAATTTTTTGGTTCTGTCCGACCATTCGTTATTTTTATCATATCGGATACAGCGAACAACAAGTTCGGTCCTTGAGGTCCGTTATATCGACGCTCGACTCTATCTGTACGAGAAATGGATGTTTTTTTGATTTAACATTACAATATATTTAATTATATGTAAATATTTTCGGTAGGGCCATTACCTTTTTTCACTTCCCCCTCCCCTACTGACGGCTCTTTTATTGCTATGAGAAAAGCATTTCCGTGTGCGAAAACATTCTTTTTTTTTTTTTTTGTAGCGAAAATGTGAAAATAATTTTTTTTTCCCCTTCAGAAACGAATGTTGGATTGCGCATGCTGTTGCCATCTACTCCGTAATCGCTTGGAATCCCGCAAATTTCAGCGGACCGCAGCAGCTAAGGATGTTTAACTTGCACCGTGGCCCGCTAACCTTTTGCCATGCATTTTCGGAATGTCTTGAGGCAGAAGAAATACAACACGCTGGGCATCCTGGTGGAACGTTAAAGAAAAAGAAGAGCAGCGGCTTAATAATGAAGCCCTGGGGAACCCCTTTTACGCCCTAAGCAAAGCCGGTGTGTTTGAGTAGGAAGGGGGAAGGAAGGGATGGAGTGTAAATGAAGGAGTGGAGGAGTGGAGGGAATAAAGTTCTTGGAGCGCATGTTTAGATTGGAGAAGAATCTGGTTTGAGCAACCGGTCTTCCACTGCTTGCGCACACCGTTCTTCTTCTTGGACATGTTGAGTCATGGCCCCAGGCAGAAAGAGTTAGGCACGCATACGAACAAGTTCGGAATACATTATACTTCTGCGGAACCGGGGACTGTTAGCTAAGAAACACCGTTAGAAAGATTGAGGAAGGTTCGAAAGCAGTTATTGAAATCATTTTCTTTCTTCTTCGCATATTTAATTTGGATTGCACACGACCACGTAGTTTCCCCTTGAATCCCATTTGTTACGCTTCGACGTTGAAAATTCTTACATTGCTAATGGATTGATAGATTATCCACCGCGTGTTTTCTTCTGGCAAAGATCGGGCAACTTGAACTCAGGTTCTAAGAAACAAACATCACGTCCCATGCAATTGAATTTTAATTGACTATTTTTGGGGAAAAACGCTGGGCAATGTTAAGTTTTGCGTCAGCGTTATTTTCGCTTCCAGATTACTAATCTTTAATTAACTATTAATTAACGTTCAACCTTTGTGCGCTTTATCGTTAATAATCTCTGCTTTATCAGACTTTTTACAGCAGTGCCCTGTTTCCGAAAAATTTGCAGTTCCAACATCGTTCGTTTATGGAATGTCCAATTCGCATACACAACAGCTTTAGCGATTTGGCTCTACCATTAGAGTGTACACAAAGTTCACAAGAGAGGGAGTTACAGAGATACAACTCCACATATTCATATGTAGATATATATATACAAAATTGCACCGTAATGGGGGGGTCATGATCCGCATCAACCCCCCCCCCTCTATGCGCACGCCAGTGAGTTCTGCAATGAATTAAATGATGTTTGCAATTTTTTTTCCAGTGTAAGTGAATCAATGAGCTTTTGTGTTGAATTTTTCAATTGTTAGTCTTCTTAAATCACTTATTTCTTTCCTTCTTCGAATGGACGCCGCCTAGTATTTTGCCACCTTTTTCTGAGGCTGTATGGAGTCTAGCCCCACCCGTTCATCCCTTCCCTAACTTCTTAATAACGGACTACATTCAGTCTCCAATTCACTTTATCATCCATTACAACCCTATGCGGGGAATACGAAGTTTCCAGTTATAACCGACTTTTCCATTTTCTCCATACTGCAGGGATATGATCTAAGCAAGTTGTCTGACCACATTATGGAAAACCTGAAAAAGTCACCAAAGATTTCTTGACTGTAAAGGACCAGAGAAATTTAAAATTCAGTTATAATAAATAACATATTCAAATATTTTCCCGCACTGTACTTTCCGTCCTGCATTGCATACTGAACAATTTTAAAAACTTGTAACTTTTAGCTAAGCTTCTTCCAAAAATTACTTTTTTGCACCAGAAATAAACAAATAAATAATAATAATAAATTGTATAAATTTATTAAGCCCATGTTGCTTAGGAAAGAATATTTCCCAGACATAACTAAAACCTGAAGTGGGTGGGGAAGCAGTGTTTTTAGCTAAATTATCTCCTCAAGGAATCTGATTGCGTTAGTCACCCCCCCTTTCCCTTATATATTCCTACATACCTTTGAAATAGAATAAAAGATGATGCTCCAACTTTGTGTTTCTGTGCAGTGACGCGGAGAAGGGGGGTTTCAGGGGCTTAATGCCCCCCCCCCCCCATTGGATATCAAAGCGTATTTTATCTAACGCCCCTTCAGACGATCTTCCTTAAAGCTGCTTGAATCCCTCTGATTTTTGAATCGCTACACCACTGATTGTTGAACCCATTTATAAAAGATTCGCGAATAAGAGCAGAGATGTCGTGATAAATATTTAATAAATATAAATATAAAGAATACATTTCTTTTTTTTAAATGCAGTTTTTGCATTTGTAACCGAATTATAAACAGCTTTGGTTTACGTTAGTGGATTGTATGGTCTTCAAATTTACTTCTATTATGCGAAGTTTTATGCACTTTAATGCACGGGTGGACTGGGTCCTCTCATGGCAAAGCAGGGCCGGCTGCCCATTCCGCCCCTGCTTTAATGTATTGTTTGCTATAGTTAAAGCAACTGGAAACTGATTAAAATTTGGTCTGAAAAGGACAGGGAAGTTCGAAACTAAATTTAACTAGACGCCATGTGTGAAGTGTTTGTTTCAATTGTCAGTGATCTTTTTTTACATTATTTACACATATATGGCGATTGCTCAAAATTGCTACAACACAATTACATACAGCTTAATTAAATTGGAATTTGTAAAAAGGGGATATGTGCCATTTATTTTACACATAGCATATTATCCCCTTTTTACAAATTTCGATTCAATTAAATTGTATGGCGAAAGATTGCAGATATTGTGCTGCGCAAATGTATGCAGCTACAATAGTGGGAGGTGGGAGAAAATAAAAGAAAAGCCAATAAATTGCTCTAGCATGGTGGTCTGAAATATGACGTCATAAGATCGGAGTACGCCTAAAGCCCTAGATTTAGCATTAGTACATTTTATTTAGAATATACAATAGCATCAACTTGCAGTTTTGTTGATTTATGTTTCTGAAATAGACGTATTTAAGGTCGTCAGTTTCCTGGTGGGAGTGTAAAGGACTGTTGAAAGACTGGGCGTAGACAGAAATTCCTCAAAAGTAATCTAACAGCTTCTTCAGTGAGGGTGGTAGCAAGTGTTCTTCATCAATGGAGCAACATCAATGTGTACATGTAATGTAATATTTCAGGGGCAACTACTGCTACTCCTGGAGCCGCCCACCATTGTCACAAAATATATATTTACAGTAAAAAAAAGAAAACCAACGAAATGCCATGTTTTATGCCTCCATGGAGTCGCGTCAAATTTCTAACGTTAACCAAGGGTGATTTATTGGGCTTCGCAACTGTGGTTGCGTTTTTGCTTGGTCTCTGCTTGGTTGCGCTGGACGGGTCAGGACACAAAAACCACCTCGTAGACGTTGATTATTGTTTTTCGTGCTGGGGCTTCGGGCTCTTGTCTACACGAACATCTCTCTCAGCTTCGTCTTAGATCCATTATGGGTTTTCTTCGTGTTTCGGAAGCCCGACTTTCCCAAGATGATAACAATCTGCGGCTTCCCTTGTCCGTGTTCTGCAAACCCTTCCCCCAATATTTTTCCAGAACAATTTCTCCATTTTTCTTTTTCTTCTTCGACAAGATTGTCTTTGTCGGCGCCATCAATTTTACGAGGAATATATGTCGATTTTATCAGCAAAAAACATCGCAGCGATCCAGAAAATTGTCGCCATGGGTTTCGCTTGCCACCACTGCCACTAAAACCAGTCGAAACAAACTGTAAATTTCTTTTGTTTGCAACCGTCTCAGCCACGACTTTGCATTCTTACTGCCGAACAAATACTGAAACGAAATAATTGTCATTATCACCAAGATTGTTTTGGGATATAATTATAGTCACTGACAAGCCCGGTCACGGTCTTGTCATTTTCATAATTTACGCTTTTCGTTAAAACCTGGTAATTTAATATTAAGCCGAAAATGCTGTTGGGGTAATTGGTATGTATACGCTTGGGAAAACCGCTAAATTTAACGCTTATTTTGAGCTATGCATGCGGATCGGAACTTCGTTTGTGGAATTTAAATAGACCCGTGGAATAAAGCGACGAAAGGTGACAATTACATCATCGTTATTTTCAATAATTTGTCAATATTATTTCATTACCTAATGGCTTCCTATAGGTCTCTCACGAGTTGCTATTTCAAGGTTCTTTCTTGTTTAACATATTTGATATCCGTTAGCCTATTGCGGCGTAGTGATGACAAGTTTACCATGCAAAAAAGACGAGTTTGCCTCTGAAATCTAGATGTATTTAATTGCAATGATTATTCTTTATAAGAAACATTTAAGATTTCTTTCTAGAGATGAAATTTGCAAATGTTTTATTTATATAGTTCATTGGAAAACCATTTAAAACCAAACATTTTTTAAAAGATCTTAAGCCTTCAGAAATGGCTTCAACTCTATTTGAAAGCACTTTCTGTCTGGAGAGTTCACCTAAAATCAAATTTTTTATAACATGTTTTCTGAGACATGTGTCATATTGCAAGTACTGAACAAAAGCAAATGAAAATTGTTTTCTTTTATCGCATATTTGAAAGACAAATCTATTATTTTCATTGATAGTAATAAGTAGCTCTGAAAAGTGAACTTAAGTTCTAGATACAGAGGTATCTTTCAGTGTTAATCCTGAGGGATAAAAATCAAGGTCCAATTGATGCTCCATACCATAGCCTATACAGATTATATCATCTATATATCTGCCAAAAAATAAATCCGTTCTTGGTGAAGACAAACTTTCATATTTATGTAAGTATAAATCTGCAGCTAAAGAAGAATATACTCCCCCTTGAGAAAGCCCTCTTACCTGTTTATAATAACCAGTGCCATTATATACCATATTATAGTTAAGACAGAAGTTTAGTAGTTTTACAAACGAGATTTTGTCAATTGATTTTATATCATACTCTGTAAATAATTCTAATAATACACGATATAGGTCTCTTAAATTGATTTGGTTAAATAGATCCTCAAAATCAAAGCACTTAATGAAAGTGGGATTCCTATCACTGGAGTTCGAAGTCTTTAAAAGTTGAAAACTATTTTTTAAAATAAAGGTATTTAAGGAAATTTTAACATAAATCTCTCTTAAGTGTTCGAAGAAGCAGTTTAACAGCTCTAACACTATAAGAGCTAGTAGCACATCTAACAGTGCGAAAACCAATTGGATCTTTATAAAATTTAACAGTAAGCGTCATGTATGGGAAGTTGATTGGAGATTGGATAGCTTTGAGTTTCTCAAAAGCACCCTGTATGTGTTTGAAGATAGGGGTAGTGCTTGTACCCAGATTTATATATTGCTCTGTATTATCAAGAAATTTCTGTATGTTTGAAGCATAGAACCTCTTGCATATGATGGTAAATGTCGAAAAATATTTATCTATGTTCAATAACATAAAGCGTTTATAAAAATCCTTCAAATCTCTTTTGTATTCTGCAATGCTCTTGAAATTTTTATGTGTTCTATCCCATTTTTTATACCAGACAGCGTGTAAGAAAATTTCACAAATGCATTTATTGCTTCAAATGTCAAATGATTTGATTGGTATTCAGTGGCGGCTTTTCAGGGGAAGGAAAAGAAATGCCACTTCCCCAATATTTTTCATAAAATTCATTTCTCATATTAGTCTTCTTTTTCAGTATTTCATATATATATGCATTTCGATATTTTTACGTAAAATTATTTTTTTTATTATTATTATTATTATTATATTATTTTTACGACTTACAAATTGCTAAAATAATTACTAATTTTATTTCGCTAGAGTCTTGCTAGTCTGGACATGCGGTTAATCCGAACGTAAAATACGAAATAAATTTTGAATTTCGATCAATAAGATGTTTTGTTTTTTTATCCTAAATAAATTCGCAGGTTAAACGAGAAGGTCTATGTTGTAGTAATTAGTGACGCTGAAAAAGTCATTTTTATGATAAAAACATCAATTTTAATAGTTTTACCCATCTAAAACTTGTTTTACAGACATTTTAAAGCTTATTCCGTTTAATCCGGACTTTCGGTGATTCGAACGGCGTCCGGTCCCATCAAATCCGTATTAGCGAGACTATACTGTATATTATTATAACCTATTCTATATATATATATATTATACTATGTTCTATATATCTATTATACTATATTCTATATATATATTATACGATAATTATACAGTACATTCTTATATATACTTACCGCTGACCACAAGAATAGGGAAGTTTGTAGGAAACTTCCTTTTGAGTAGCTTTTCTCAAAGGAAGTTCCACCACGACCATGGTTCGTACTACATGTTTCGTACTGTACCTTTACTTTCTACTATCTTTTTTAAATACTGCTTACCTTTTATACCGATTTACTTTTTTATTTTTACCTTTCTCTCCAAGCAGTAACAAATAACCCCTTCAGGTTTCCTTTCAGTAATATTATGAGAGAGATTCTTTCTGTAAAATAGCCATCTGGTAAGAAAAGGGCTTCGTGGTATGCAAAATTTGAGAATCACTGCCCTGGAGAAAATTGAAAATGTAGTATCTGAGAGACCATGCGGACCATTTGAGAGGACCCCCCACGGGCCACCAATTATTTGCAATTTATGTATAACTTCCTTAACTTACTTTCATGCGATTCTCGTGGTTAAATTGAATTTCTCTAGAATAAATGCATTTTGGGATAGCACGCGCAGTGATATTTGGCATGAATAATTTATTAAGATCATGTGTGATACACGTCATCAGAGCTAGAGCCAGTATGCATCTATAGAGCCGACGAGGGGGGCAGCAGGGGCCGCGCTGTGCAAAGACCTTTGCTGTAGAGGGGGGGCATGTCCCCTGCTAGTCGTAAAGCCAGAAAAATTGTTCTCAAAATCCAGATTAATAAGATTTTGTACACTTTTAATGTACAGTTTTTTAATTAACAGTTTCGATTATAGAAAGAAAAGTAGTAGCTTACGTTAGTTTCTTTTTTCAGCAGTGATCTTGTAAAATATATAATAAGGAAGTACAAAAAAAATGCGTTCTTATTTCATACTTTTTTTTTCATTTGGGGGCTCAACCCCCTCTCCCAAAAAAGAAAAAAAATATCTATGCTACTACCCAAAGAAGGGATCATGGGGCCCATCGAAGGGAGCCCGGAGGCCTGCCTTGGCAATCATCGCCCCTGTGCATCTGTATCATGGCATCCATGGTTCTCCAGGCCAGTCTTTCTCAAAGCGTCTTGTTACGCAGAACTCCGTAACACCGTTACGTCCTCCCGGGATTTCGCGAAAAACTTTTAAGACATCAGACAGTAAATGCCGAGAAAATCTGTAGAATTTTGCCTCATGACAACCACTTAAAGGTATCTATAATAGATAACTAATATATCTAGTGGCGTATCCACGGAGTGGGGGGGGGGAATTAAAGAAAATTTCCCCTCCCAAATCCACAAAAGGGCAGTGAAACTCGGTTAAATCAAGCGCCAGTTATAACGACGGAATTTTTACAAAAAGTTTGATTTCCTATTTTATTTTTTAAATTGCTCGTTAAATCCGGGGTCCAAAAATACACTTTAACCGCTTGGAGCGACCAAGCGGTTAAAGTGTTTTGCGCTTAATCATTATGCCAAACAAAAAACATATTTACCTCGCTGTATCCGGAAACTCATTAAATGCGGGCTCGTTATAAGTGGTCCTATTGCATTTTACAACCCCCCTTCCAAAAAAAAATCTGTCTCTCGATCCTGGCCTCTGATTTTTCTAGCAGCAATGTGTTACTCAACATGTTACTCAATTTTTATACTGATACATACATACATACGTACGTACATCCATCCATCCTACCTACCTATCTAGGTAGGTACGTATACATAGATAGATAGATAGATAGATAGATAGATAGATAGATAGATAGATAGATAGATAGATAGAGGGAGGGAGGGAGGGACAGACAGACAGGTAGGCAGGCAGGCAGGTAGGTAGGTAGGTATCCTGTGCAATAGCCTCATTGATCTTTCTGTCGAATCCCAGGCCACACTTCATCTCCTTAGAGTTTTAAAATTCAGTCTTTATATCCATGATCCGAGAAAGCCTTATTATCCTTACGTCATGAAAATACAACCATCCAATCAACCGATCCGTGAAGTTTAATTATCAGGCACGTGACTCTTCGAAACTGATTACGAAATCCATCAGTCTAAATAAACAGAGGCTTCATTTTTGGTGGAATTCTTATATATTTCTCTATCTCCAAACATTTGTCTTGCGTTTGACTTTTAAGTAAATATTAACTTTTTCTTTATATGCGTAAAAGGGAGGTTTACGTGTAAAAGTTTCTGGTTTGCTTTGCTTTTTTTAGCAAATATATTCTGTTTGTCTTGTACTTTTTCCGCCCACCAAAACAATTGATAAATAATTCAGAAAAGAGCTGAAACTCGTATTAATCACAAAATATAACATTTGTTCGTCGACATCAGAAGGTAATGTGACCAAATTTCGATTGTGAGGTGACTAGACACAGCGGTACTTTGGCTCCCTAGACACGGCGATATTTGGCGCCCCTCGTCCCCGACCATATATCCCACCTAAATGTGAAAAATCGCGAAAAACGCGTGAACAATGAACAACGTACAAACATGGAATATGTGACGAGGGCTAATATTTTTAATTTATTTTTAAACATTATTATAAAATAACGGTTTTTATGAATAATTTTCATATTTAGTAACAAATCTTTTTCATAATAGTTGTTGGTTATTTCACAAAATTTTTAGAAGTTCAAATTAACCCCCAAAAAAAGGTATGTCGGAATCCTACGACAGATTGCAATTAAAAAAAATCGGCGCCTTCTTGAAACTTTGCGCTCTTAAAAATTTAGCGCCCAACGTACCCACGTATAAATCTGGGTGTGATAGTACATCGATCAGAGTTACTAGACGTGGGGCCGGCGCAAACAAATTTGCCGCAGTAGGCGAACGACGTGTGCGCCCCCCACGTAAAAGAAATTGATATCCCAACCCATCTTGCAACAATCGGAAAGTAAAAAAATAGAGAACATTCCACTCTCTCACTAACTTTCGATTGAAACGAAACATGATAACCACAGATTACCTCATAACACGCAAATACATGAGCAGAAAAGTATAAAAGTAGTCTAGCATTTTGCTGTTGAACGACAAAATTATAATTTTCAATGCTGGTAATTATGCACAGAGATATCAAAAAGAAAAGAGCATCCTCCAAGCCTCTAGTGCGGCAGCGGTACTTCTCGCACCATTAAAACATGTAACAGTAATGTGAAAACGTTACTCAGATTTACGTAAATTGGTTAGAGAAAAATTTATTAATGTAAAAAAGCGAGAGGTTGAGAGTGTGGGAAAAAAATCGATAAGCGAGACGTGTATAAAGAAGGGGAAATATTGGTGAAGGCATTCAAATAAAAATAATCCATTCGGTTTCATTTATTTGTCGTCAAGTTTATTTCAATCATCGTACAGTATTAGGTACCTTAAAAAGATGCATCTGTCGTGATGCCGCCCTGGGCGGCCGCCTAGTTTTAACAGCCAGTGGGTTATTTAGAATTCTCTACTGTATATAAGCGCTTTAATCTTGAGGAAAATAATTGTATGGGACAGCGATTTTTAATTGAAGTGTTGTGACTGGCTTAAGACGTAAGAAGGAACGTTTAAGTTTCCGTCTCCAGAATGCCAGAGGAGTTATCTGAAATGGGATCAACACCTGATGGCGACCTCCGTGCCAAAACATTCTTTTCAAGTCCACACGTATAATGATTTGCGTTTGGCCCAAGGAACGTAAAACAATGATTGAACCACTGACCACTGGAGCAGAAAGGGGCGAAGGAATTGCAAAAAATTGACAAGTTTAACGTCATCCTGTTCTCGTCGATTAAAGTCAGAAATTGATAACATAAATTGCATTGAGTTTTCTTGTTTTGATTAGTATTCTTCGGGTACAGCTTGGAGCATTTTTCAAGAAGAGTATTTCTCTAGCCGTGATTAGCTGGGGCCTCTAATCTCTATAGTAATCAGACCACGATTTTCTTCAGACTGGCTCTAGCGGGCGCACGGTTCTCCAGCCATCGGTTGGTCAGTCAACTGTGGTAAAAAGCTGTGGAGCGGAAAGCATCAGCCAAAGGTGGCAAACTAGGCATCCTAGCCTATAGCTCTTACGCAAAAGCTTAGAGAATTATCCCGTTTCCGTCAGTTGTTCCGAATTTTGAGTTGACGAAGTTGACCAACCTTAGTTGTGACCAAAAAAAAATAAAAAAAAGTAATTCATTTTTTTGGTTCATGTAACTGCGTAATTAGTTTGTCAACCTGTCTGTGACAGTCAGACTGTGAGGGTCAAAGCATTAGGCGTGGGCCAGACCCCACATTGAAAGAATGAGTGAATGTTTTAGCCCGTCTACATCAAATGGATCGACTCAATCGATGAGTAGAATTCATTGATTCGGTCAGTATGAGGTTTTGCACACCTCCACTAAGTAAGTTTCGTTCGAAAACCGATTGTTCACAATGGTGAGAATAGAACAAACACCATGCAGAATGTCAGCGATTTTGCGGTCCTGAATTCCGGTCGGAAGTGGCCGTTTGAAAGGGTGGTCAAAGTGAATGGATTACCGACAAGTTTGGATTTAACCCAAACGTGCTTTTAATTAACGGGATTTTTTTTTACATGCGCATGCACCATACACAGGCATAAATTATTACATTTTTACGGCTAAGTATGATACAAATACTCGAGATGTATGATACAAATACTCGAGATGTATGATACAAATACTCGAGATGTATGATACAAATACTCCATATGTATGATACAAATACTCTAGGTATATGATACAAATACTCCAGTTGTGTAATACAAATACTCTAGGTGTATGACACAAATACTCCAGATGTGTGATACAAATACTCCATATATATGATACAAATGCTCTAGGTTTATGATACAAATGCTTTGGGTTTATGATACAAATACTCCAGATATGTCATACAAATACTCCAGATGTGTCATACAAATACTCCAGATGTGTCATACAAATACTCCAGATGTGTCATACAAATACTCCAGATATATGATACAAGTGGGAGTTACCTGTAACGATTCTTCTCCCCCGATTCCGATAGATCGAAATACATTATGTTTAACCATGCCTATAGCGATATCTTTTCTCTGTCCACTGACTATCGTTAGACAGATTTCACTTTATTCCAAGTATGGTACAAATATTTCAAGGTATGTTACAAATATTCCAGTATATAATTCAAATATTCCAGGATATAATTCAAATATTCCAAGTAGAATATAAAATAGTTTGCCGTTTTCTTAAAAGCCAAAGCATTATGAAGTTTCCTACCTGATATGATACATTTCACAGATATTACATTTACAAAAATTAGATAGGTCTTTCCGCTTTTGTACTTGTTGATCATTCAATTGAGATCTCTAGGTGGTATTTCAATCCCACACAGTTTTTACGCATAACCGCCCCTATGTATGCCATCAATATGTAGTTTTCATAATTATTGGGGGGGGAGGAGGAGAAGACTGGTGCACCTGTTATGGGCATAGATACATTACAATACACGTAAAATTGCAATTATTGGGGGGCGGGGAACACGGGACCTCATATAACTCTACGCCTATGATCAATGCAAAATAAAGTTTATTTTTCAGAGTAGTATACCCCTATACCTTTAGAGACCACAGTATGTCGTCCAGGTAGTGATGTAGCGTGGAGAGGGGCACTACTGGGGCGAAAATTTTTAATATTGAACTGGTGGGAAAGGTGCTAACGGGTTTAGTGGGCGCAATATTTAACTTACCCCGGATGCTGACAATCCTCGTTGCGCCGCTGCGTCTAGGTGAGCAGTGGATGTCATGCCTCCGAGCACTTACCACTACGCAGAACGAATAAGTTATTAAGTAACGTTCACACAGATATTTGGTTTTGGGAAGTTAACATGAAAAGACGTGGTTTAAATCATTCCAGTCAACTCCTAACGAAAAATAGCTCGAAATACGCAAATTTCCATTCAACGCCAGAAACTGATCATTTGAACGATGTTTATAAAACTTATTGCTTTCATTTATACATAGGTTTGCACTTTACGTGCATTTCACACTTACTTTTACATACTTTTAGATATGTGTATATACGCGTGCATTCATTGCATGTACGTGTATATGCACATATACATTCATTGCATGTACGTGGATATACACACATATACATTCATTGCATGTACGTGGCTATGCACACATACATTCATTACATGTACGTGTATATTCACATATACATTCATTGCATGTACGTGGATATACACACATACATTCAT
>QLNU02015359.1:29300422-29318215 GCA_006491805.2 Dysdera silvatica | reverse complement strand
AAGATCACTAATTTTTTTTTTTAAAAAAGTGTAAAGGTTATTTTCTATAAAATTAAGTGTTAAAAATTGTTTACTTATAATACAATTACAATTATTTACTTCAAATAGAATTACAGTTGTGTTCACTTAGAATACCGTTACAACTATTTAATTAAAAACAATATTAAAGGTATTGACTTAAATATATTAAAAATATTCACTTAAATATATTAAAAATATTCACTTAAATATATTAAAAGTATTTGCACAAATAAATTAAAAGTATTCGCTCAAATAAATTATAAGTATTCACTTATGAATATTGTAAAGTATTTACTTAAATATATATTAAAAATATTCACTTAAATATATTAAAAATATTCACTTAAATATTAAAAATATTCACTTAAATATATATTAGTAAATATTCACTTAAATATATTAAAATATTCACTTAAATATATTAGTAAATATTCACTTAAATATATTAAAAATATTCACTTAAATATATTAAAGTATTTGCACAACTAAATTAAAAGTATTCCCTCAAATAAATTATAAGTATTCACTTATGAATATTATAAAATATTTGCTTAAAAATAGTTAAATATTTATGAAATATTGTTAAAACTTGAATTCTAAAGTTTTTAAACTTAAATTTATTGTTGAAATTTAAAATCGTTATTACTTAAAAATACTGTAAAAAATTTTACTTAAAAACATAGTCAAAATTCGTTTGCTTTAAAACACTTTTCAAATTTGTTTACCTAAAGAACCCGTAAGAATGGTTTATTTGAAATATCATTAAAATTTGTGTATTTAAAATGCTATTAAAATTAGTTACAAATATACACGCATTTAAAAACTTGTATACTTAAAAGTCGATTTAAAAATTACTGCACAAGTTATTTCCTGTGAAAAGAAACACGTGGAAGATCGTTTACTGAAAGCACTAAAAATCGTTTACTCGAACGCACTAAAAAGTAAATTATTTCCTTTTCTTCGTAAATTCATTTTTTTTTTAAAGAAAATTATCTCGTTGAGAGATCGTGCATTAGCTGAAACTGTCATCTGTCAATTTCGCAGTGTTTATCTATAATAGCAGAGTCGAAGATGAAATGAACATTTAAATATAAATATTTTACTTCGTCCCGCCCCCTTCAAGTCAGTATGTCTTTAATAATTGAAAAAAAAAATTGCCATCTTTACAAACAACTGTGATATTTTGTTCCACTGTCTAATAACATTTTTGACAATTTCAAATAAACCTGAGGGAAAATTTAAAAGTTGGTTTTAATTTAAGCCTCATCTTGATATTTCGAGACGGCTTGTCAGCGATCAGAAAAACATTTTTTAAAGATCCGAATAATTCTGCCGTTTAACATTTGAGGATAAAATTTATTATCGGATATATATTATGCCATTTTTTCTTATTTTTTAGCGTTATATATATATATATATAAAATATTTTTCTCGTAAAACAAAAAGAGAGAGCTCTAGCCTTGAGCTACGTTTACGTGAGTGCAGAAAATTATTGTATAATAATGCATGCTGCAAAAAGAATTTACATTATTTTAAAATATTTGAATAAGTTCGCATATTTTACGTCTCCAAATTGTGCTAAGGGTCTTCTGCGATGGAACCGAAAGCTTAACGTGAACTGCAATGCATTTCCATTCAGTCAAACATTTTAGAAGTCGGACGTTTAAATGTTAATGTAAAATATTAATGTAAATTTTAAACTCGCCCCTTTTTTTTGAATTTGTTGATTTTTTAATTTCTTTAAAATATTAATATATATTATATATATGCTTGTATGTGTTCGTTATAAGAATTTAAAAAAACATTTTTTTGCTAAATATTTTTATGTATCCATTTTTTTTAATTACTTACTGATATTTGGCGGAGAATTGGAATCCCGAAGGTTGCTATACTAAAATAACTGACTGTATACCGTAACGTCTATATTATTGACTGGGGAAGAAAAATTCGTACGCGCGTTTGCTTTCGAAGCAAAATTACCGAATAAACGATCAGAAACATTTATTCCACTCCTTTTCAAAAACAAGATTTTTTCATTTCGTTTCAATCTAAGCCTATAAGGCGTTAACAAATAAAAACAGCATAAGATAGTTTAAATTTCAAACCTTAATTATTAAAAAAATATGAATTTCTCAGCATTTTCGCATTGCCGTTTTTTTGCTTAGAATTTTGCAAAGAATCGCGTTGTGTAGAGTGTATGCGATCTTGACGGGACACCCTGTATATAATTTTTGTGGAAATTTTACATAAAAACACGGAAACATTTTTTTTTTTTTTTTTGCGATTTAGTTAATTCAGTTTTCAGTATTAGAGAGAGAGGGAGACTGACTGACTGACTGACTGACTAACTATTTATTTACTGTAGTAGGAGGGCTGGTTTTCCTCGGCTTTTAAAAGATTCCAATTCCTCTGTAAAATATAGATAGGTCCGTAGGTGGCGTAGCCGTAACCCAATTTCAATTCTCAATGCTGTTGTAGAACGCGTAAAGTTTTTCTGCCCACCGTTGTCCGGGTTGTGGTTCCCAAGGCAGTAGGGGGTTCAAATTCCTCGGAAAACAGTAGGTCCCGGCGCAGTATGATTCAACATTTACTATTCTTGTGCCGTTGTAAGCACGAATAGCGCACGTTCGTCCTGTACTCTAGTTTTCCTACCTAGTTTTCCGAAGAATACGGTGTGAAGTTAGGCAGACGAACGAACTGAAAACCACACGAACGACGCTAGAGCTGCCGAGGATTGAGTGTTGACAGTCCGACATAACCAGTACGGTAAAACCGACATCCTTGTTTTATATTCCGTCCACATTTGCCGAACGCGGATGAAACCTTTTGTCTTCAAATCAGGGGCGTACTTTGGGGAGGTTTGATGGCTGTCATAACCCCCCTCATTAAATATAGGTATAAATACAGTGGAAATTGTCTACAATTATACTTAAGGAGCTGGGAAAAAGTAGCTATGGACAAGGTTGAACTCAAAGCCTTTTACATCCGGTGGGACAGACGAAAAATACCGATATGGACAGATTTCACTATATATGGAGTTGTAATCCTGTAACTTCCCTTATACGAACTTTATGCATTTTCTAATGCTTAAAGAACCGAACACACTATTAAATCATATTTGCCGCTGTTCGACTTTACTTTTTCATATTCGTCTGTACTTGTGCGTTAAGGGTGGACTAAGTTTAAATCGCTGTAACTTGAAACAACTACGTGTAACTTTGAACAAATGTGTGTAACTTTGGACAACTATGTGTAACTTTGAACAAATGTGTGTAACTTTAAACAACTACATGTAACTTTGAACAAGTATGTGCATGCGTGCATATTATGGAATTATAAAGTTCTATTTCAGGTTGAAAATAAGTAAAAAAAGTTACATTCTTAATTAAATTAAAGTTAACGTTAAAAATGTTACCTTATTTTTTTCGCCAATTTACGCCAATTTGGCGAAGTCGCTGACATCATATGGCGACATCATTTTACGATGACGTCACCAGCGTGACAAGAGAGGGGAAGTTGCAAGAATTTTCATGACGAATTTTTATGGGCTAAACCTCAGCAACGTTTGCAATCTTATTAACATGTATATATCCGTGAGAATCAGTGGCGTAGGCTTTTTGATACTTACGGGATTAGCTCCCCCCCCACCCCTACTCCCATTGGTCATCAAAACACATTATTTTCTCTAAGACACATAATATGATCATCTACTCGATTCCCAGAATGCTTTTCGAAATGCTACTCTACTGCTGAAAATTCTGCAGAATTTGATTGATATTAAAAATAATTGTATGTAGCATAGAAAATGACTGCATGTAGCATAGAAAATGACTGTATGTAGCATGGAAATTGACTGTATGTAACACGGATAACTCTAGGAGGTGAGGGAGTTGGCGTCGCCAATTTGATTTGTCTTTTTGTTTTTCCATGTGAACAGTAAAAGACTTGGAGTATAGAACTCCCACGTCGCCGCAATCTGAATTGGTTTTTAAAATATTTTGAAAGTTCCATTGTGACATTACTCGATGTCTAAGACCATCCTTACCTTTATACACAGATCGTAAAAGCACCAGGTTCCCTAACAAAATCCAATACCGCGCCTTTATTCGGCAATGACATAAATTTTTTAAAGTCAAATGAGAATGCTGTTGGCGCAACATATCTATGGTTGCTCTTGCGCCATAAAGCGTAATCAATCCAGGCAATGCTGTTTTATTTATAGGCAATAAAACAGCATGGGTGACGGAGGAAAGGAAGGCATTTCAACTGGAAGTATAGTTGTATACACCATACACATAAAATTTATAAGTAAGGAGAGCTCTATAGGTCTACAATTTTATATGTCCTTGTGTATAAAAATGTGACGCACATATAATATTTTTGCATTTAATGGGGTTATGGCCCCTCATCAAACCCTCTGCGTACACCCAAGGTCCAAGTACCCTTCATCTCCATTGGCGCCGACTGCATAAAAATATTGTTGGGGGGGGGACAATATGCCAGTAGAAGACATTTTGTTTGAAATTGAAGGGAGATATGGAACCCTAACACCAATATTGGTGGACGGGTCCCCCTGTCCCCCCGCTAACGGCGCCTGTGTTTATCTCTGGCAGCTTTCTATGGTAAAGAGATATGATTATAAACTTTGACAGACATATTATTACAAATAGTGGAAGTATCACTCTCAAAGTTAACTAAAATTAACTAATTGTTCATTAACGATTAGTAAAATGTGTCCAGAACAATATTCGAAAGGGTGGGGAAAAGGTGTCGTTAGGGCTGCACTTAACGCACTCTATATTCGTCGGCATCGCGAAAGGTATCATTTTGTACGGATTCATCGTCATTACGCAGGGAAAGGGTTGACGAGGGTCCATAGCCCCCCATTGCGATGCAATTTGTATATACACGTATAAATATATAATGTTGTAGCTCTGTAACGCCCCCTCCCCCGCTACGAACTTCTTTTGTCGCCAGTGTTTCTCAAACTTTTTATCTTAGGGAACCCTTTCCTTACCACACGTCTAGCCACGGAACCCCTATTTAAATATTATTTGAGGAAACCTAAAGAGCTTTTATTTATCAGAACTTAGACATAAACATAAAAATAATCATAGATCGGTATGAAAAGATAATCAGCAATTTTCTATTGTTGTGGGTATTGGTTATGGTTAGCTATGTTCAAGGGGCTGCAATTGGGGAAGGGGGTTGGAATTCGAGAATTTACAGATTTTCTTGAAAACTTCGGTGTTGTTTTACAAATTGCTAGCAGAACCCTGTGGAGCTTCATCGGGGAACGTCTGGGTTCCGTGAAGCGCATTTCGAGAAGCACTGATGCACATAGTAGGGATTATAAAGACTTTTTTTGTTATTCAGTTTGATTTTAAACCACATCACTGTATACATCCTCATATTGTGTAATATTGGATATTCAATTCAAATTCCTTAGAATTGTTTATTGGAGATGCAGCACAAATTAAACAAAAAAATATTTCAAAAAAGGTGCTCGTCCCAATTTCATGATGTGAAAAGCCTCCTAAAATAGACCGGAAATTTTGCGTTTGATTACGAACTATGTTACCTTATTATATCGTCGTGCTTCAGTGAATAACACTACCGTGTGTTGTTGTTCATCTATAGGTCCTTCCTCTGCAC
Source organism: Dysdera silvatica (assembly GCA_006491805.2). Lineage (NCBI taxonomy): Eukaryota > Metazoa > Arthropoda > Arachnida > Araneae > Dysderidae > Dysdera > Dysdera silvatica. The sequence continues at coordinate 29,312,539 of QLNU02015359.1, read as the reverse complement.
TCATCCCTCTCTCTCTTGTTTTTGTTATTTTTGCTTGTTAACATTGAACGTGCAGTTTCCTGTCATTCGACTACGGCTTGATCATCATGCATTTAAAAACGCATCGACGGCAGGGCTCCGGCAACTGACCTGAAGAAAGGGATCACACAACAGAGTCGTTTCGAAATTATCGGGCTCTTACGAAATGGGGAGAAAACAGAGAAGAATCCGAGAGTTGTCACCGTTTTCATAAGAGCGAACTCATCCTATTTTGAAAAATGGTTATTCAACGAAATGCTATTGTTGTCTACTCCAGTGGCTCTTCTTACCTCTGTGGAAGGGCCGTTTCTTCCTTGGTATGTCCATTCTTGTAAAAGCTATTTTATCAAAGCTTGGAAGGAAATCCGAGCAAATCCTGGAAGAGCTTTTTCTTCATTTCGAAATGTCACTTTCTACAATGGACATTTGATCAAATCATGGAAGGAAAACAGATCAAATCCTGGAAGAAAATTGGATCAAATTCTAGAAAAGATTTTTCTTCATTTCAAAATGATTAGATGCCATTTACAAAAATCAACAAGTCTTGGAAGAAAATCAAATCAAATCCTGGAAAAACTTTCTCTTTAATCCAAAATGCTTCCATTTTGGCAATAGACATCGAATCACAAATCCTGGAAAAGTTTTTCTCTTCACTGCAAAATATTCCCTTTTTTTTCAATAGACACATGATCAAATACCGGAAAAAGGCTGATCAAATCTTAGATTAAACTGTGATAAAACGTCGGAAAGGCCTTCTTTTCATTTCAAATCACCCATTTCTGCAGCAGGCACCTGGTCAATTTCTAGAAGGCCATGCATACCGCATTTAAATTTTGTTTGAAAACCCATCTCCCGATTGTTTTCTATAGCTTTAAGATGGTCACACGTCACTTGCGAATACAAGTATAGGTGTGTGACTGGTTATTCCTATACTTGTCCATGCTCACGAATATGCGAAAATTGAAAATCTAGTTCTAAGTTTCTCGCCGGTGCTTGTATCGTCGTAAATAGACTATGGAGCACAAAAGATAACCATTGATAACGAATCCACTTATATCAGGCACCGATGAAAATGAATAGTACTGAGAAGCGGAAAGTGGCTGCTTACCAGTAGTCGAAGTTAATATACGGGAGGACCAGGGGCGGACTGGGGCGGTACGCACTCATGGGCGATAGGACTTATACCTCCGAATGGGCAGAGACTCGCCCCCTTCGATAATCCAAGGTACGCGCCCTTTGAGAGGGCCCAGTCCGCCCCTGAGGAGGACACACTTATAACGAACCCGAATTTAACTAAGCAAATTTGGATTTTGTTTGGTATAATGATTAAGCGCGATATATAATTTAATAGCTTTTAGAAGACAAAACTTTTCTAAACCCCGGTTAACGAGTAAAAAATGGGAAGATTTTTGAAAACGAAATGTAGACAATCCTAAAAACATCAAAACTTGATGATTAAAAAAACATCAGCTGTGGAAAATGTCATTTTAACTGAGGCGAACACGATGAAACAAACAAACTTTCCAGCATTTAATATTCAAGAATTTCTAGAAACTTCCATCCCTTTCAGAACATATAGTAGTAAAGAGTTTATAGCGAACGTTTTTTTAAGGCACTGGATTACACTGACGACTATGTATTTTTCACGACGCGAATTTACTGACTGGGGAAGACTGCAAATTTACTGACTGCATAGCAGGGCAAATAATTATAGACCGTTTTATAAGCAGCTTTGAATAAAGCTTATTTTGGGAATGACTGATATGAGTTCCGTTATATCATTTCCTTTATATCCGCAATATAACATGTTCATTAAATTCTAAGCAAAATTAAAGCTGAGTATCATTGCATGCATGTTGCATGCAGATACTTTATACTTACATATACGTTATACCTACATATACAGATACGTTATACGTACGTATATAGATACGTTATACGTACATATGCAGATACTTTATACATGCATATACAGATACGCTATACGTACATATACGGATATGTTATACGTGCATATATAGATACGTTATACGGACATATACAGATACGTTATATGTACATATACAGTTACGTTATATGTACATATACAGTTACGTTATACATATATACAGATACGTTATACATACATATATACAGATACGTTATACATACATATACAGATACGTTATGCGTACATATATAGATAAGTTATACATACATATACAGATACGTTATGCATACATATACAGATACATTATACGTACATATACAGGTACGTTATACGTACATTACAGTTACGTTATACATTATATGTACCCATACCGACTTTGTTTTCAAGGTTTAGAATTTTAAATTCTAAAACCGGTTTAGCGAACACTTTTGTTAGTCCCCAGCTTCTCGTTATATATTTATTGTATATGTATTCCATATGCATGCTGGGGAGGGGCTTTGCTGTCTGATCGTTTATTTGAATACTATGTATGCCTATGTGGAGTAACCTTACGAGTTTCCAAGTTGGGGGGGAGCTAATACACGCCACTGATTTAGTCTTATTTAATATAATCTATGGAAAAGAGATCACGATTTTTCAAAGCGTGCTATACAACTTCTTCCAGAAAATAATTCTGAAATTCCCAGCTAATTTAAATTTATTATACGAAAGTAGTTAAATTTTCAGGCATCTACGATGATGTAAACGGTATCGGCGCAGTATGCTCTTGCGCCATAAAAATCCAAACAAACGAAAACGGTATGTGCCACCATTGGCGTAGGCAGAAAGTTCACAGTAGGTTATAGGCTTAATGGGAGGGGTTACAGAGCTATAATTGATATATTCCTATGTTAAATATACAAAACTTCAGTGCTACGGGGAGTTACAACCCCCGAAACCGCCCCCTGGCTGCGCCTCTTTGTGCCACCGCACCTTGTTTGTTGCAGAATGACCTTGGCTGTTCTTGCATTGTAGAAATTTAATTAACTACGCCAATGAAAATAATTAATATTATTTAAATTAGTTTAACCGAAAAAGATCTCTCAAAAGTTACTTCGAAGGTTTCTCGTTCATTACATACATATTTCATTTTCTACAAGTCTTGGAAATTTACTTGAGTTTTGGCTAAAGCCCTGGACAGAAACGTAGACATAAGGAGGCGGGGGGGAACTATAATTAGCAAAAATGGATTCCAATGTTTTCGATTATCAGTGCTTTATTTCATTCGTGTGTTCGAATAAAATTAGTTAACTAGTTGGCTGCAGTTAATGTATAATAATTGGTAAAATAGCCAAAACGATTGGAGATGTGTTTTATTATTTTTTGTGTGACACACTTCGTTCCTCAGTAATTGAGTTCCAGGTAAGTATGGACGCTAAACTAAGGCAAATCCTTCATGCAGACTCCCACAAACGTAGGTGTACACGGTATGGGGGGGTAATAATCAGTAGAGTGCACAGTAATGGGGGGATTAGAATCCCCCCATTACTGTGTACAATTTTATAGGTACATACATATGCGTATGGAGTAGTAGTAGTCCTGTACCTCTTCCTTTATGAACTTGCTACATACGTCAATGCCCCCTCCCCCCCCCAATGTACTTAATGTATACGAAATAGACGACGCACTAGATATCTACTCAGTTTCATATGATGTCTACCTCATTACGTGGGTCTTGATTCGAAGAACGTATCGTAAACTGTGCCACCACCACTACTACCCTTGACCCATACCTAAAAGCCATCCAACCTTCACGGAGTTAACCTATCTAACTCCATTTCGTAAGGCATGACGTCGAGTTAATAATAATAATCATAATTGCCTGTGTACATAATCACAGTCTGTAAACCTGAAAGGTAAGCTGCAGGCCCAAGTTGTAAATCGACAAAAGTAATGAGTTGCTGGGTTTCAACATGGCTATAGTAAACTAAATCGTGGGCACAGGTGTTAACTTTGATGTGTGAATAGAATTCACCGGTGGACGACGGGGCCTGAATTATGTTATGAATTGCATTAGTTATTTGATGTTGACTCAAAGGTTTGTTCGCTGCATGTTCAGCTTGGATGCTTTACAGTATGAGTGCTGTAATTTTAACGAAGAAATGTTTGCCGTTCCCATGGCCTTTCCAGCTATCTAGTTCAGCTCGGAGGGAGGACAAGTTCGTTTTATATACTTACAGGTTTATTGACCATAATATCAGCTGTCGTTAGTTTGTGGAAATGTTGCATCAGCAATCTTGCTGAGACCTGTTGCAAGAAATTCAATAGCCGACTGTTTTTATTTGAAAAAAAAAAAAAGGTTGGTTGGATCCATCGTGAGACAGACATTTGGTAATAAGCAAGCGAATTGTAGGGCTTCTTTGCCATTATCATAGTTCATTCCGCCAATCCCCATGCGTAAATAAATAAATAAATTATCCACCATCAGGTTTTTACAATCCAATATAATTTCTTAAATTACTTGATCACCTTCGGAATGCCAATTTTGGAAATTCTATTGTCCGTATTGAATTATTACTCGTTGCAGAGCAGCACTTTTGAGGCTCCAATGTTAACCCGCAAAAAGGCACGCGAGAACGCGCGCGGGGTGCTTTGCACCCCATCTGATTATATAGCATTATTTCATTAAAAACGTCCAATTTTACAGGGAACAATAAGTGGAATTTTCTCTTTGTCGCCCTACCCAAAAAGATTGTGACTTTGAAGGCAACAGGAAAGAGTTTGGCCAGTTTCAAAAGCAAGGGTGGGCGTTTTTTTTTCACAAATTGTAAGTTGTGGGGTGTGAAACACACCCCACGCCTGCTCGCGGGTTAAGTATTACGTAATCCCTGGACTACAGTGAGTAGAGCAGCTGATCACTAAACTATTTTTTTCCACCTTTGGGTGTCGAAGCCAAGAGATCGTCAAAGACGTTGTGATGAATGGGTAACATCATGAACATGATGAATACATAGCATAACATGATGAATACATAGCATGACATGATGAATAGATGACATCAGAGAAAGAAGGTTGAAACAGGGGCGGACTGGGTCTTCTCAAAGGGCGCATACCTTGGATTTTCGGAGGGCGCAAGTCCTTGCCCATTCGGAGGCGCGAGTCCTATCGTGCATGAGGGCGCACCAGCCCGGGGACTAATTGGCCTGCGGCCCAGTCCGCCCCGGGATTCAAACAACGTACAAACAAACCGCAGAAAATTGTAAATATGAACGAAACGTAGGCAGGTCTTCGTCCAGCAGTAGGTGGATAATGGTTGCTTATGATGATTAGGTAAACTCATGGAAATTGACTTCTCAGCAACTGAAAACTAAAATCGTTGGCTAGGCATCATAATTGGTCTGTCTTATCTACGTCTAATGTGCTTTTCTAGCACCAGTTATTCGTGAAATAATATTTCATATCGCAAGTGAAATATTTTTATACGTCGAACACACCATTCATCATTTACGTGATCGCTCGTAGGATTTAAGTCCGAAGCTTGCCTTATACTACTAATTATGGGTCTGCTTTTTCTAGCATCATTCCGAATTAATAGATAGTGATTATTCGCAGAATATTGGCTGTTTTCCATCTGCGTCTAAACTAGTTTTCATCATTTGTCTCTCAGCTTGTGATTAGTTAATTCATAACTAGTCGTAATCTCTGGCTCTCATCTGAAATGCCATCGCAATGTTTCAGTTCATACCGTAATTGAGTATTATTACATTTCGAGAGTGGATGGATCGATGTTTTCTGCAACTAATACAATCGCATGGTCCAGAATTGACAACTCGCGTGACTTTCTCGGTGTCATTTGCATATGTAGTTCGTATCTATTTAGACTATTTTGTCAATTTCTTTTAAAAGCAAATGAATACTTTTCGTGTATGCAAAGACTTGTTTGTTTGTCGAGTTTCATACTGCGTTATGGCACTTGGGGGAAAAGGAGCAGTATTATCTTTTATTGACATTAAAAAATTATTTTACTGTCACGAAATTGACAAAATTCTCCATCCAACGTCAAGTCACGTAATTCACTTGGCAAAACTCTAGAGGTGCGGCTGAACCTTTATAAGTACACAAAGTATAGTTGCGCAACCGTATAAGTGCATAAAATATTAAGCTTCAAAATTTTCTCTTTTTAATGTTACCTAAACATTCTTTGCTACACAAAGTGTAAAGTGCATATGCTTCTGAAGGGAAACCTTTTTTTTTTTTTTTTTTTAAATCTGACAAGTGCCCAAAGAAATGTCCAAGGAATCGCGCTTGTATTACCCCAGTATCGCGACGCACTCACACATTTTGGCGCAGAAAAACCCTTGCTGTCCTTGCGGCATAACAATGCATCCAATATAGGCTGTTTTGCGTCTCATATTTTCCCACAATTCCATTCATTTGCGAGACTTTTTGACCAAGAAACATTCTTACTTGTTGAGCATGTTTAAGTTTGTGCTTAGGAAGTGTTCAAGTATTACGTAAGCAATATTTTGGCCATTTCAACCCCCCCCACCTGGTAAACAAAAATTAACATTGGCTAACATAGGAAAATAAACACAACGGCACCCCCCAAGGTGCTTAGCAGAGAGTATGGTTGTGATTTGTTAACTATGCAGAAGCATACAAGAGCGATACAGTGTACAGTTTTGTACATATGTCTACTATAGTGAAAAGAATGCAGAAATTTATAGTAGGGATTTAGTATGCAGATGTATTCAATGCTAGTAAGTAAGCTATAGTAGTAATATAGTGCATAGAAACGAAGTGGTGTACATAAGTATATAACGAACAAAAGGAAAGTCATAGAATATGTTCTAGCTATTATAATGAAGTATACAATTAATTATAATGCAGTAGAAGTTAATTATAATGCAGTACAGGTTAATTATAATGCAGTAGAAGTTAATTATAATGCAGTACAGGTTAATTATAATGCAGTAGAAGTTAATTATAATGCAGTACAGGTTAATTACAATGCAGTACAGATTAATTATAATGCAGTACAAGTTAATTATGATGCAGTAAAAGGTAATTATAATGCAGTATACAATTGTACTCATAAGAGTATCTGTGTAGTCTGGAGGTTCATTCCCTGGGGTATAAGAAATGCGGAGTTCCCAAAAAACTGTAGGTCCCGGCGCATCATGACCCTTGCTATGCTTACGCCATAGAACACAAATAATTCAAAATTAGGGTGCCTGCAAGTCCAAAGGGACATACAGTAAATAGTTGCATGTGTGAGAGCGAAAGAGAAGAAGAACCAAAACTGTAAACAACGTCTGAAAATGAGGAGTATATCATTTTGAAAACTACATCAAAGACAGTGTCTGTCTGGGTGCACCTGTCGCCTTGACAACGTTTTTTTATTTACTCTGAATAGGCTTCCGGAAAGTTGTTGTCTTCCATTTTCCTTCGTTATGAATGGGAGAAGTGAAAGGAGGGCACACACATCAGGGGAGGTGAAAGGTGGCAAGGGGGGGAGACATAGTGGAAAGCGTGCCTTGATCCTCACTGGAGATCGAGGGAGAGATGAAAAGAACAAGGTCGACCTTTGGGTTTGCAACCTGCAGATCACCTGCTAACAGAACAATAGGGTTGCCGCCAAAAATTGCATAGTTTTATGACATGACTGCTCCTCATTTACGGCTGTTGTCTTTATCTATCGATTATTTATTATTTAAATGTATCGATTATTTATTATTTAAAGGTATCGATTATTTATTATTTAAAGGTATCGATTATTTATTATTTAAAGGTATTGATTATATATTATGTAAATGTATCGGTTATTTGTTATTTAAATGTATCGTATCGATTATTTATTATTTAAATGTGTCGATTATTTATTATTTAAATGTATCGATTATTTATTATTTAAATGTGTCGATTATTTATTATTTAAATGTGTCGATTATTTATTATTTAAATGTATTATTTAAACGTATCGATTAATATGATTTACATGTATTGATTATTTATGATTTAAATGTATCGATTATTATGATTTAAATGTATTGATTATTTATGATTTAAATGTATCGATTGTTTATTATCTAAACATATCGATTATTTATGATTTAAATATATCGATTATTTATTATTTAAATGTACCGATTATTTATTATTTAAATGTATCGATTATTTATGATTTAAATATATCGATTGTTTATATGTATCGATTGTAACGTTTATAGCGTGCATAAAATTAGTTTGGAAAAGTAGGAAACTATTGGATTGCAGCTCGTCGTGTTTATAATACAACACCATATGCAAATAAATTTAGTTACTTTGAACAAGTTGTATAATTCTGTACATAATTTTTCATTAAATTTTAGCTTAACTAATTAAAAGGTTTAATACACATACCAGTGACGTAGTATCACTTCTAAAATGGGCCGTTTTTAATTACATCAATTCTCCCATTAACGACGACTCCCAAGGGACCAAACAAAAAGGTCGTTAATCACGAAGTTCCGTTAATCGGAGTAGTGTGTTATAAGGACAAGTAGTGTGTTACAAGGACAAGTAGTGTGTTACAAGTAGCGTGTTATAAAGACATACTTTATGTTTTACGTATTTGATTTCCTTTAATATCGCAGGCTTAAGAATATCAATACATTTACTAAATGCATTGGCGTTTTTAGAAATAGTTATAATTATTTGAATCACATCTTGCAATTCAATGAGGTTACATACAGCACAATAATAATACACAATAATAATAAATACAATAATAATACAGCACATTATAGTGATGAGATATGACTTAAATACAATTTTTTCTATTTAGAAAAAAAAAAATCCAAAACAGTCGATTTTCCAGATTTCGGTCGAGAAAAGAGCAAAGCTAAACGTCGGTAAACGGATGGTGTCGTTAATCAGAAATGCATAAACACCACAAAGCATTTGTCGGGACCCAAAATAGGTCGTTAAACGGAAAAATTCGTTAATTAGAATACCGTTATTGAAAGAAATTAATTACATTATTTTCCACGGAGCATTTATCGGAACTTCAAAATACGGTCTTTTAACGGAGAGTGTATTAATTAGAATAACGCCGGTGTGAGAGATGTTACATTATTTTCCACGGAGCACTTGCTGGGACCTCAAAATACGGTCCTTAAACGGGAAGTATCGTTAATTAGAATAACGTTATTGAGAGAATTTAACTACATTATTTTCCACAGAGCACTTGCCGGAACCTCAAAATAGGGTCGTTAATTACAATAACGTTATCAAGATATATTTTCCTGTAATTACATTATTTCCTATGGAGCATTTGCTGGGACCTCAAAGTACGGTTGTTAAACGGGAAGTATCGTAAATTAGAATAACGTTACTCAAATGGATTAAAGGCAAGTGCTCCGTAGAATATAATGCAATTAAACTCAAAATACGATCGTTAAACGGAGTATTGTTAATTAGAATGCTGTTATTGAGAGAAAATTAAGGTGCTTATTTTGTTGTTGTTATTATTGGGATGCTTATTTTGTTGTTATTAAGATTCCTGCATTCACCAGACACAGACATGAAGACGTGACGTCACTCCTTGCTTTTTAAGGACACGTTCAAAATACCTCGAAATTGAAAATAAAAATCATTTTCGGGTACTTTTAAAATGCGTGACAGAAGAAAAATGGAACTTGTGCTGTTACTTCAAATTATAATACCCCCGGTGTGAAAAGCTGAGAAGCATTTCTGCGAATTCTTGCTTTTTCATTCGGACTATTTCTCGACAATCGTAAAAATAACGACAGATGCATGACATGAATATTTCATATTCCTCGGAGTTGTGAGCGTTTCTCTTCCATAAATTTGTGGAAAAGGGACGTTCGAAGAATTTCAATCTGGGTCAAAATTTTTGTATTCCGAAACAGAGATAATATTTTATATGCACACTTTCTTCCCATAAATCATATTGTGGAGATAATGTTCTCTTTTCATGCCGCCTCTATTAACCAAGCGTTTATTCAATAGTTCACTCATTCAGCCAGTGTGGCTAGGATATAGGGGCCCCAACCATGGGCGCCCATATGGGGGCATGGCAGCTCTACCTTCCCAAGTAGCCGTTTAAAAATTTCTTTTGCCCGAACCTACTATGCATTTACTTTCGAAAGTCTTACAGTCACATTTTAAAATAAGATACTTTTTAGCTCATTACTAATTGTCAAGCAGTATCAATTATTTTTGTAGCGTTTTGGTATCTTGTACATTCACAAAAAAATTCTGGACAGCTTTAAGGAGGAGGTAATAATTTTTCTCACCCCCGCGAAGTATTCGTTAATTTTACTCAGACTCCCCTATTAGAAGTACCCATATGTACGCCCATGGCTCCAACTCAAACAAAGGCCCCAAATTCGCAAAGCTTATTTATTATAATATTTCTTATCGCAAAAATTTAAAAAGTGAGTGTAAAAACAGGGGAGGGGCAAATAAGAGCTTTGGGCCCCGTGTTTTAAGACTGCCCTGCATATTAGAAATGTATTTTAGAAATACAGAATATATTTAGAAATATATTAGAAATGTATTTTAACTAGATTTCATTTTGTAATATTTGAGCGCCTTTTTTCTTTTATTAGAGAAGTGGGGACCTACTACACAAATGAATTGGGTCATACATTTTCCGACTTTGAAAATCCAATACGGAATATCGAATTAAAAAATATCACTTGACGGGGGACTGAAATCCAGGTGTGTGCGCCCCCCCCCCTACCTTTATCGTAAGTGACGTGCCTCTCTCCTTTACGTTGCATGAACCAAGCGAAAGTTACAGAGAAACTGAAGAGAAGGAACCCCTCGTAGAAAGTGTCCCCCCCCCCACAACTCTCACCTGCAGAACGTGCTCCCTCCTAAGTCAGGGAAAGGGGGGACTTATTCCCACTTTGTAACTGTACGGACTGACCCCCTAACTTGAAAACATATATAGCAGTAATTTTTTTTTTTTCTCCCCTCTTCAGCGCATTAGATGATGGAAATTCGTGCTCGTTCTGGACCAGATTTTCGGAACTGAATTATGATGCAGGTGTGGAGGGGTCTCAGGAACAATGTGGCCATATACGAGTGCAATAGGGTCCCTATGGAAACACCTGTTGCACCTTGGGAAACCCACGAAAACTGTTTGCTACCTTGGGATGAAATTTTGCTTCGACACAATTGCTAGGACACAGAATTTGCCCGTGGTTCGTACACCCATCAAAAAGATTTTTTTTTTCTTCAAAAGATCGCAGAATTTGAATAGTGTTTTTTTAGATTTTATCTAACAGATGATGGATTGGTTGAAACAGATGGGTGATTTTTTTTTTTTATGTAATATTGCATTTCGTGTATGAGTTATGAATTATTTACCAGTCAGCAGTTTATGAAAATATTGTAAAGGACCGATATAGTGATTTTGCTTTTTAAAATTGTACAATTTATAATATCTTGCATACGTATATCCTTTTCGTATACAGTACGTCAGTGAGCATACCGGCAGTTGACAATATGTCGATTGTGGCCCCGATTTCGATCCATTTCACGGAAACGTTCTTCCTGCGACATTCCAAACCGCAGCGTTCCTCGGATCACTGCTTCTGTGACTCTTTAAAAATGAAGAATGTTGGCGTAAAAGGATAATATGAGTATAAAACTATCAAAATTTTTGTAATAATCAAAGTATATTCAAAATTAATCAATTTTTTATATTCAAATTTAGAGATTGATATAATAATATAATATAATAATTGGAGATTGATCTTTGATGTACGAGTACAGTGAACATGGGTGTTTGGTAATTCGCATATTGAATTAAATTGTCGGATATTTGATTATATTATGTGACGTTACCATTGTTCAATGCCATTACCCCATATAAATAAAAGCAGAACGTATATTAACTGAGAAATATCCCAGAGGAAGAAAGACGTTTAATAGCTGATAATTAAATGGTCATAGCTACAGATGTTAGAATTATAAAACCGATGTATCAGCCGCCATTTTCTTGTCTACTTCCGGTTTCATAACACAACGTTTACCATTGGAAAATTAATAATCCATTTTCTTCTTCTTGCAGGAGCTGTTGCAAATCTCAACATTCTATATTTATTCCTTGAATGATTAGAACAATTCTCAGCGGAACATACACACACACATACCTATTTTACATTATTTTATTA
>QLNU02015359.1:29286793-29300322 GCA_006491805.2 Dysdera silvatica | reverse complement strand
GATGTTTTTCAAAAGTATTCCCTTCTTTGTAAAGAAGTGGGGGGGTCAGTCGCCTTAATCCAGCGCTGATTGTCAGCGTTGGCCTGTTTATGCCAGTGCCTTCTGGCGCAATTTTGGAACAATCGGCGCCAACTTTTTATCCCTGAAAAGAACTGGTCAGTTTTCACCCTGTCTCTTTCCTCAAAATTCCCCGAATGCGGATCTTCTTGAATAAGGGGATGACCAGCTGGTTAACAGGCACTTCGATGTCACTTTCACTGAACTTTAAACCATCATTTTCTTTCTTTTTTCCTTGGCGTATTTATTTATTCAATTCCTCTTTTAAAAGCGCTCACTTGAAACGTGGTGCGTTGGCAGTGACCGTCAGTGGGCCAGTGGGTTAGTGGGACAACACTTTATCGCGCCATGGCTTATGTATGTCAGGCCTCGGTTTTGTCACCATCTCTCCCTTTCCTTATCCGGTGTTAACTCGTATTCCTGGAGCTTGTGTTTGCCTCCATAAAAAATGGCGCCAAAGAGTTAGATTCGAGCTTGCGTTTTCCTCTTCTAGCACATAGAGGAAGCTCAGCAGGGTTTTCTATTTCCTACCTTTAGCGCTGTAATGGCGGCAAAAGCCGCTGGTATCTAGACGCAGAGTGAAAGTCATTTCGAATGGCGAAGTGGACTTCGGCGACGGTAATCGTTTGTTACTGTTCAGGATATTGTTAAGAGTAGGGGCGAACTGGGCCGCCCGTGCGCCCTCATGGGCGATAGGACTCGCGCCCTTCGATAATCCAAGGTATGCGCCCTTTGAAAAGACCCAGTCCACCCCTGGTTAAGAGCCCCCTTTCATTCCTTATGAAATCATAAGCCTTGCATTTTTTTTTATTTTTTATTTATTTATTTATTTTATTTATTTATTTTTTTTTAGAGAGAGAGAAAGGGGAAGAAAGAAGGGGACTGTATACAAAAAATAAAACGGTTTAATTATGCTCGTAGGAGAACACGCTATGCCATGATTCTACATGCATGAATACCCTCGCCTTTCGACTCTTTTCGTAGATATTCATGGTATGAAAAATCGTTTAAAGCACGGACCTCGTAACGCTCGCAGGGTTACGGGTTCCGTGCTTTTAAACGATTTGTTCCGTATCCGCAACGTTGACAGAGGGGTTCCGTATGTTTCTGTTAATGATAGGAACCCTGCATGCACAGGCGTGAGCAGAATGTTCACAAGGGGTGGGGGCAAGAGCGTCGTTAAAGCAAATTACGGGTTTTCATTAATATTAACGCGAAGCAAATAACCGCTTTAACCTTTTTATATATTAAAAATATTTATTTTATTATATTACCTAATAAAATCATTATTAAAAAATCAAATCAGAGAGAACTATTTTTTCAAGGAGAGTACCCGTTTGTTTATTTTAAATTTCAGGGATTTCTCTAACAGAGTATTTATAAGTTTTCTTAAGAACCTCCAGTTCAGACGTTTAGAATAATTATTCATCGACAATTTAATTTTTAAATTTAAAATCTAGTTTTTACCCCAAATAAAAAAAAATCTTTCAATTCTAGTGGGGACAACTGACCCCCCGCCCACAAGAAAGACGCCCATGGGTGGGGGTTTACAGAGCTACAACTTCATATATTTATATGTATATATACAAAATTGCATAGAAATGGGGAGTTATGACCACATCAACCTCCCCATCCGTACCCCAGTATGTAGTTGCACTGGAATCGGTTGCACCCATTTTGTTTACTGCAAACTTCTCCCAACCTTTCTTCTACGATAAGGACATTTATGACAACTGTCGTACAATGAAATATACAGTAAAACCTCCCTAAGGAGGCCACCGTCGTTTCAGTGAAAAAGCGGTCGCTCAAAGAGCTGGTCTCTGAATGGAGGTAAATTTAGCATTAGGCCTATGGTGGGGAGGAAATCTATTTCCAGAAAAGGTGGTCGATAAGGGAAGTGGTCACTGAATAGAGGTGGTCATTAAGCGAGGTTTTACTGTATCTATAATGGTACTCAAGGAGGTATTTACAAGGTTGAACATGATGCACTTCATAACTGTCAGGACCGGAAAAAATAACCTTATAAGCAGATCTCACTGTATGATTGACTGTATAATTCTCATGTATCATGACTGTATGATTCTCATGCATTATGACTGTATGATTCTCAATGGTCTTTTGTGAGCGGGGGGCATATAAATATTGCATCAAGTGTTGTTAGGTATCGCTATGGTATTTTTTGAGTTGATATCTTATTTTTTTTCTCTGCAAGCCTTTTTTTCTTCTGTTCTTTAAAAGTTATTAGCACATGCCCCTACATTATTATTAGATATTATGCTATATCACCAGCAGTACGCTCATCCTACTTTAGTTATCATTAGACAAGAGATGTCGAAGTTTTTGAAAAGCATATATAGTATGTAACTATAAGAATTTTTACAGGTACCCATGAAATTTGTTGATAATATGCACTTCCGTCCTTTAATAGTGCCCCTCCCACAGACAGGGGTGTAGGAGTTCAAAAATCATTGGGAAAGGGGGGGGGCTGAAGTAGCTTCATGGCAAATGATGTGCAAGACGTTAAATAGAACATGTCTTGTGGCATGTCAATGTGGGGAGTTTGGGCCCAATTTCCTACACTGTAGGCACAGGGGCTGTTTGCCCCGCGGGTGGAATAATTTCAGTAGAGAATCGTGTATATTTTTTCCAGCGTAAGTGATTGTTTAAAATGTGATATTGTTAGCAGAAGCGCCGATTAATGAACGAAAACAACAACACTTCGCAATTTACACTTGTTTACGTAAACAAGTGGTGCAATTTCCACGTAGGCGCAGTTGCGCGATAGGGAAAACAGGGAGGTAAAAAGGGGAATTTGCACACTGCAAAAATTCCCCGTCCATTTCACCCGATGCCCTACATAGACGCGGCTATTCGGGACAGTGTTGTAATTCAGCAGCCACTTTGGCATTTAAATGCCTGCCGGAGAAAACAAACAAAACGTTAAAGGGAACCCGATTTCCAATGACGCAAGCAACGGAAGTTATGCCTTACTGACGCCCATTTTTTTACTCTCGACGCAGCTTCCGGGAACGGATAGCGCCGCGTAGTGGCTGAAAACTTTATTTTCGCAGGTTGAAAAAATATCTGGGCTGCAGTTTTTCTTCCTGCGTCTCGACGCTTATTTTATTATTAATATTAATTAATCTGTTGACAGCTGTTAATTTACATCTGCTAATTGATATTTCTATTTATCGATTAACGTTGAGGCTTATTTGCAACCCCATTTGGTATTTTCTTACATTTTTATTTATATTTTTCACCCCTTGAAATGCTTTACGCGATATGACAATTAAAAAATTAATAATATCGGCCAATTAAAAATTATAAATAAAAATGACAGCAGTTGTAAACGGAAATTACAATGTGTTGTTGAACAGATGCACATTGCATGTCGTGCTCCAATATTCATTAACGTGTATATGCATTTACGTAAATTAATATTTAGAGCTTAATGTTCTACGTATTAATGCACTATTAACTTGTTAACAAATATTGCAATTAAGGACACGCAGATTAATCAAATTAATAACTCGCAGGTTGCTATTACTATGAATCCGCAAATTAATGTAATGTGAAGCCTGTTAACGACGTAATTGAATCGATAATTAATGAAATTCGAAGTTCTGTAAATTAATGAAATTTGAAGTTCTGTAAATTAATTCAATTTGAAATTCTGACATTCAAAGTCTCGTAAATAATGAAATTCGAAATTCTGTAAATTAATGAAATTCAAAATTCGGTAAGTTAATGAAATTCGAAGTCTCATAAACTAATATGAATTCAAATAGTACCGACCTTAAGTCGACTTAAGCGATGTGACTGAATCAGGCCCTGCTACTGAAGTGTGGGGGTGGGGGTGGGGGCTTTGTGAAAGGGTGAGTGTTTTTATTTATTTATTTATTTATTTATATATCTGCGGGACGTATACAAGAGGACTTGGCCTGACCCTGAATTCAAACGTTAATGTACTTTTAAAATTAATGTATTTTTAACGTAAATTTAGAAGTCATGTTACTGACTAAGATTATTCATAACAGGTCATGTAATACAGTTAAATCTCTCGTTAACAACTGTCGAGGGACGGAAGAAAAAGAAGGTTAAACAGAAAAAGACATTAATCGGAATATGTGTGTAATTCTATGAAGCATTTACCCGGACCGTAAAATACCGTTGTTAAACAGAAAAAGACATTAATAAAAACGTGTGTGATTCTATGAAGTATTTACCTAAACAGCAAATACCGTCGTCAGACAGGAAAAGACATTAATCGGAATGTGTGTGTTATTCTATGAAACATTTACCCGGACCCCAAAATATCGTCGTTAATCGGAAAAAGATATTAATCGGAATGTGTAAAATTCTATGAAGCATTTACCTGACCCCAAATTACCGTTATCAAACAGAAAAAGACATTAATCGGAATGTGTGCGTAATTAATTCTATGAATCATTTACCCAGACAGCAAAATACTGTCGTCAAACAGAAAAAGGCCTTAACCGGAATGTTTTTAATTCTATAAAGCCTTTACCCGGACACCAAAATACCGTCGTTAAATAGAAAAAGGCATTAATCGGAATGTTTGTAATTCTATAAAGCATTTACACGAACCCCAAAGTACCGTCGTCAAGCAAAAAAAGACACTAATCGGAATGTGTGTATAATTCTATGAAAAATTTATTTTGGACCCCAAAATACCGTCGTTAAACAGAAATGGTCGTTGTTTAGAACGTCCTTGCCTCAAGCGATAACTATTTCTAACGACTACGATAAATCGAAATAGTTTATGTAATAATTTGTAGTGATTAAAACAAATCATAACGTATCGGGTAATATTTCTAACGACGACCCTGCGATGTTGCAGTGATAACATGTTCGCCTAGTAGACCCGCGGTTATCCCGGGTTCGATTCCCAACTACACCAAAAAAAAAAGGAACGCTTTCCATCTAACTACTTACCGTAGTCCGGGGGTTTATTCCCTAGGCCATAAAAGGTTCGTCTTCCCCGGAAAACTGTAGGTCTCGACAAAACGTCACCCTTGCTATATCCTCAAACCATGAGACCCACGCCAACAAAATATTTTTACCGACTAAGATAAATCGGAATGGTTCATATAATTTGCAACAATTGTTGTAAATCACAATATCTCATTTTTTGTGCTCTTACAACCATAGGCGTACGCAGAAAGTTCGTAGGGGGCTTAAAGTTATAGGCTCAGTTGGGGTTGCTCCCCCGTATACCGGTGCGTACAATAGACTTATTTTTTTTTTAATTATTTTATGTTCAGGTTGTTCTAATTTAATGTCTTTTACATCTTTCTTAGTTTTGGGAACAGTGAGTCAGGCCTGTAGCCATGATAAAGGGGCAACTGGGTCAGGGCAAAGATCATATGGGGTACAAGGCACCCTGGGATTGTTCTATGTATATAAATAGCTCGATGGGGCAATTGGGGCCCCCCCCCCGTCTCCTGCTGGCCCCGTCTTGGCTACAGAGCTGCAGTGAGCTCTAAATACGATCGGACCGCGTTAAGACGAACACCAAAGGGAACAAAAAATCTGTTCGTATTAACAGTAATTCGTCTTATTGTTTGTTTGGATTTTTATGGCGCAAGAGCATCTGGGCTATACTGCGCCAAACATGGTAAATTAGTCTTAGCCGAAAAGGATAGTGTGCCATACAATCTGACTAGACTTCAGAGAATGGTTCATAATAAAAGTAATTTGTCTTCAGCGTGTTCGTCTTAAACGGTGTTTGATTATATAATAATAAATTATTATAAGACGTTTGCGTATATAGGCATACGCAGAGAGTTAATATGGTGGGATTAGAGGCCCAATGGGGGGTTATTGAGTTACAACTCTATGTATTCCTATGTTAAATAAACAAAATCCCATTGCAATGGGGGGGTTACAACCCCCCTCAACATCCCTTGCGTACGCCAGTGTATTTGCTCAAATTATTTCCCTCGAAAAATGCACAATTTTCTAAGGACGGTCAATAAACGAATGGATACAATGTTGCACCTGTAGCGTCTAACTCTACAAATTAAAATTAATGAACTGAATTTGTATGCGTTCCCCTCAAGAATTAGTTCGGAACACCTCTCTTCCTTTTGCATCAACAAAAACATCTGCTTGTATTACTGTTCTCTCAAATCTTTCACCATTTTACTAAAATTTCAAGATTTCCTCTGCAACAGTTCAAAGATCAACTGCGGACCACACATATAATGCTATGTGGGTTTTGTTCCCGGAAGCATAAATCGCTACTCAAGTAATACTTTGGCACTATAGAAATCGTAAAACTCCGAAGTTTGACACTACGAACTGTCTGGACTGGATACCTGTCAACGCCTTAAGCACCTTTATTGCCATTACACGAGTGATATTCATCATTCCCCATTGCAGCTGAAATTCGCTTTTATGCGCTTGCGCAAACCTTTTAATCCAATGGCAGCTCTACTTTCCAAGTAACTCCTCCTACTAAATTTTGCAACAAAACTGGGAAACGCTCGGATTTTTGTATGTGCGGACATCGTCTCGAGTCCGAATTAAACTCACCCTGGTTCACGCTCTGTGAGCAGTAATGTTTCACCTTTCTTAGCTCTTATATGACTAAGAATTTTATCAGTACAGAGCGGTAAATAGTCCCTCTGTTTCTGCGTCCTCGTCTTCGATCAATATCTTCAATTTCGTAGCATTTTAAATGTATATTATAGCTGTATGTGTGTGTGTGTGTGTAATAAAAATAGGAAATAGCAACTAAACGCCTCATGCTTGGATACCTACCCTACCAATCTTCTCATTAAGACGTCACACACCGTACGTACCTAGCCTAGCGTCGAGGTGAAATTTACATGACAAAATGTACAAATGGTGTAAATCTAATCGAGCGTTATTATTATTTTTGAAAGTATTTTACAAGCTCCAAACCGTGTCAATTTCATTCGCAACGGGTGAGAATTCCCCCTCTTTTCTCTTACTAAGAACAATTCCGTCGTATTCGTGTGGCTTGCACGTTGTCTACATGGCTCATTCTGGGCACAATTTGCACAATATCCTGTCCCTTATTACTCGTTAAACTTTTAACGCGCTGCTGCATGCGACTACAATTCTGAGTTACGAGTTAGTAAAAAAATTAAAGCTTGCTTCTCGAATAACAATTAGCTGACTTGAACTTTGTATCATTGGAAATAATGGACGGAAATTAGTCAAGCACGACTGTGACTTAATGTATGAGGACACGCTTAAAGCAATTTTAAGATACAATGCGCAGGGTTTTGTATGAAATTTCGAGTGGTAATTATGTGGTAAATGAGATAGAGAAGATATAGATAAATATAGATAGTCCCGCGAAACCTGCTTTGTGGGAGGGGATGGGAAGAGTAGAATCGAAGTCTCTTTCAAAGCTATCAAAAGACTGGTTAGAAAAAACTCACCAAATACGTACTTTTTACGAGGAGGATCCTTCAAATATGCCACACGGGGTCGTAGCAAATTCAAAAATCATGGGGGGGGGGGCTAATACCCTCCCTTTTCTACGTCACTGGCGTTACACACATACACAAATACACCGTTTGTAAATCTCTGGAAGTGCTTGCTTTGTGATTGATACGTCCAAATAAAAAGAGGGTCGCACGTTTCTCCTCTCGTTACATGATGATATATATATACGTGTTCTGGCGCCTCTGGTTTTCTTTGAATGGACAATGCCCCTCCCCTTCTTTCGCACCTGCTTGTAGGGGTTAGTGGCGCAGACCGTACGTCTTATCTAGGATTACAACGCTACCTTCGGCAGCCGTCCTTCCCAACTCACCATCTTTCATAAAATTGCCTCTCTCAAGTTTGTCCTAATGACATCACCTTTTAAATGGTGGTATTATCGTATATTTAATAGCAAATCTGCGCAGGAAGTGTCCCTATTCGAGAATTAAGATGCCGATTTCCAGTAATTTTACATATGCGGATTTGGTACTGCAATCTCAAATACCGGGTCCATTGATTCTTAATACCCAAGGAACGGATGTGGTGTTTAAATTCTTCATAGTATGTGACATAAGCATCGATTATTTCAATTAATTTATGATTTAACGAGTTTTTAAAAGCATAGTGCACCTAAAAATAAAGCTAATAAAGGTACGAGTGCGATATATAGACGAATTCACTTTTAACGAATATTGAAGAACCAAGAGATTCTATTTGTTATACCTTTTATTCGCTATAATTAGAGGCGTACGCAGAAAGTTTGTAAGGGGTTTATAGGCTCAATGGGGGGTTACAGAGCTACAACTCACATATTCCTATGTTAAATATACAAAAATTTTATTGCAGCCCCTGCGTACATCAGAGGCTATAATCATATGCAGTGAAAATCGTTTATAACGACGCCGGTTATAACGACGGAATTTTTACAAGAAGTTTGGTTTGCTATTCTACTCCATACTAAATATATCGGTTATAACGACATCGTATATAACGACGGCGATTTTGTAGTCTACGTAGATTCTAACTAGGGAAATTCGTATCGGATATAACGACGCGACTTGACAGTCATAAATCGGAACCACATGGGTTAGTTATCAAAATTTTAGCGTTGTTTTAATCTCGTTTATTTACAAATGTCTGAGAAATTTTTATTACTGCTAAACCTAAATATTAAAGATAGTGAACTTAAAAAGTGATTTATTAATTGAATATCACGAGGGTCATATTCTTTAGGGCCCTATTTTATTTTTTCAGTATAGGGCCCACAAAACTCTTAAACCGGCACTGTTCGGAAGTCATTAGTATAATATAATAAATATTATTCATTAGATTTGTTTTCTACATTATATACTTTAGTATTTTCTAGAATTTTTTAATTTAAAAAGTGGGCATATGTACTTAAGGTGGCTATAAGTAATTTAATATAAACGGAAATTAATTTCATTATAATTAAATGTTTTTATTTAATTTTGAAACCCAAAGTTTAATTTTTAATATCAAAATAGTTTTGTAGAACTCTAGAGTGTATTATATTATAGGCTACTATGATTTTAAAAAGATATCGTTTATAACGACCGAATTTGCACTTGTCCGTTGAAGATTGTTATAAACTCGATTTTCAATTTCATGTTTTACATTAAATTTAATCGTTATATATCCATGTTCATTATATTCACTATACAAGGGCGCGCACAAGTGAGGGAGGTTAAAGGTTGACCCCCCCCCACCCCCATATGCACAATATTATTACAAATTCTTCACCAGAAAAGAGAGAAAATTCCATCAAAAAATCTCCCATTTTCGGAAACCCCTCCCCCCCCTTTTATTTTAAATCCCGTACACGGTCCTGCCTCTGTATATAGAGAGTCTTTACTAGCTTCTGATTATAGGCATTAATGAAAAAGTGGTTTTGCCAGTAAATGGTTGTTTTGAAATGGATCACACGTGATCTGGAAATTGAAGTCCACATCACTTGGTGAGTGGCATGTCATATTTTGTGATCGAAGTGTAGAAACCGTGATCTGTTTTGATCGATTTAGGTCATCTGACACCCCGATGAAGATTGTGAAATCGGCCGCGTCTTCAAATTTGTCTTTCCATCGTTATAGCGATAAATTTCTGTTTTATATTTCATCGTTTTTAAGCTTGCACCTTTTAAATGAAGAGGTTGGGGTTACAATTTACGTAGTTCAAAAAATCTAGGGCGCTATCTGATATTCCGAATGAAGATTGTGACATTGGTTACATCTTCATGCTTATCTGCTTGTCATTATATTCCTGGGGTGGTTCTAAAAAATATTTCTGGGGGATAAAAGCTTGAAAACCTATTTAGAAACATTAAAAAAAGGGCAAATTTATTATTCTAGTGGGATTTCGCTGCTTGCGTCACAGTGAGGTAATGGTTTTTTTTGGTTTTTTTTTAGCTAACGCTTTTCAAATAACTAAACAAGAAGGTGGAAGTCAAAATTCATGTATTCTAAAAAATATAAATAATATATAGCCGAATTTTGACAGCGTTGTTAATGAGAAAAAGAAGTGAATTCTTGATTCATGTGAATTCGTCTAATGTCGATGTCCAATTCATGTGTCGTCGACCTCCAATTCATGTGATGTCGATGTCCAATCCATGTGAATCCATGTGATGTCGATGTCCAATCCATGTGAATTCATGTGATGTCGATGTCCAATTCATGTGACGTCGACCTCCAATTCATGTGATGTCGATGTCCAATCTATGTGAATTCATGTGATGATGTCCAATCCATGTGAATTCAGGTGATGTCGGTGTCCAATCCATGTGAATTCATGTGATGTCAATGTCATGTTAGAAAGAATATTGAAATCAAACATAATAGTCAGTTTCAGCGATGGAAGTGATGCCATGGAAGCTTTTAAACAGACTACCAAAACTTCGATTGTTTGTGTATGTGATTTGTCTAACCCAGTGTCGCTCGAGGTGTTTTTCCACGGAATAGCAGGGTATTAGAGCCTTGCACTGCCGGGCCTGGTCCCGTGGGTTGTGTCGGGCTGGGTTTACGGGCCGGGTCTGGGCCCGTGGGTTATGTCGGGCTGGGTTTACGGGCCGGGTCTGGACTTCGGGAGACTTTCGGGTTTCGGTCTGGACCTAAAATAAACAAGCCTGTGCAAGGCTTTACAGCAGGGGTCGAAATTAACTTCTTAAATCAGGTGCACAAGTGCACCCAACTTTTGTAACGTAAGTGCACCAAATACTAGTTAGGTGTATAAGTAACTAACAGAATAGAAAGTAAACCTCTACATTAAAAACGGGTAAAATGTGTCTCTGTTCTTGAAAAATAAACGTAAGTAGCCATAGTTTTGAATAGTTAGGTGCACTGCGTGCACCCAAATTAAAAATTTATGTGCACGGATAAAATTTCATGTGCACAGTGCACCCACTAATTTCGAACCCTGCTTTACAGAGTACCTCAAGGAGCATCCAGTGATTTCGCAGGCAACTTGTGAAACATCGGCGACAATTCCAAAAAAATCTGTAAATTCTTTCATTTTCTCCTCATGATAACCACTGTGTGTTAAGACAATATCGAGTAAAAA
This sequence comes from Dysdera silvatica, assembly GCA_006491805.2. Lineage (NCBI taxonomy): Eukaryota > Metazoa > Arthropoda > Arachnida > Araneae > Dysderidae > Dysdera > Dysdera silvatica. The sequence continues at coordinate 29,289,210 of QLNU02015359.1, read as the reverse complement.
TTTAAAGTATTATTTACCTGTTATACTCCTATATTTGTTGCGTATTTTTATGTTTGTGTTCGACCCTTGTTGACCTTGTGCCATAAAGATACAACCAGCTCTACTTACGTCTAAGAAGTGCCGTATTTATAAATGGGCACTTGCCCAGGGCGCAAAATTTGTAGGGGCGCAAGAGTAGCGGATTTTTCTAATTTCAAATTATATACTGTAGAATTCCGTCGATCAGCTCTCCACAAGAAGGCGCCCTCTACCCTTTTTTTTCTAAATCCTAAATTCTGAAAAACTGCGTGAGACAACCCCTGCCCCACAAGGCCGGATCTAGACAGGAAGCGTGCGCCCCCTGAGAATAATAAGCTTACATTAAAAATAATTATTTTCAAGTAAAAAATACTTCAAACAAAACTTACAAGTGAAATTTTCAAGCTTTGCGCCCTCCCTGAAATTTTGTTCTGCATCAGCCCTTGCCCCCTCCCATAATATAAAAAAAAAATCCAAAAAATCTTCGTCAAATAAACTAAATTTATTTATAAAAATATCGTTATTATATCTTATAATAATGCACATAAGGTAGGCTAATCATAAATGTCGCCCCTTCCCTATCCTCCGAGATTTTTCGTTGCATTTGAGGGGGCGGAACGACAAAATTTTATTTATTTCTGTAAGCACCGGGGTTATGGGCGTAACTAGCTTCGAAGTCTAGGCGGCTAACTTTTTTCTAGGACTGGGCTAAATTGTATACTTCAATACTTAGAAGAAATTTGGGGGTCTCCCTAGTTACAGCAGTGGAGGGGCGCGCCAAAAATCGTTGTGCCCAGGGCGCCTCGTATCCTAAATCCGGCCTTGTGTCCAAGTAGTGAGGAATGTGCTGTTCGTTCACGAAAAGAAGTCCAACGGAAGTTAGAAATAAAGGGGGGTAACGTCACGAGTGGCCTATTCTATTACAGCAGAGGAGGGCTCCAATTTCAGAACTTGATTTTGGCGCCGACAAACATTCACCAAAAAACAGTTCTGAAATTGTAGTCCTCCTCTGTTGTAGTGAACTAACCCGTTTGTGACGTCACCTCCCGTTATTTCTAAATGTTCTATCGGACTTCTTTTCGTGAACGAACAGTAGTTCTTCAGCTTTTCCTGAAATGGAGAAATAGCAAATCCCTTGGCCTGTGCATTCCCAACCGAATTCTAATCTGAACCGGGGAGGATAAGTTGAAAGTAAGCAGATCAAGGAAGTAACAAAAGACCCGAAGGGTGAGGGCAGGGTCGGACAGGGTCCTCGCAAAGGGCGCGTACCTTGGATTATCGAAGGGCGCGAATCCTGGTCCATTCGGAAGTGTGAGTCCTATCGCTCATAAGGGCGCACCGGTGGCCCAGTCCGCCCCTAGGTGTGGATGCGGATGTGCCCAGCTTTTGCACATTTATTAATTAATAGATGTTATTATGGAAGGATTGGCTGTGCATTCAGGAAAGAACACCTCCTCAACAGAATTTTTACGATTATTCTGTTTGTCAATGGATGGAATGAATACCACTTTCGCCATAGAAATGTGGAACTGTTTTAATGCGTGCCATTGAACGAACAACGCCGTAAGAGCAGTGGCGTAGGCGGAAAGTTCATAAGGGGGTTATAGGCTTAATGGGAAGGGTTACAGAGCTACTACTCATATATTCCTATGTTAAATATACAAAATTTCATTGCGATGGGGGGTTACAACCCCCAAAACCGCCCCCTGCCCACGCCAGTGGACCATGCCCTAAACCTTTCCAATGTGGTGACGGCTTTAACGAAAGAAGTGGAATTCTACGATTATTTAATTGACAGAAGATACCTAAATTCAGAAGGGAAGAAAAGAAAAAATAAGTACGTGACAGTAGATAAACAAATTAAGTAGAGACTTGAAGCATACAATTCGGACAGAGACATCCAAAAACAATACTTTCATGAAAAAAAAATAATAAATAAATATTGAAAAACTAAAAATTAATTAAATGACAAAATAGCAATTTCCAGGCACGTTAGTGCGAATGGTACTGACATTTCTAATTCTGGATGAAGTGTGAAGAAAAATTTGCATTAAAGTGGGAGTGTTTTTGTGTAATTTTTGCCTGCATTTGATAGGTTAAAGGAAAAGTAAAATGAATATGGTGCAGCAGCTGCAATTGTTTTAAACGACCTAAAAATACAACTTCCGTGGAAAAATAATTTAAAATATTATTTGTAACTTTCAGTTTCCAAGAAAAAGTAATTTCAAAATAGCATGTGGTTTTCTAGTAACAGTTCGAATTTTTACCTTTTGCATGTGAGTCAAAAAAATTGTTATCTGATGATAGTGGGTTCCCCTTATTGTTAATTCCCTTTAAGTCTGTCTTGTGTTTCAGTAATAAACCTTTTAGCCCTTCCGATTTGAAATTTGGTCTTTTTT
>QLNU02015359.1:29271635-29286693 GCA_006491805.2 Dysdera silvatica | reverse complement strand
GGTCCTCTGTGTGTATTAGAGATGGTCGCGGATCGCCAGACGTTTCTTGTTGGCGTATTTATCATTGTAGAATCGGTTGCAAAAAGGTAGGCCCTCTATGCGTATTAGAGATGGTCGCAGATCACCAGACGTTTCTTGTTGACGTATTTATCATTGTAGAATCGGTTGCAAAAAGGTAGGTACTCTGTGCGTATTAGAGATGGTCGCGGATCGCCAAACGTTTCTTGTTGGCGTATTTATCATTGTAGAATCGGTTGCAAAAAGGTAGGTCCTCTGTGTGTATTAGAGATGGTCGCGGATCGCCAGACGTTTTGTGTTGACGCATTTATAATTGTAGAATCAGTTGAAGAATCTAGGTCCTCTGTGTGTATTGGAGATGGACACAGATCTCATTCACTGACCGGTACACTGAACGATTCTGCTCATTTATATAGGCGTGCAGAACAGTTCGTTCATTTTATCAGTGTGCAATTTTGTACACGTCTACTGTGTATCGGCAGGAGGGCCTAGAGCCCATGCTTTTAGCCCCCCCCCCCTCGTCGGCTCTGTTTATAGGAGATGGGTAGGGTCGTTCACTAAACCATTCTATCAATCTACATAGATGGGTAACGGTTCTGTCCGTCTTTGGTCAGTGTGCAATTTTTGCACACCTTTACTGCGTAATTTGAAGGTAAGCAAAAATTAACCACCTTGCTCTACTATGCATGGTATTTGTGCGAGATTTATCTATTGCGCGTTGGCATCGCATTACCGTAGGTCCAGCGATATGTGGCGACTACTGCTGGAGATTGGTCGCCAAACGAGTGGGAGGAGGCATGTAGTTAATAACGATGTTAAGTGCTTTTAGTCGCCTGCAATTTCCCTCCATTCCCTTTAATGCAGTTGAGTGGCGTTAATTTTTGAACGCCAGGCGCATCGCCTGATTGCGTGTGTACATACACGTACTTGTGTTTCTTTTTGTGTATAAATATATTACCAGTAGGTACCTATGCGTGACGTGCAACGCCTGAATTGTTCACTGCAGGCAGGACCGGCTATTAACTCGGACGCTCCACAGTACCTGCCTCACATACCTATAATCCCATCGGCTGTACGTACTTGAGTGGAAATTGAAATTGAATTTGTGGACGCGCCCTTTAAATTTAATCGTACCTTTAAAAACGAACCACGTACGCTAGTTCCATTTTCTTTTCAGATTATTGGGGAACCTATTTTCCTGTCCCTCATCGAATTCGTTTTTTAATTTTGTTATTTGTTTTGATCTTTTATTTTTCATTCTCATTGGGTCCTTTGGTGTTACTTTGTCAATATGTGTTTGACCCCTCCGATTGCTTCAAACCGTGACGAAAGAGTTGGAGGTGTGCGTTAGGGTGAAAAGGAAGTCCATTTTGGTATAAACTCGATGATCAAGGCTTATAATAAAGCTCGGGACACGCACAAAAAGACAACGACTCGACACAACGCTGATTTTGCCATTATTCTCTTCACGGGAGGTCGCTTAGTCCGAGATTTTTCGTAACCAGAATTACTTTTCGTTGAATGGCAACTCCACTACTGGGGCGTGACGTCACTGGAACTTAAAATTCCCTACTTTTTCCCTACAAATGGTCTGCTGCAATGCTGACACCCCGTGAATTCAAGGTGCGGTCGTAGCATTGATGGATTCTTTTGTTGACGAGTACTAGATTTGGAGTTATTTTAGGCTTTTGGTGTTTTTATGGCGTCACGTGCGACATGTTGTGACGTCCTATTAAAATAATTTATTGTTTAAAATGCGTTGTTTTAGTCACACTTTGAGAGAGCGACGTTTTGCCTAATATCAAGCAATACGTTTGAATGCTGTTACGATACCGTTATCCTGCAGCTAAAAGAAATGTTGAATTAAATTTTAGCTGTGCTTTTATTTTTTTATTGTTTAAAATCATTAAAGGTTTTAAAATAAATAGCATTTTGTACCTTTAATTCTATTCCCAATCCCCCAAACTCACAACGCCCCTCCAGGGGCGGACTGGGTCCTCTCAAAGGGCGCATACCTTGGATTATCAGAGGGCGCGAGTCCTACATGAGAGTGCAAGTCCTATCGCCCACTCAGTCCACCCCTCTTTATTTGTTAAGACAGTGGTGCTCAAACTGTAGTTCATAAACAGACCTTTAATAAGTCATGGAATTTTTTTGAAATAATAATAATATATAATAATTTTTATTCTTTATATAGTGAAACCTGTATATAACGATAACCTAGAGACCGGACAAATTATTATAGACGAAATGAGACCAAATATAACACTATATAATGAAAGCTATTTAATCTGAATATAATAGGCGATTATTTTTAATGATATCATCTTAAACAAATGATTAAATAATAATAATAATACAGATTAGAGACAGGGGCGGATACAGACTTTCATTTTGAGGGGTTCAAGGGCAGAATTTGCCATGGTCTTGGAATAACACCCTTCATTTTTCATAAAAGTTGGAATTTTTTACAGTAAAACAATATATTTTCGGGGTGAGTCATGACCCCTGTGACGTCCCCCCCCCTGTGTCTGCCCTTGATTAGGGATGTAGAATAGTTCTTCTCAACCTTTATGAGGCCACGGCCGTTAAATTCTCTTTTCATAAGACGAGAGCCCGGTCTCGAATAGTTTACTTGTAAATTCCTTCCATTTTTTGAAGTTCATACATTAAACTATTATAATACATTATATATCCATTAAACTATTATAAATATTAAATAAAAATAATTAGTTTATAATACATTATATATACATTAAACTATTATAATACATTATATATACATTAAACTATTATAATACATTATATATACATTAAACTATAAATATTAAATAAAAATTAGCTGCGGCCAGGGCTGTCCTGAATATAATTACCGAGAGCGTGTGGTTCTTGCTACTCAATCCAAGAGCATTGAGTCAAAATTTCTTGAGAGTACGCTGCGCACACAGCGCATATCCTTCTCTCTCTAGCCTTCTCTCTTAGCCTCTTCATCTCTTCCTAGCTCTGATTATGGCATAATTCATTGTAGTGTCATTGCACCCTAATACTACACACTTTTCTGATACACTTACTAGCTAACTGGTCACTGCCAGTGCTGCATTTCCCAATAGGCCATATATATAGACTAGGGCGGCAAAATTTTGTACATTGAGTCTAATGTAAAAAAATACCATGTATGATATAATCAGATGTTTTGCTGAGAAGAAAGATAGACATCATGCTTTCCATTTAAATACCAGTGTTCGATAGGCTTTTATTTTTTGCTAAAATTAAAATTTATTTCAATAAAATTGAATTTGATTTATTATATACCAAGAAGAGATAATACTTCAATATAAGTTAATATTGTTTAATGTTTATGTTTCAATTTATGAGTTTGTTTTTCAACATATTTATTGTCAATACAAAAGTTTTTGGCGTATATTGAATGTAACAATTTTTATGTTCTTACCACTGATGGATGCGGACGGGTATGAAGGGCCTGCAAAAAGCAGTCTTGGGGCGGCAAAATGGTAAATCCGCCCATGGTGACTGGCATTTGCAACACAGATATTATTTTGTTCTGTTTTGAGAACAGGAAATGCATCGCATCTCCTGTGCGATGCATCCCCTTTTGAGAACAGGAGATGCATCGGCTTGTAGGCATTTTTTATAACGGCTCACAATGAGCGATATATACCCTTTCATAGATACTAAAAGATTTCGATGTCCGAAGATTCTCGATCATTTACGAATACTCACATATTTTTTTTAAAAGTATACGACTTCGCCATTGGCAGCTGCTGCACATACGTTCTTTAGAATTTCTGAGCCTCAGCATTCGCAATTATATTATTTACCTCAGAATATTTTCACGATAAAACATTTATTTATACAAAGATGCTTAAAAAACTAAAATGAAAAATTCTAGGAGTATCTCTCACTGCCCGGCATAATTGATGTCAGGACCAGCAGCAGGCCAGACTTTCATTTTTTTTTTTTGGGGGATCAAGGACAGAATTTGCCATGGCCTTGGAATAACACCTTCCTTTTATCATGAAAATTGGAATTTTTTTTACAGTGAAAAAATGTATTTGGGGGTTATGACTCCTGTGACCTCCCTCCCTCCCTGCATCCGCCCTTGGCCAGGACCCGGTAGAGGGCCGTGGGCCTGCAGTTAAGAAACACTAATGTAGATGACCAAAATGAGAAAAGTCGTGCCGTTATCGCTTCAGTTAAAAGACAGAAAAAAAAAATTAAAAATAAATAAAAAATTTTTTTTAAAAATTTACATAATTTTTTTTCATTTCAAGAGAATAAAAGCCTATTTCATTCCCGATCTCGAAAAACTATTCTCTCATTATCTGCATTTGTATACATTAGCGTAGAAAGCGCTGGGGCTCCACCCCCCTTGTATAGTAAGAAACATTTTCTTGTTGAATGCCACATGACTTGATCATTCATAAATATTCTTGATACCCCAGCACCTGATTTACGTGGGGCAGCCGCCCCTGGCCCCGATTCAGAGAGGCCCCTAAATTCAAAATTTAGCCCAAGATATTCATAAAAAGTACACGAACCACGGAAGCGATGAATTTTTTTTTTGGTTAATTTATTGATGACGTAACAAGCTAGTCAGTCGAGGCTAGGCAAAGCCCCCTTTCTTAGTCATGGGCGGCGCTGATCTAGGGTAAAAACAGGGGCGGACTAGGTCCTCTCAAAGGGGGTGTACCTTGGATTTTCAGAGAACGCGAGTCCTTGTTCATTCGGAGGTGCTAATCCTGTCGCCCATGAGGACGCACCGGCCGGTGGCCCAGTCTGCACCTAGGCAAAATATTTTTAAATCCCTCAAGCTTAGCTGGCTAGGCAAAATATTTTTAATTCCCTGCTGCATGGCTAGGCAAAATATTTTTAAATCCCTCATGTAGCTGGCTAGGCAAAACATTTTAAATCCCTCGCTTAAGTTGGCTAGGCAAAAATATTTTTAAATCTCTCAAGCTTAGCCAGGGCAAAATATTTCAACAAGTCGTTTAGCTGGCTAGGCAAAATATTTTGAATTGCCTCAAGCTTAGCTGGCTAGGCAATGTTGTTTAATACTTACCTTGGTCTTATAAATAAAAGTCATTCGCTCATACCTATAATAAACATAGCAATCAGAAATCTGTCGTGGGTACAGGAGGGGTTGGGGCCCCTTCATGTGTGTCTGCCTTGGGCCCCAGAATTTCTAAGTCGGGGCCCTGGTTACCCCCTCTCGTAATTTTTGAATCGCCACGCCCCTGCTTCGAGACTGCAGAAATTTGACGTAATAACAGAATTTTCGTTGCAACTAAGTTCGATTGTATTTCGTTAATAAACTTAAATAATATTAAGCCAAATTTAGGGTTCCTGGGGAAGCCCCCTCCCATAATCGCGGGGTCCTACATGGCCTATACGTAAATTCGGCACTGACTACATGCTAGTTTTGTTATCTTCTATGTCTTACGTAAGCATGGTCCAGACCTCCCTTCTCCCCCAAATATGCTTATGTACCACTTGGAGAGCCACTGACGATAATTTTGCACTTTTCAAACTTTGGCCACATGTTATTAAGACTTTTTGAAGTAATATAGTCTTTTAAAAGTCATTAATACTGGAGTATGTTGTACACACAAATGCAGGTGGTCTTAATATAGAGGAAATACATTGTCGAGCTTGGAAACGGAATGGCTTTCGTTATTTCATCGTCTGCTTAACATGTTACTCCTAAACGTAATGGTGCATCCAAATTAAACAACTTCGACTTTGTCTACAACGACAAACTCTGTATAACGATGTATTTTCCTCAGAGCCAATGAGAGGGAGGGGGTCCCGGATGAATTCTAGGGGCCCGCGCTGGTAAGAACCTATGCTGTAGGGGGCCTGGCTCAGGGAAGAGACCATGGGGCCTGCGTTACCTCTCTGCGCCCCTGATTTTCCTGGTCCCAAGAATATCGTTATAAACGTATTTCACTGTGTATAATAGTAAAGAAACCTCAATTTAAAAAATAGTCCATATATTCTTTGAAGTTCCTTGGGGAAAAAAAAAACTAAAAAAGGGGTGGAATTGGTTTCGTCGAATAACTGGAGCTATAATATTCATTTTTTATTTTGGCTCGTATTTCCGTACATTCTTCGCCAAATAGCGCCAAGCTTTTCTATGTTTCTAGGGAGATTAAAGATGCAGTAACGAAGGGGGTACGGAAACCGCATTACTCATTTTTTTTTACCTCTCCCTCTTTACCAGCTGCCCGAAGAAGTGAAGGATTCGCTTCAATGAATGCTCCCCCGAAGAGGAAGAGAGAAGGGGGAGTTCTCGTAAGGGGGTGCTTAAGGGGAGGGGGGGGGGACAAGGATGAACAGAATTGGAGAAGATAGAGTTAAAAAAAAAAAGAAAGAGAGAAGGGTGTATGTACGCGTTGACAGATGGGGGTATAGCAGTAAATACCTATGGAGATCTCCCCCCTTTTTCACCTCTCTCACACTAGGGTATTAGGTCAACATTGGGAAACGGTATCACTTGTATTAAAAAGGGTTAACGCAGGTTCACCTTTGACAACCTATTTTTTTTAGGTGATCTGCGAAACTTTTCAAAGCAGGTTCCAGTTATGATGGTTCTTTATAATTCAAAGCAGCTTTACAAAGAAGAAAGTTCCTTGTTTCTGTGAACTTTTTCCGTCACCCTGGGAAAAGTGGTCACAGGCAGCAATTCTGTATAACTTGAGGGCCGGAGGGGGAATCCACTGATTTAATCGATGATTGGTCGAAAGTATTGACTATATAGCGTTACACTTTTTACTGGACCAGTGTAATTATCGAGGAAGTTTGTCGTTTGAATCAACACCGTTATCCAAGGAAAATAAGATGTCATACAGGGTTTGAATTCTACATGATATTCCCTTTATATCGATGTATCAAATTCATGCCTATGTATCGAAATGAGAGCCCCGTTACAAGCTTTTATGGCTACTACTACTTCTCCACTGTCGTACTAAAAAATGTCAGTGTGGTTAGGGTTGAATAAAATCCGTTTTTTGTTTTGTTTTTTGTTTTTTTAAACCAACCCGGGCGGTTTTTTTATTTTTGTTTTTGTTTTTTTCGTTTAAATGGGTTTATTGGGTAAAATTGGGGGTTTTTTTTTGAGCAAAATTGGGTTCTATTAAAACAATCACTTAGGTTGTTCTCAAACCTTTACGCAAATGATTGATTGATTGATTGTTTGGCTTTTTTATGGCGCAAGAGCATCTGGGCTATACTGCGCCAATTACGCAAATGAATAATAGTAATGTAGCATATCCCATACACCTCCAGTATCTTTGTTATTTATATATATAATAGAAAATTACAAAAAAAATGTGTAATTGCGATAAAAAGTCATTTCATATCCATCACATACCTGCCAATTTAACCCGCAAACAGGCGAGCCGATTAGAGGAACGCGAGAACGCGCGCGGGGTGATTTGCACCCCATCTGATTATATAGCATTATTTCATTAAAAACGTCCAATTTTACAGGGAACAATAAGTGGAATTTTCTCTTTGTCGCCCTACCCAAAAAGATTGTGACTTTGAAGGCAACAGGAAAGAGTTTGGCCAGTTTCAAAAGCAAGGGTGGGCGGTTCTTTTTCACAAATTTTAAATTGTGGGATGTGAAACACACCCCACGCCTGCTCGCGGGTTAACACAGAAAAAAAAAATATATATATATATTTTCAAAACCAGTATTTTTAATGTGCATGCATAATTATTCCATAAAATAAGGATTTTTTAATAATATTTATACATATTATTCGTATTCTTATGAAATGGAAAGGGAAGTTACGTACAACAAAGTTACAATATATAGAAGAAATTACATAGGAGAAATTATCAGAGTTAACGCCAAATATTTATGAAGAATATATACAAAATAACAACTTTCAAGCTGGTTTGGGAATTTTTACTTTTAAAAATCCCTATTTAATGCAAAGGTGAATTTTTTTTTTAAATTGCAGAGAAATTGAAGATATACACCAAAAACAAAAAATAAGACTGAAAAACAAAAGATTCCATTAAAAAAGATGATTTGAGAGCTGCGCCATCGATCTCATAGATCCGGTGCAAGTTTCTTAGTTCTTATTTCAGCTCACTCTAAAGAATAGAGAAAAGTTAAACTTGAAATTTTAGTGTGTGCATTTATTCGTCTTAAATTCCATTATATCTAATTTAACAATTTTCTTCTTTTGAAATTAGTACATGTAGTTACACTTTTAAAATATAATGTACATTTAAAGTGCACCTAATTTCAGTTTCTTGAATGTGATCTTATTACGTTCTGGCTAACTGAATGAGGCCTTCCAAGATTAAAAAGTTTCCCCCACCTCTGTTCCAACATAAATTGTAAATAACTCCCAGTTATTCATGGGATGCTATCCATGACAGAAACATATTAGTAACTCCAGTTTTAAATTTTAAAATTTTTAGAGTTTCGAAATTCTTCCTTGCCATTTTCTAAATGACTGAGATACTAGAAGTATATAGGATAAGCTATGTTATTTTCCATCTGTGCAAAGATTTGAAAATAGCCTAAGTAACTGTTTTTAATAATAACAATAATAAATTATGAAATACCCAATTAAACTCAAAACAGCCCACTTGGGTTGGGATTTTTAAAAGAAATCCCAGGTTTTATTTAACCCTACACGCATGTATTATTCGAGTGTTACTACTATCTTCAGTGATGTTAGAGTTCCAATATGTAATGGCATTTACATGAGGGGACAAATGCATATATTTAGCTTTTGTAGATGGTGTTTATTAAGTGGAATAAGTTTAGACCTTATTTGAGTATATGCAATCATTTGGCAAGGTAAAGTAATGGAGAACAGTAATATAAGGTAAATCTCTGTGTGTTTGGGGAGGGGGCATGTCAAGATTTATAAATTTTTGCAGAGCCATAACGTGGATATCAATAAATGAATTCTTTATTTTATTTTGTACAGTTTTATACTTGTAAGATTCTATAATGTTTTTAATTTTAATGACTATATTTTTCTATATATAGATTCACTGAAATTAAAATATTAAATTTTATTATAAAGCGGTACAAAATAAGATGAGAAATTCATTTATAAATATAAGTAATAACACTGTCCGGAGGTTTATAAATCTTGACCAACTTCATTGTTTTGTCTACGTCAAGGTAGTTATGGAGCATTGACCAAACCATACCAAAAGTTTTAAAAAAAATTCGCCCTGTAGCAGCAGAACTTGCAGCACATAACAAATTTTAATTAAATTTGCAAAAGTTACTAGAGCGAGTTCCCTTTTTCTGTTCTTATTACCATAACGTTCCACCACTTCACATTTGGGAACATCTTCACATGCCCAGAAAACATTGGAGGGTAATATTGCCCATATATAATTGCATATAGGAAATAAACATATATGGGTATTTTTCGATTAATTTTCCTACTGCACCTTCTTGGAGAAATAGACAGTCTCTTCCCTCTATATTTAGGTATCATTATGTTTGCTAAATAATGGAATGGTTGAATAGTTTGATGCATTCCTTTTTAATGCAATTTCATTGTAAGGTTCTGATTCCAAACTTCCTGCAAAGTGAAGCCATAATTCTACAGCATAGAATAAATTTGTATCATCCGATTGAAGGACGTATAGAATTCAGCTGACTTTTATCAACTGTTTTATCAAGTTCAAAGATTCCCTATAAATTTGCGCATTATGAAAAGTTGTGGTGATAAGGTTTGGGATATCGTCAGTATGGCCAAATCGAATTTGTGCATACTTGTGATAATATTTTACACAGTATTGGGGAATCTTTTTTTTGGGGAGCAGGTGGGTTTTTTGGGGTTTTTCTGGATCGGGCAAAATTGATGTAACCCTGATTATGATCCTATATATTTTCTCAGGAATAAAGTATATTTTCTCACAAATAAAGTATTATATTCTCAAGTTTCCACTTGTCAGTTCACCATCAGCTTTCCAATTTGCCAGTTCACTATCAGCTTTCTAATTTGTCAGTTCACTGTCAAATTCACAATGGTGCGACATAGACACTGACGCATGCAGGATGTTGATTGTGTAATAAACCCCCAATTACGATCAGGGGCGGACTGGGTCCTCTCAAAGGGCGCATACCTTGGATTTTCAGAGGGCGCGAGTCCATGCCCATTCGGAGGCGCCAGTCCTATCGCCCAAGAGGGCGCACCGACCGGCTGGTTCAATCCTCCCCGATTACGATACGGTTTTGTATGTACATATACATGAATATACGGAGTTGTAACTCAGTAACCCCCATTTTGACTCTGTAACTTCCCCTGCGTACGTCAATTTGACGTACGACTTAGACATTAGAATAACGGCAGCGTGTGCACATCGTACATGGGTACTGTCAGCGTATTGCGGTACAGTGGACAGAGTACAGTTTTAAAAGAATTCTTCTATTATCTACGATTTTTCTCTTGTCAAAAAGGTCTGTTGCTTACTCTAAGGAAAAGACACAATGCGGGAGGCAGAGTGGGCGTAGTCTTGAAACATACGAGAAGATTCTTCCTTCGTTTATTTAAGGATTGGTTGACAATAGGTTGTATAAGGCTGGAATGACAAGTGGCCTTTGTGTCGCGTTCCCCGGGATGCCGAACTTGAATAGCGGTATTTCTCTCGGCGCACAAAGGGCTGGAAATCCTATGAAACCGGCATTGTACAACAGTTTTCTATATAGCGCAGGCCTATGTCAGAAAAATCCCGATTGCTCTACCGGAACACCCGATAAAACCAATTTATTGCTTGGGTTTCCTATATATATAATAGTTTGATTCAAAGGTGGATACTTTAACCTTTTTTGTACGTTGCAGAGAACCCTCATTTTATTGCGATTCGTAGATATTGCGGACTCTTTAAAAGAAAGGTTTGTGGCAACCCGGTAGGCGCCGTTTTCCCAACATCATGTTTTCACTTCGTGTTTCTGTATCCAGCGCCTTCTTAACGCTGGGGTAGCGGGACCCAATCCAAACAGGGGCCCCAAACTAACAAAATGCATTATATGTATTTTTCTTATTGCAATAATTTGAAAATTTAAAAGATACCCTAAAAAGAGTCTCAAAAAATATGATCAATTCTAGGGCCTACGAATGCGGTAAGATACCTTAAGCTGTACAAGACACGAATCTTCTTTAGGAAGTGTATACCTAAAGATATACCTAGTATATCTTTAGGTATAGTAGGTGTGTCTTTAGGTAAAGATATACCTAGTATTCACTGGCGTACGCAGGGGGTGTTGATGCGGATTGTAACCCCACATGGCGATGAAATTTTGTATATTTAACGTATGAATGAATGGAGTTGTAGCTCTGTAACCCCATGAATTTTCTGCGTACGCCTCTGCTAGTATATACCAAACCAGATATATTCTACCCAAAAGCGGAACAGTGTTTGCAGGCCGGGTAGGGGAAGAAGAGAAAGAGGTGGTGGTATGATTGTGAGAATAGGTAAACAATAGGCAAGCAGTATCTGATGTTTATTTTCCATTCAAATCAGTCAATTTCAACAGGTACATATACAATTTTGTAATTTGTACTAAGTATTCAAATTTCTTTTAAAATAATTGGTAAGGAACGTATTATTGCGCGAAAATTTCTTGACAACTTAAAGAAAAATTAATTTTTGTGATCAGCATCGATGTTGAAACACTGACTCTAAATTAGGTTTATTCCGCTATTCACGTGAAAGGAAAAAAAAAGAAAAAAAAAATAGTTCAACTTCTCAGGGACGGATTAAGGTTTTGTGGAGCCTAAGACAATTTTTTTGGGGCCCCTTATGTAGCAAATTAAGCATTCATATTTTTTTAAGGAAACCAGGAAAGGGGGAACTTTTATTATATTGCTCCTTTATCGAATTAAAATTTACTTCAAACAAAATGCGCATATGTACTTCATAAAATAAATAAACGATAATACGCGAAGCTTCCATTCATAATTTACAGATTAATAAAATTTAAAATAAAAATCTCATTTCCTTGCCGATTCTTCAGCAAAATTATCACACATTTATTTCCTTATAATTTATATTATCTAGAATATCTTTTTCTACTCACAAAATGACGAAACAATTTATTTGTGATTGGAGTAACGAATTTCGTAAATAACTTTTTACTCGTCATAACATTGAAAATGATCTTCCTCCAGTTATAGTAAAACCTCCCTAAGGCGGCCATCGTCGGTTCCATGAAAAAGAGGTCGCTCAGAGAAGTGGTCTCTGAATGGAGCTAAATTTAACATTGAGTTTATAGGGTGGGAGAATCTGTTTCTAGAAAGAGTGGTCGTTAAGGAAGGTGGTCGTTGAGAGAAGTTTTACGGTACATTTAAAATAATGATCGGTCTTCACCCCGCCGCTTCCCTAGACATGTCTTCTTTTGCCAATGGGGTAACTCGTCCCTGAAATTTCTGTAGTACATTCAGGGACTGACAATATCAATTCTGAGCTTTTACTAATCGGCTATTTTATTTCACGTCATTTTCGAAAAAATTTCAGAGTTTGGACGCTCTTTAGTTAATACTTAGCTGGCCAGACGAATTACTTTTCAAAATGAAACAATTATGCGTCCCACCAGCAATTATGGGGACAACGGGGCACATTCGCCCAAAGCGGGACTCGACCAGGAGTCCCGCTTTGGGCGAATGTGCCCCGTACCGGCTTACTTTTCATATAGAAATATCTAGTTTGAAATTTGAGCGATTTCTTGTAAGTTTTATGAAATGTGCTTATTCAAAATATTTGAAATAGCGATCTTTTACGTGAAAAAGAAGAAAAACACACCAAACATATTTATGTAATAATTTGTGGGCAGAGGTGCAAGAATAATTACGTAAAAGCCCTTATGAAATTTATATGTACTGTATATGGAAATTATAATGATCATAGTTCCAATTTGCATCTTTTATGAGACTATTATCCACATCCTCTAAATCTGACTCCCCCTCTCTTACCAATTTTCCAATTTCTGCAGAGCGAAGGCCCGTAACATCCCTGGAGGTCCAAGTTGGGCATTATGCACAACCTTGAAATTTGAATAAGGAAAACAAAGGAAGTATTTATAAGCCATATCACGAAACACATATCATGGCGAACCCAAACTGCCCAGGCCCTGATCGAGTAAATCTCGTTACCGGCCGGCCTGCGGCTCCTCACGATATTACCAAAAATTTCTTTCCTTTACCGATGCAAGGAAAAACATAAAAAACATTGAAGTAGATTGTTAGTGGTATAGTGTTGGTAGTTATAGTTTTACTACACATCGTGGCATTGCGTTTAGACATAGCCAACCGTTAGCTTTCTTTTTGCTCGTTCTCCAGCAAATTCTTTGCGTCGTCATTCCTTTTTGTGAAACGGGTTTAGGAGGTTTTTTTTCGATCATCTTGTGGTAATTACAGCATCATTAGGACTTGGTAGTTGGTGTTACGCATTCGCTGTTGTTTTTAAGAGAAGAACTTGTTAAATATTTTGGATCTGCAATCTTTCTGTTTGACGCTGGTCTCTTTCAGATGTCTATTACAAATTGTATTTGCCTTTGTAACAACATTTCGGGAGGCGTTCTTCTGTCTGTGTATTTTGATGCATGTTTTGAAAATGCAATAATGTCCCGATCTTCCGAAATGAAGTCAACAACAGATCTGATTTCGGATGAGGGAAATTTCAGATAATCCAAAAATTTAATTTGTAGTTTAAAGAAACTACAACAGTTATTCGAAAACACGTTTAATTATATATTACCAAATTACTATATCTGTGGTAAAAAACATCATAAGTACAGTGAAGTCCGTATATAACGATATTTGTTGGGGTCCCGGCAGATTTCATATCGTATTGTTGTTTATCGGATTGGTCGTTCATGATAATTCGTTTTGAGTGAACTTGTGTCTAACGACAATTTTGAGCTTTTCAAGCTTCAACCATAGGTTGTGTCCATGAATTTTTGAAGCATTAGTGTCTTCAAAAATCCATTATTAATGCTAAATAATATTATATACACAAATACCCATGTAATAGTGAGAATAGTTTTTCTAGCTTGGGAACAAAATGGTCTTTTATCTCCCCTACGATGGCTTTTGAAAATCCTTCAATTTTTTCTTCTGAACTGATACAACTTTTAATTAGAGATGCAACTTTAAGTTTCTTGTTTTGATTATCTAGATTCGTAATCTGTAATATTACTTAATAATTTGCTTATTACCAAATTATTAAAAATAATATTACACCCAAATTAATTAACTTATATTATTAAGGGTATTTGGTTCCACTTCCTCTGTATCGATGAACTGTCCGTATCGATATCATTGCTCAGTTTCTAGAATACCTTTATAGACGGATTTCACTGTACATACAGGGGCGAACTGGGCCTCCAGCTCACCGACCCGGAAGGGCCGATGCGCCCTTATGGGCGGTAAGCGAGAATTTTTTTAATAGCTTATGAACCAATGGACTGGCGCCCTCCGAAAATCCAATGAGCGTTTCTGTGGGAAACATTGAACTGGTGTCGCTATTAAATGATGTCTATTAAACAATAATAATAAGTGCTACAGGTTATTTCAAATAAGCAGGATTTCGGGTAAAGAAAAGTTGGATTAATTAGCGTTGTATTGTGTACATTATATCGATATTTATTTGAAATAAAATGTATGAAATTAAATAAAAATTTAAATGACACGCGTATCCCAATATAATCAAGGTTTTCTGGGTGTGAAAGATGCCTTTGAAGCAATTTTGGAATTTTTAAACGGAAGATTTATTTTTGACAATACTTTTTTTAAACAATTTTGAAATTTTTAGTTATTTTGTGTGCAATAATTTCAATTTGTTTATTAATCTTTCAGGAATATTCTGTGTAGAAAATGCGAGCTACTGGCGAAATATTCGTAAAAGATTCTAAAGATAAAATTTTGGGTAAGTAGTCCTTTTTTTAATAATTATAATAATAAAAATAATTCTCTCCCTGACAGTATTAAATCTTAATCGACTTTCATCAATGTCTCCTTACATAATATATAAT
>QLNU02015359.1:29188024-29267224 GCA_006491805.2 Dysdera silvatica | reverse complement strand
GGAAAGGGTGGCAGCCGAAGACTGCGCTGTAATTCCAGAACTACAAGATCTGTATTTGTTGCGAGTGTCTTACTTACCAAAATATTGCACGGACTGAGCATGCAGGTGGACTTTTGAAAGAAAGAAATTGTTTGCATCGTAAGACTTTCGGCCGGAAAAATGTTATCTTTGATGAATAGTAGCTGTAAAACCAAATTCACGATTTGCGTATGAAATAAACGGAAAACGCCCGCGCGTGTTTCAAGACAAATTTGTCATCGATGTTTATGAATTTAACAACCATTGGTTATGAGTTGGCGACGGTTGTCGCCTCGAACCCTACCTATAATTTAAAAAATACTGCAGTTAAAAATCTAAAAATTTGGATTTTTCACTATCTCTGACAGAACATCTAATGAGCCAAATTTGAAAAAAATCCAAGAGGGTGAGGTTCAAAAGTGCTATAATTGATTTGCTTGACAAGGAATGACCCATGAGTGTCTTTTAAAAAAAATAGACTTGTAAAGAAATTATTTTGCATTTATATTAAGTTATACCGCTGTGTTCTATTGTTAATATGCAAAAATAATTTAAACAATAAATATAAAATATTGCTTATAATCGTACAATAGGTGAATATTATTTGAATAAATACAACGTTGAATTTGCAGTAAGTTTTAATACATCATTAAGCGCTTTCGACCCTTCACGGGCGGATCATCATCAGAATGTAACAAGACTTTATGAAACCAACATTATTGAATTGTATAATATCTACTTCTACTAATAAAGTTAAAGGTCAGCCTATTCTATAGTGGGGATACTAATATCAGCACAGTGAAAATTTTATTTAGAAATTAAGATTCTTAATTTCTTTTCTAAATACAAATTTGTTCAATGCCATTGTTTCTTAATTTAAGAATCAATTGAAAAAATTTCATTATTTTAAATTAATCATGTTTGCCTTGTTTAGGAATTAAGAAAAACAAAATTATTTTTAAACCTGTTTCATTGTACTTCATTCAAAATTTTACTTTTGATTTAGAAACAAATGATTGAAAAATGTTCTTGTAAACTCTTTCAAACAGTAAAATCAACATCATAAAAGCATAATTATATTAGCAAGTTACATTATCAAATTTTTTCAAGTTTATTTTAAAATTTTCTGCTTTTAACATTTAACCAATCTTGAACATCTTTTCCAAATTCCATTTTCCAATTTAGCTTTATTATTAATATGTCATTCACATTATTAACTTTTAATCTGTTTCTTTTGTCAGTTAAAATGTTTTGAACTTCTGAAGAAATTCTATCCTCTGTTGCTCTGAACATAGGAATAACATTTGCAATTTGAATAAATCTTCTAGTTTTTGAAAATTGTTCTCTAATGATTTTGTTCTTGTCTGATAGATTCATTAATAAACCTCATATCCCTATAGCTTTCTTTCTGAACTCTTTTTCATCATCTTCCACTTTCTCCGACTCCTGTATAAGACCAATTCCACAGTGAAGTGGATAAGAATTCCATTTTTTGAAAATGGATTAAAAGAAAATTTTTGTATCAAATTATAAATTCTCTAGCTTTTAAAAATATAAAAGTTTTGATTTTTACTACTACCAACTACTCAAAATAAAGCAACCAAAGCAATTCTCTATAGTAAACATTTTCAGCTGAAAAAATTTAAAACTTTTTACTCGAATTTCTTGAGTTAGCAAACTAGAGAAAGTGGCCGAAGATGCAAAATGGCTGTTTCCATGTTTGGAATGTGATTTTTACGATGAACTTGCATTCCTTACAATTGCTATTAGAATAATTAATTCTAAGTTAACAATTTTATTTCGTTAGTCCGTAACCGAAATTAACCCATTATTGATGCTATACAAAGATAAGCACAGGTACAATACTGATTTTTTTGGGGGGGTGGGGGCGGCTTTTTACTCATGATGAGCATTCTAAAAAAGTAATTTTCACCTCATTGTGCAAAATAGTTTCTGAGAAAAAGTGGTTACAGACTTTTTCTTGCAGTTACGGACTAAGATTGGATTCTATATTAGGTGTTTTTTCGATGTACTGTTGATTCCTGTCAAAACTTTGCTATACGTATTACTATTTGTATGCCTCTACATACGATTTGCAAGTTCTATATTATGTAGGTTTTCTGCTTTGGATGCTTTACTACATAATGTAACTACAAAATAAAAGTCATTATAGAAGAAACCAATGAAGATATTTTAACTGGAATTGTTCATTATTACCAGTAGGTTTAAAATAGCTACATTTTAAAAACATCCATTGAAGGTAACACAGTTGTGTATGTGTTACAAGAAATCGATGAAAATTTACCACAGTATACTACACTGCTTCTACAAAAGTAAGCAGTAAAAATATTTTAAATAACTCCAAGAAACTGTCAGCGATAATACAGTGTTGTTGCAAATAGATTTTAGTGAGAATTATGGCTTGGTGTAAAGCAATGAAGTGTACTCACTGGTCACATAATCAAGTGACTCTACACCTCCTGCTGTTAGTACCGCATTGGAGAAGAGAAACAAATACGTTCTTAAGCTTTGTATTAGACTACATGATTCATGATAGATATGTTGTTTTCAATGACTATATTATCAAAGATCTTATGGAACGTATCCCTTCCATGAAGATGCTCAGTATGTTTTCCGATGGTGCTGGTCAGCATTTTAAGTAGCGCTATTCACTGGCCTATGTTTCTCAGTTGAGTATTCCTGTCAACTGACATTTGCTTGCTACATCACATTGCAAAGGAGCAGTTGACAGGATCAGAAGTTAAAAGAAGAGTTTATGATGATGTTCGACAGCGTTGGAAATAAGCGGTATCGCATCACAGTTTGCGATTCAAGACGTATGCAAGACTATACATTTTCGTAAATTGCATCAAAAATTTTGCGATGCAAAAAAAAATAATTCTAAACGTTTTTTAAAATGACGAAAAAAAAACGTATTTTATAATGCAAACATTGAAACTTCGCTATTAAATTCCTTCCCATTAATTGTATCTGACACTACTTTTTTGAGCTGCCAATTATGTGAGGCAATACGTAACTCGGTACTTCACGTTCAGTTACGTATTGCTCTCAATGTCTCCTTACATAATATATAATATTAATAATAATAAAATATAAATATAATGACAAATAATAATAAATATAAATAATAACAAATAATAATAAATATAAATATAATAACAAATAATAATAAATATAAATATAACAAATAATAATAAAATATAAATATAATAACAAATAATAATAAATATAATAACAAATAATAATAAATATATAGTACGGCTTATACCATGCTATATACCATGCATTTACTACACTTGTGTTGACACTGCGAAAAAATTTTGTTCTTTTCTCAGAAGGTTGAAGTCGTATAAAAAGAAAAGTCCGTGTCACCGAATTTTTCGTATTAAACAATTCATTGTGCTTATTTGTTGGAAATGCCGGGCATATGTATAGGCTAAGTAGGGCCGAGCCCAGGGGCCCACGATTTTCGGGCTCACCATGGGCCTTTGAGTAGTGTGTTATTATTTATGTTTAACTGTTATTTTTATCTTCATTTTGGGCCCGAAACTTCCGTATATTTCTGTATTTGCATGTACATAATTGGAGTAACATTCGTCATATCCATATGAAGGCTCTCTGTTCTATGAAAGTTGCGATTTCGACGTTTGGGCCTCTACAAGTCTACCTCTTTTGTTATTGACCCAAACGAATGGTAAAAATCGTGTTTTCTAGGGAAAAAAAAAAATTCATTTGATTTAAATATTTTTAATTTTACGAGTAGTGTATGTATCATAAAATGCCACACACAAAATATGTAAATGCGCTTGCTAACTATACCAAAAAAAAAAGAGTTTTGTGTCCATCGAATAAAGATTTTCGAAGAAAATGCTCCTAATGTCTCTATGGAAATCCCATGTTGTCGGTTTCGTCAGTGACCCATTCCCCCCGGAGAGGTTTTGATCCCTCGAAAAGTTGTAGGTCTCAGTAAGAACTCTTTAATCCGACACGTTCGGGACCACGGCCGTGCCGGATTAGCGATTTTACCGGATTATCGAACGTTAATATGGTTTTAACGGGAATACCAAAGAAAAATTAATACGGTGCAATGATATTTAAAACAAATTGTAATAAGTTGCTGTATAGCAAGAAAAAATACACATCAGCGTTACTGTTTAAAAAGGTCTAATACCACGTTGTCTTCTAGATTTAGATCTTTTCTTTGAAAAAACGTTACAGATTATACACAAATTTTTGAGTTCTGCTAGTTATAACTTTTGTTGGATACGGCAAATTTTACAAATATATTTAATACGTCAGAAGCCTGTTTCCACGTGACTTCAGCTTCATCTGCCATGTCTTCTTCTTCATCCGAGCTGGCGGTCAAGGACAACAAACGGCTGAATCCAACCGAAAAAACCGAACGCGAGCAGCTCGATCGATGCCGGATTATAGAATGTGCCGAACCAATGAATATCGGATTGAAGAGCTTCTACTGTAGTAAATTACCTTGAATATTCAAAGCCGTAATAAATATTATTTCAACTGAATCGAACTATTGCATATCTGCAATATTTATACCCGCAATATAAAGTTAACAACGATTAGTAGAATATTGCAATGTGTGTAGCCATGTTGAAATATAAAAGCCTTGGAAATATTTGGTATGAAATTCCTTATAAAAATAATTGCAATTAAAAATGGTTGCGGCGACCCCCAGGTTGGGAAACACTGGTTTAACATGTGATGCCGATTATATATTAAAAAAATATGGTGTAGTGCTGTTGCTTTTCAGTGGGAGGATTCGAACCATTGGCGAATAGCGGGGCTTTCCGTCAAGCCCCCCACACACACACACACACACATTCAAGCCCAGTACATTATTTTCTTACATTTCATCACATAATCTCTTTAAAGCCACTTGAATCCCCACCACTTCCCATAATTTTTAAAGTTTACGCTACTGATACGAGCCCATCTATTGAAATGAAAAATAGGGCAATTCGCATCTCTAATATGAAGATAGAAGCAGCCAATCTGTATTACTTGGTTTTTAAATAAGACAATACTCATAATTTTGCTCCTTATCACTATGGCTTCGCCATGGCCTCTTATGGAAATATGCCAGTCTGCTAATGCGACAACTTTTCCAAACTATCGTCCTGCACACACAGAAGAAGAAGAAGAAGAATCATAAATGTTGCCAGTTGCAGATTTTATTTAGAATGTGGATTGTTTTGAAAAATATAATTATGGTCTCTTTCCATTGTTTTTCCTTCAATTTATTACGATCTCGGCAGTTTATAACAATGACTTCCGCGAAGCAATTTGGGGAAAAAAAAGAATATAATATTTAAAATACCAGACAGTTGAAGAACAAACAGATCGATCTTGAACAGACATTTCATTACCCCTGTATCTGTTTTTCACGATTTCTGTATCTCGTCCTCTTTCTCCTCGTACACCAATTACACGCTAATCAACTCGTTTAGTAGTGCTCTCCGATTAAATTGTTTAAAAGATTCATTCTGTCCAAGCCGTTTTCGATTTTGTCAGATTTCAGGTGTTTTTGGAATTAAAGTGAACGGCTACTTCATTGCGAATTAATTAGAGATGTTTCAGCATTATTCCCGATTGTCTGAAAGCCTATAAACAGTAATATTAACTAAATAAATAAAAATTCAGCGGCTAACCATACCCCCCCCCCTTTGCCCACTATATTACTAAATAAATAAAAATTGATGACGAGGAGGGAGGGTGTCATTAATAGAAATTAATTACATGAGAGTAATAGGGCATGATAATTTGGGAGGTGGGGGGGGGGACTGCATTGAAAAACTTATTAACACGTAAAATCGGAAAAAGAGATTTGGGGCCGATTTGACTCCACCGTTTATTTGATGATTGAAAAAAAACTGTACACCAATTTGGCGTCCAATTTCGTTTTAATCGTAAAATCTCGCCAATTGGCGAAAACGTTACCTCATTTCGTGACGTCTTTTTGTTGCAAAAGTTACGGGACGATTTTGTTGAGTTAAACTCAGTAAATGTTTTCAACATTAATAAATGAACGAACTTTGACGTCTATAAATGCAAATAACTATTAAAAAAAGCCCGAAAAAACATCATAAATAAAATCTAAAAAAAATTATATCGCCGTAAACTAATATAAATTTTCAAAAATTGAGTTTTAAGTGAATGTTATAGGCGGTCGCAGCCTCGCAGATTAGGCGGGGCCGAAGTAATTTTGGCGCCCCTTATATCGTGACTTGGCTCCCATACACCTAATGTTAATTTTCTCTCCCGGTGGGATGTCGGGACTGGCGCATGCGTACGCCAATGAGTGGAACTTGTCAATGTTGCTGGAAGAGTCAAAAAAATTTTCAGTGCAGTTGAAACATCTGGAATACTGAGTATAGAATGTATTTTTAATAATCAAAAGCTCGGCTAAGTCTTTTATAAATCCATTTTGCATTTTTAATATATCTGATTTAAGGATATTTCTCATTAAAAGTAATTTTTGGGGAAATTCGGAGGAAATGTCAGCAGAGAGTTCTTTAGCAAGATATTTTGCAGAACTCTGCAATTCATCGTCATTTTTTTAACAAAATTTAAAGGATACAAGCACTCAAATTTAAGTAAAGTGCCTTTCATGCTAGTGAACGGGTTATAGATTTGGGAGACAATGATATCTACGTTTGTATAAAATACGTTAATTTTAAAAGATTGCTCCAGATCATTAAGACGCGAGTCTTTACTTAATTCACCAAAACATCTTTTAGTACGAATTTGTCTTTTTTTCGAAAACTGACATTAGACGCCCAAACAGGAAGCTATGGTTTATTTATTTATTTATATAAATTGAATATAGGAAGCTATAACTTTGGCGGTTTCTTTGCTTTACAGAAACAATTTCATTACTCTTTTAGATTTTTACAGCTTCACCTAACATTTCGGCTGCTTTAATTAGGTTTTCGCCTGGTGATTGAAGAACCTTAAATACTAAATTTGCTGTTTCTGATATTTTTGCTTGAATTACGGTGTATAAAAGAAATTTATATGCTTCCATATATTTCTTTATGACAATAGCTTCGGTGGTTTTTTTTCTTCGTTATTATGGGGTAAATTAAAGCTTCCATAATACTCGCGTATTTAAAGCAAATACCAAAAAAGAGCAGCGTGCCTTGAGGACCATCGAGTTGGGCATAATCTCTTCGAAGTTGGAATTTGTTGCTGACCCTTTTCTGTTTTCCAAAAGTTCCCATATTTTAATGCTCTAGCTAAAGAAATTATATAATCTCTGATACGATATGCAATCTCTGATCAAAATATCGATACGTATTTTTTTTATCGGCTAAAAAATATTTTTAGGGGGTGAACCCGCCCTTCGAATATCGGCCATATTTTAGTTTTTCGGCTATAACTTCTGAACAAATCATGATAGCGTAATTTCGTAAATGTACAAAATTTCACACCCTATCCAGTTGCTTAAAAAAACCACATAAAAATATGAGTTATAAAATTAATATTATTTATTAAATTATTATTAAATTTTCCCGCAAGGGAAGTAGCGCTTACAAGAAAAGCAACCCATGTGTTCCCCCAAGTTTGTTTCAGTTGCAAGGTTTTTATCTGTAGTTTCAGAACACTCTTGAATTATTTGCTGCTCTATGCACATTGATTGTCATAGCAACTTGGTTTTTTGGAGTTTCAATTGAAAAATAAGAAAATACTTTTAGCAATTTTTGGGCCATATTTTTCCTTCCTTTTTTTTTTTCGGCCCCACTGATGTACGATTTTTTTCCTTGAGGACGACATATTTATAACGATTGCACAGTGGATTTTCAGTCTATGAAAATAACTTGAATCTGCAGAATAAAAATGTTTGTCTCTTCTCAATTCATATGATAATAAATTAATATTTCTTACACTAGGATATGGACCCACCTTTTTTTTTTACATTTTTTTACATTTTTGTAAAAATTAGCCACAGCACGAATAACATTTTAAGACTACCCCGTGCCCACTAGATTTTAACTCTGTGTGTGATCTGGAAAGATTTTCTCATGTCCTCAAAGGAATGTGAAGGTTTTCATGTGATCTATGAAAAGTTTATTTTTCTGTTGAGAAGAACTTTTCAGAGTGCAGTTTGTAAAAGTTTGCAAAAGAAGACATGGCTTTTTCGCATGCATTCAAAGGGGGAATGAGTTGTGTAAAGAGATTTGCAAAAACATTTACAGAATCGATTCTCGAACGCTAAATATCAGTAAAGGAGATAAAAAGGAAGGCGATAGAGCGACGTCTGGCACGAATCAAAGGAAGTTTATACGCAACACATTATACCGAAACGCTTGTTGCTACATTTCAAAACCTTTTATCGTTTCTTGTGTGGTGCATAGGCGTAGCCAGGGGCGTGTTTTGGGGGGTTGTAATGTAACCCCGTTGCAATGAAATTTTGTATATTTAACATAGGAATATATGAGTTGTAGCTCTGTAACCCCTCCCATTAAGCCTATAACCCCCTTATGAACTTTCTGCCTACGCCACTTGTATTGTGTCTTCTATAAGAAATTAACCGGCGACGCATTCCAATATTTTAAACAGAACACATATCGATTAGTCACCGTTTCACGAAGTAAGGTTCTGATGCAAAGCGTATACTATAGCTTCAAAACTCGTCTAGACTTCATAATTTTCGGATGTTGAGTTCAATTTTAAAGGCAATAAAAACAGCTAAAGTAAATCCTTTTAATGAGTTTGCCACAGTTGGAAACCGTTTATTTTACTTTATATTTTACCTAAAGATTAAAAAAAATCCTTATTAACTAAAAACCACATTATTATTGTTTATTTATCAATTTTCTGGAAAATAAACGAAGGAAAAGCCCTCCCCCAATCCTTGCGGGGGGTTACATACCCCACTGTGTCAAAAATAATTTGTATTATTCTGTTTACAATTAATTTTTTTTCATTTTATTTCATTTTTACAGTGTACACATTCAAATTTTTTTGAAAATGTAAAAAAATTTGCATAGGTATGATTTCTGATGACCATCTTTGAGGAGCACCTTAGGCGCCCTTCCACTATGATTAGGCGGGGCTAAAGCCCCGCCCGTACGACCGCCTATGGTAGAGGTGTATGCTCTAGCT
The DNA here is from genome assembly GCA_006491805.2 of Dysdera silvatica. NCBI lineage: Eukaryota > Metazoa > Arthropoda > Arachnida > Araneae > Dysderidae > Dysdera > Dysdera silvatica. The sequence goes on along the minus strand of QLNU02015359.1, from coordinate 29,258,056 downwards.
ATATATATACTCATTAATGAACGTCCATCTATCTATATAATAATAATATAATAAAAATATAATATATTCCACCTATATAAAATAAGTAAAGAAGTAAGAAAACCCCCACTTTTAGGACCTATGGGGTTCCTTACCGATATCCTTTGAACGAGCTGTCCGAAAACCAACTTTTATCCCATCGTTAAAACTGGGATTCTGTATTCAAAAACATTTTGCACGCCATAAGTGCACTAAAATCAGTCCAACAATTGGGGGTTCCTCAACCAAGCGGTCGTAAAAAAGTGAACCCTTTTCATCGTATATCGTAAGATGCCAGGGATAAACGTCGTAAATCTTACGATATTTTTGCGAATCCGTCGGAACCTTTTATTTATTTTTCCGATGGTTTGACCACCAGTGAACTTAGAGAAGCTTTACTGTAACAGACATCCGACAAAATCGTATGTCGTCGGCAAAAAGCAAGAGACATAATAGAGGCTTATATTAAAGTAAAGCCTCTTACATACTTCCACTTCGGGATACTTTCGGCTGCCTTGTCATTCGCATGTCATAGAAGACTTGAATGTGATCCTAATCCTGTTTTCTTTATTTTGGTTACAAATCCCTTCATTCACATACGGTGTTTATGTCTGGTCTTGAAATGTCTGTAAACATCTTAATATGAAAACGTATTTTCTTGAACGTTCACGTCTACATCGTTTGACGTGCCATCGTCTGGTCTAATATTCTGAGACCTGGGGCCCACAAAATTACTAGTGTCCCCGTCCTCATTAAAGACATGCAAAACTGTTTGCTCTCTTTACACATTCTCATTCCTGAAAAGCAAAGCTATGCAAGTTATAGGAATGTGAATTTTTTAATTCTGATTTCTTTGTCTGAAATTTTATACCACACTGCGAATTTTTAACAGGGTGTCTACTCATCTGGAATACCTGGAAAAGTCAGGGAAATTTGAAATACAAAGGCCAAAGTCAGGGAAATTTGAAATTCATTGTTATAATAAATAACTTATTAAAATAATTTTCCTGAACTGTGCTTTTCATACCACATTACCTACTGAAAAATTTGAAAAACTTGTACTTTTGACTAAACTTCTTCCAAAAGTTACCATTTTGCACCAAAACTAATATAATTTATATAAAATTATTAAGCCCATATATTTCTCAGGAGAAAATGTTTGCCAAATATGTAACTAAAACTTGAAAAACAAAAAGTGTTTTTAGCTAAATTATTTAATCTGTAAGGAATTTTTATTATACCAATCTCCTTTGCCTTATATACAGTCATACACATTTTAAATGGAATAGAAGATGAAGCATCAGCTTTGCGATTATATAGTTAAACTCTTTTATAATGAACTCAAAAAGGGCCAAATGGAAATGTTGCTGTAAATATTTAATTAGTGCAAGTTTTTAGTGTAAAGAAATACACTTTTTAATACAGCTTTTGAATTTGTAAATTCACTATAATTGAGTTATAAATGGCTTTGGGGTTTGCGTTAATCGATTTCATGGCCTTGAAACTTATTTTGATTACACAAATTTTAATGCATTGTGTGTTGTTTACTGTAATTAGTAACTGGTAATCGATTAAGATTTGGTCTGGAAACCTGGAAAAGTCAGGGAAGTTTGAAATAGAATTTGGGTAGACATCCTGTTTTAAACTTTTGAATTCAATTTTCAACATAAATTTAATTAATTTTATTTGCACAAACTACGTTTCATCTCCATTTTTTTAAATAAAAATGCAAGTAGTCAAATATAGCAACGCTTTTTAAAGAGCGCATGCGTTCTGGTTGCGTGATTATTTCAGAATAAAGTAGAAAATTAACTGCACATTTTCTAGGACATGTAAATGTAGTACTGTTGTTAACTCTGGACCTGTCTCTTTCCTATTTTCAATAGAGTAGGGCTTGAATACATATACAGCAATACCTCGTATGGTCCGTGTAATTAATCGGTTTCGCCAATATTCCACATTGTTTGAAACTGGACTAATCGAGGACTTTAGAATCGCATAAAAACAAGCAAGTGAAAGAAAATCGCCTAAGGTGGTTATTTAAATTTAGAAGTTTTCAATTAACATTAATTCCAGACTCTTTAATTTGCCACCCTCTAATTCGTGACTCTATAATATAATAATAACTATATTCTATAATATAATAATAACTATACTCTATAATATAATAATAACTATACTCTATAATATAAATATAGCGCGTTTAACTATAATAATAACTCGTCTAACTATAATAATAACTATACTCTATAATATAAATATAACGCGTCTAACTATAATAATAACTATAGTCCGTAATATAAATATAACTCGTCTAACTATAATAATAACTATACTCTATAATATAAATATAACGCGTCTAACTATAATAATAACTATAGTCCGTAATATAAATATAACTCGTCTAACTATAATAATAACTATAATAAAACTATAAGGAACAATACTATATTTTATTATAAGGTATTTCGTTACATTTTTATTATTAATATTTCTTACGTTGTAGGCAAATAGTGTGTAATAAATAAGAAACCGATTTGATAAAATACATTTATTAAAAATTCAATTACTTTCATTGTAATTGAAAATTGTTAGAGGGGCAACGCGAATCTTAGAAGGGGGCGGGGCCTGAGCGAAAAGCGATTGAGGGGCGCTAATTTAAGTCATTAAATATTTAACCGTGATTACGTTTATTTTATATTATTTCGTCTGCTCGTAGTGTGTCTTACGCATTGATGCAGCGATGGCAATGCAACCAATGCAGTTGCAGTGGGGCCCTTGCCCTTCGGGGCCCTTTTGGAAGTCGAGGCTCCTTAGATAGCATAATTGTGGGATCCTGCTATGGGGTGGAGGCCCCTCTACCAGCTATTGCATTGGGGCCCCAATTCTATAGCCACGCCACTGGTCGTACGTATCGCAGTTCTGTTAGGGAGGTTGTCACTTTGTGCCTATGTGCTAGTTTTATTATTTTTCCGTGTGTTACGTAAGCACAGTTCAGGCCCCCTTCTCGAAAGGTGCTTACGTAATACCTGAACGGCCCTAAAGGCGCCCTTGTTTTTGCGCCGTTATTCCAATTCCGATATTACGAATGCCTCAAATGGAGAGACTTGGGCATTAAATACGAAAGTCCAGGTTACGTCAATAACTAGCGGCGCACGAAGTAATGGGAATAAAACGAATTTGAAAAAATAAATAATAAACCCCTCATTTGAAATAATTATTTTTGTGGTTCTGGCAACAGTTTTTGCGCGGCAACGAAGTTTAATGGCGTCAGTTTGTCTACGGCGCTTGCGCAACCTGTCTTAATGTTCGTGTAAAAATGACTCAAGTTTCGTTATTACGGTGCTCACTCACGGTCTAACGGTGCTTAGTTTTTTGCAGTTAAATGTTAATATGAATACATATCTCTTATTTCATAATCTGAGCCCACAAGCTGACTCGTAAAACTGATGTTAAATCAGCATCAAGGAACATCGGCACCTGTGCATATAGGCTTAAGCTTGTTTGAATTGCGTATGTATATACGCATGGACGCCACACTAATTTTCTTTCTGTTCAGCATTGCAAATTTATGATTGTGGTAATTAAAAAAAGTACTAACTAATCGACACAATGGGAACATTAAATTTGTTATAAATATTAATATCTAGTAATAATAATTAAAAATTAGTGAAACCAAGGGAGAGTACAAAAACAAACAGTCAACAACGAGGGGAAAAAAAGAAAGCTGGAAAACCAAAGCACAACGTGACATTGCATCAGTAGTATTCAAGCGAAACCGGACTGAGAAAATATATGGCAATGAAAGGAAAATGAAAAGGTCTCGTTTTTGCTGCACAGGAGCAAGCATTACACACAAATTCAATCATAGCAAAAATGGATAAACTGCAATCAGAAAGCAAGTGCAAGCAAACGTAGTGGAATATATGGTATGCATCTACAAGGATGTAACAAAAGCAACTTATAAGAAATACCATAGTGGAATTTCTAATGTAATCTACTGGTGCATCTCTAAACAACGTTAGTCATCTGCCACGAAATATCGCTAAAACCGTTGTTAAAATTCTATGGTATTTTCAAATTCAGTATGTTTGTCATACAATATTTCATGGGTGATGATTAAAAAAATATATCAAGCTGATAAACATATCAGTACCTGGCAGTGGCGTATCTAAAATATTACCAAAGGGGGAGGGGCCCAGTGGTGCATGGAATTTTAATGCAAAAAAATATCAATTAATATTGTGTTTTTGTATACATTTATCATTCTTGAATTACTAATAATTCTATAATGCAATATACTTAAATAATTAGAAGTAGTAGATTATGTTTATACAATTTTACAATGGCCAGCACTCTTGTCTTATCTTCATCAGTGAGGTTAGATTTCTTGACATAATTAGAAATATCTGCAGTCAGAATTTCTATTTCAACTGTGTTTGATATTGTGTTTTGATCCATCTTTACCTCCTGAAAAGCGTTTGAAGACAGTTCCGGGCCACTGCTACTTCAACAGGAGTCTCATTAATGTCGCTAGAATACAATTAAATGTTGGGAACATCACTACTTTCATCTTACATTTTTAATAAAATAATTTACCAGTGTCTGTTGGCCTAATAATTTTTCGTTTTGTTAGCACAAGGGAGGGGCCTGGGCTCCGTCGGTCCCCTATGTGAGACCTGGAGATAGACCAGGAGATCAGAAAGAGCTGGAAAATATACTGAAATGCAAAGATCTGCAAATTGAGATGGAGACTGGAAGAAGAAAGCTGTTGTTGTTCCAATTGTAGGGGGCGCACTGGGTACAATTCTCCAAAATCTAAGTATCATTTAAACACACTATAGGCGTAGGGTTATATGGATCCTCGGGGGCCTAGTAGGCCCCCCAATAATTTTTCATTTTACATATATTGCAATGTATAAACATCCATAATATATATTTGACCCCCCCGCCCCCTCCAATAATTTTGAAAACTCTACGTCTATGCAGTACACTAAACAGAAAGTTCAGCTGTCAAACCTAAGAAGTTATATTTTTGTGGATTTGTTCCAATAGTCCCCGCTTCAGCGGCGTAACGTGGGTTACTGGCGCCCGTTAAAACCCGTTAGCGCCCCTTTCCATCAATCCAATATTGAAATTTTGCACCCAAGATTTTCGCCCCGGTGGCATCCCACACGTTACGCCACTGCTCTGCTCCGATGGCTTTGATTGTCTGAGGCCTATAAAAGGAATTTGACAATTGAAGGAGAAATCCAGTCTTTTTAGCGCTCTCCGACTTTTCTGTCAATCCATAGTTCGGGCTTTGGCTCGCAAAACGGGAGAGGTTTTAGTTTCTCGGAAATATTTCAGCTATGGCACAGCTGTCCGTGCATGTCACCAAACTCAGGTACATCATCAAATAAACAAATGATCACTAATAACAAAATTAAGACTAAAATATTTTGTTGTTAAATTGCTGTTATTTGAAAACGAATAGGACCTGTCAGGCAGTTGGAAGATGACGCGTCCGAAAGTGCATGACAGAGCGAGTGAAACCTACAAGATGACATTTTCTTATCTGTATAATGGCTATCTATTGTGTCCAATCCTGACGGCTGTGATCACGTGATATGCAAATTTATGCAAAATTGTCAAGTACTTTGATTGAAAACTGCGTGGAATGAAATCGATATTGTTATGCATACATTATTTCAGATATTCTTTCATATCATCATATGTATGCAACGGTGAGTCGGTGATGTCTTTTTAGAAAGGGACGCACGCATACATCAGAGACAAATTCTTGTCTTTATTTCTTTAATAAGCGTGATAACGCATCAGCGTTGGAATTATTCATAAAAGGACATTATAGAAGTAGGTACACTCATGTAGAACATAGAATTTTTATCACATATGCGGTGCTAATTAACAGAATTCAATAGATATTGAACCCGCTATTGCTTTTGGTTTTTCTGTCTGCCTGTCTATACGCAATAAAAAGGACAAGGTAAAGGTCTTCCGTAAATGCAATAATGATAGCTGTTGTTAACGTTAAAAACCTACCGAGTTACTTGAGAATTGGAGAGTGGTGAATTAGAGCAGCGGTCGCCAACCTTTCGGACCTCACGGACCACTAAATTCATAATTTTAAATCCCGCGGAACATTAATGTAAATTTTTTAAAAGGTTAAAATACAGTGTTTCGCCTGGCAACCATATTTTTGCGTACCTGTGAACTTCATAATTGCGCACCAAGTTGGTGGAGGTCATTACTTTTCGGCTGCAGCCTTTCATCCGTGCCTCAGTCCAGAGGTTATGTTATTATTGCACGAGCCCGATTATGGTCATTTGGGCTGATGACTAACGCTAATAACCTCTGGCGGAAAATTTTGGCGACTTTCTAATTATAGCTTGGCGATATTTCGTGCACGATTGTTGACCCATCGCAGCAAATACAGAAGACTTAGCTGTGTGTGTGCAATTCGTCAAAAAAATCATTCTCATAGTCATTGCTCTTCCTCCCATGAAATTTCTTTTAATGAAGCCTTTTCTCTACTTCGATTTGGCAACACCATCCTTTACGTGTCGCAACTATATTGTAGGGAACTATTTGGTACCGTGAACTTTTCTGTACACTATATTTACACACGGCATGAGGGGAAATCTCGCATTGTAATCATCGATAATGCCCAATTCAATCGATGTCTATCGATATTATCAGAATATCGTTTCGTCCTTGTTGCCAAAGTAAAAATGCGCAAGCAGAAAATTGATAGGGAGGTAACATTTGCAAATCAATCTCCCATTTCCCAGTTGATATGTAAATTCGTAATGCAATCGGCCCTCTTGCATTATTTGTACAGGGAAGAAGAGGGATGTGGCAACTGTTGCAAATAATTACCATAATGCTCATTGCATTAACAGTTGTAAATAATCGCTGCAATGCATCTTTATTGCGAAACAATTTCCTAACTGTCGCTTATACATTGTGTAGTTTCTTCAATAATATTGTACTAATTTAACTTAACTCACATACTTTCTTCACTAACTTAACTTGCAAATTGATTCAACTTACTCAACTTGCAAATTTACTTAACTTACTTAACTTGCAAATTTACTTAACTTACTTAACTTGCAAATTTACTTAACTTACTTAACTTACTTAATTTGAAATGTACTTAACTTACTCAATTCGCAAATTTACTTATTTAACTTTAATTTACAAATTTGAGTTTAACTTACAAACTTGATTTTACTTTAACTTACAAACTTGATTTTACTTTAACTTACAAACTTGATTTTACTTTAACTTACAAACTTGATTTTACTTTAACTTACAAACTTGATTTTACTTTAACTTACAAACAAACTTGATTTTACTTTAACTTACAAACTTGATTTTATTTTAACTTACAAACTTGATTTTACTCTTAACTTACAAACTTATTTGACAAACTTAATTGACCTTTTAATTTAACTTTACAAACTTATTTGACAAACTTAATTGACCTTAATTTAACTTACAACTTATTTGGACAAACTTAATTGGACTCCAACTTAATTGACCTTAATTTAACTTACAAACTTATTTAACTATAACTTACAAACTTATTTAACTATAACTTACAAACTTATTTAACTATAACTTACAAACTTATTTGACAAACTTAATTGGCCTTAATTTAACTTACAAACTTATTTAACTATATTTACTTTAACTTACAAACTTATTTGACAAACTTAATTGGCCTTAATTTAACTTACAAACTTATTTAACTATAACTTACAAACTTAATTGACCTTAATTTAACTTACAAACTTATTTAACTATAACTTACAAACTTACTTAACTATAATTTAGTTTACACACCAGTGCAAATATCCGTGAAATAAATAACCTGATACAGTAAAACCCCGATTGAACTTTTTCCTCGTTTAAGGTTTTCCCGCATTTAATGTCATTTTTTATTGGTCCCAAATAATTTTTCTATACTTGTAACGTTAAAAAAAAATCCCCAAATTAACATCACCACTTTGAAACATATCTCGCGTTTAACCGGGAAGAACTAACTACAGTTTTTCTAAAATAGATCAGTAATAGTAAGGTAAAATTAAAACAAAACAAACAAATCCTTTCCATTCTTTACATCCAAGCTTTGAAGATAGTGAAACGTTCTTTTCAAATAATGAAGGCTAAGAGAAAAGTCTACAAAAACTCATTTGTTGAGAATGTGATTTGTGAGGTAGCTGGTTTAAAAAAAAAAGGTTTCTTTAAAAAATAATGTAGAAAACTGATATCTAAATCATTATAAAAGAAAAGATAAAAGGTGTGTAACTTAAATTACTCTCTATTTCATGATCAGTGTTTTGTTTTGTCCTGCCCTAATTTGACGTTAAGCCGCATATAACGCTATTTCTTTTCAGGCCCTTGAATGACATTAAATCAGGGTTTCATTATAGTGTGTAACATATCATCCCTAGAAATGTGTTACAATATAATTATGAACTACCTGCAGAAAATTAAAATCTATTCATTAAGAATTATAGTTATTTGTTTTCCATAAATGTGTACACAACGTTACAGTTATTGTATCATTATAGTACTTATACTCATTCACATACAAGTTTCTTTATTATATCAAAGCAATTGAGTATTACTAATACTAGTGTATACACTATAGAGAGTCCGGAGTTAATACTCTAGTATGACCTGCTGAAGACACTATTTTCAATAGAATTATAAACTGTTATTGCCCTTCGTTGGAGAAAAGTATCCGGATTATCTGACACTGTCGATTTTCCTCGGTCGGACGATCGGGGCTTTACTCTATCCTAAAGCATATCAACTCTACTAACTCTAGCAAGTATCTTAACCTCAAGCAAGTATCTCGAGTATCGTAATATTAAAATATTTGAAGGGTATCCTGAAGCATAACTAGTCTACAAACATGTGTTTGGTATATATGAGTATGAAGCAGGCGTGCAGCTAATTGGGGGTTGAGGGTATGAGCGCCCCCAGGAGCTGTAAGGGGGTGTACTTGCATCCCCTTAGCTTATGAGAAAAAAGGGGGGAAGTGAAGACTGAATCCACAAGAAACTGTTGTCCAAAAACATTATTCCATTGGAATTTTAATTTTTTTTGTGGATCCACCCCCCTGTATATAATTCGGGGGGGGAGCCCGTGACTGAGGGGGGGCTCTATCCCTGCAGTAAAAAATCCTAATTGCACCTCAGGTATGAAGTACGATGAAAATGAACTAATAGTGTCAAATTCAACATTAACACTATTGTGAAATTGTCAAGGGAAAAGTATCGTTCTCTAAACATGTCATTTCTTGACCGTGTTAGCCAATGAACCTGCTTTATTTTTATGACGTCATAACAATTAAGATCGTATTAAATCGTATTTCCGATAATTGGGGGTAATGACCATAAGAGAAACTTCCGATTAGTGTTTTTAATGGCGTTTTATTCGTGATTAATGAACGGGTTTTGAAACTGGCAGATCAGGTTCTCCTCCTCCCTTTCTACACCCACGCGCTATCACTTGCCGATCATTTCCAATTTCCTTCATACTGCAAGTCACCCACGGAATGCCTTCTAAATATTCCGACCAATTTTCCGACCAATTTGGTCATTTCTGCAGAATTTACTGAGGTAAGCGGTACATTGCATACAACCCTATCCAGGGCTATCGCAACGGATCCTGGAAGTCTTTCACTGGCGTATGCAGTGGGGGTGTTCATGTAGTCATAACTCCCTGACCCTTCGCAATGAAATTTTGTATATCTACATTTGAATATATGTTGTAGCTCTGTAAACCCCCTCGTAAGTCAGTACCCCTCTTATGAAATTCCCGCCTGCGTTAGTGGTTTTGTAATAACTTTTGCAATTTTTTCTTTGGACTTTTCGTAGTAACTTTTACAATCTTTTCAGATATTTGAAATGTGAAAAATATAGTACTGTATATTCTCGTTACAACCAACTACACGAAACTGCTGATTTCTTTCTTTCTTTCTTTCTTTCTTTCTTTCTTTCTTTTTTTTTTTTTTTTTTTTTAATAGATTTTGTTGTAACTGAATTTTTATTGGCATTGCGAACAATATTCATGTAAATATAGTATGGAGAGTATTTCTCAATCACACCAGATATGATTTTGAAGGAAGAATAATGGATCCAGAATAATTTTGTGAAATAAAATTAGAAAACTGAGCACACTCTTCTGAATTAAAGGGAAATTGTAATTGTGATAATACTTCATTTATTCTTCTTTGAACAGTCGTTGCACATGAGGACCACACAAAGGAAGGTCCCAAGAAAATGTCTACGATGAATGTAACAGACGTGAGGACCTCGGACTAATTCAAAATAACAAATCGCACCAACAAATGAAAAGAACAGGAAATTTGTAACAGATAAAACCGTGGAAAATGTGTGTGAAGGGATGAATAATGTCTGTTCAAATGGGGGACCGTCCCTAGAAACTAAATTTTTAATGGGACTTGGCTACGGCCTTGCATACTGTGATTGTATCGATACATGCGGTAAAAATTTTTGAACCCCCCCTTGAAATTAAATCCTGGGTACAGTATCGATTCCAGTGACTGGAAAAAATATGGTTATAAATAAGATTCAACCGGGGGCGGATTTAGAGATCATTTTGGGGGGTGGGGGGCGATTAATGACTTGATTTTTGAAAATGATACCTCATTGGACCTTTACCTTGTATCTTTTCAATGTTAAATTTTCATTCAAGGGAGGGGCGAGTGCCCCCCCCTAACTTCGCCCCTGGGTTCAACCCAATAATACTCGATATCTGTCGGGTCCGGGAGGAAAATGTCCTTATACACAGATAGATTTCCCTGCTGTGAATTCGCACAGAGAAATCATTATTGTATAAACTACTGTGCTGTGGAAACATCAATGGAATTTTGTGTATAAATTATCGAACGAACAAAATGAAGAATTAAAAGAAAGGAAACAAAATAAGATAATGTAAGTGGTATAGTCAAATATTAAAAACAAAGACCGGTGTATGGTCAAAAAATCGATGCAAAAGGAATATTGAATTTTAGTCATCCAACCATCATTCTCGTTCGCTCTCTTATCCCTCCTCCCTTTCTATATACACAGTCTCTTCTAGTTTTTTCCCCAAATCCCCTTAAATGGCAGCGATAGACGCATTCAAGCTACCTCTCACACTTTACATCCTCGATTCCCAAGTGTTGCCCACTTTCTGTATTTTAAGTGAGTTTGATGCGCTTTTTACGTCTTCCACACCATCTAGCAGGTTTGAAAGCAGGTGGTGGTGGGGGGAAAGGAACAATAGTAGCTGAATGTGAATCTCACGAGATGTAGGGAAATGTAGCGGGAAGAGGAGGGAAAAAAAGTGATACAGATCCCTATCAAAGTGCCTGAGAGGAAACTTAACGGCATAGGGAGGAAAACGAGAGAGTGAAGGGAAACTCTTATTGTATTTTATTTTTTTATTATATTTTATTTTTGCAAGAAAGCTGTTACAAACCTCCTTCCTGTGCTTTTAGAAAGCATATTTCTTCCCTTCCATTTCCTTTCCCTTTCTTCCCGCTTTTGCCTCGTTTAAGTAGAACTGGGCAACTAGCGCTAGTTCAATGGGTCAAGATCGACTCCTCCCAATTTTCATAATGCAAATCATAGTTTCTGTACTACTACCTCTTAACTCGTTTTCGCGTTTGGTTGAGTTCGCACAGATATATTATTGACTGAAAATATTCCAATTTACATAATTTGTTTGCCTTGCAGCGTGTATTAAATAGGGTGTAATAACCAGGGGCGCCAAGAGCTAAGGCGAGCCCCCCCTGCTTCCCCACTCTCGTCGGCTTTTGGTATTTTTTGCGTACCTCCAATAGCTTATACCATCAACTCTCAACTTTGTTCTGCATTTGAAATACTGAAATACTTTAATACTGGATACTGTTATACTGTAGTATAACAGTATCTAGTATTGTTATACTGTAGTACTGGAGTACTGATAAGATTTAAAGTGCCCATGATATTGCCAGTTTGGAAATCTTTTGCTAGCTTGTGTGGTTGAAAGAATCAAAATACCCTGTCCTGGTACCTTTTAAGGGAATTTCAAGACAAGTAAACATTGGTATTAAATAGTGCTTTCCAAGTGTAAGGGAAAGCACACTATTAATATTAATCACCAAAGGAGTTAAATAGATATTTTTAATTTAGAAAATACTACATGGGTTAATAATATATTGGCCCTTGTGTAAATCGAAGCGTTTTGCCCAATACTCATTTGGATGCCTTTGGTTGATTGATTGTTTGGCTTTTTTATGGTGCAAGGGCATCTGGGCTATACTGCGCCGGATGCCTTTGGCAGTACAGGTGCTATTTAAGAACATTTCACACATAAATTTCGTATGTCTTGTGCTCGCATCAATATTCTCCATTTTTTCAAACCCCACATAGATTAATACATTTTATAATGAGTTATTTTAGGAGGTCTCAAAATTAAAGAAATTTCACTTTGAAGGGGGGAAAAAAAAGGTTGAAAAATTTCTTTTAAATGATTTTCTTCATCAAAACGGCAAATGCTGGTCCTTTCACGACTAGAAGTCAGTAAGCGCCATATCTAAGAGGACCTACTCTCCTTCCGTCTTTTGGCGCAGTATAGCCCAGATGCTCTTGCGCCATAAAAGCCAAACAAACAACAACCTTCCGTCTTTCTCCTCAGCAATATTTGGAACGCCTCTACTGAGAATGCTAATTTTATTAATATCTTTTTTCATCCCTTCTCCATGTTTTAAAATCTCCCATGAGGTAATATAATGGTTTGTTTCCTGAAGATTTGGGGGAGGAGACGTATTTTTTGCATGGAAAAATTGATATCCCCCCCCATTTTTATTCCCATGAAGCATTGCGCCGTCTTCTACTACCTAAAGGTGTATTTTTCACTCCGTTCTTGTATTTTTAATACAACAGATTATCATCCGTGCTGTGTTTTGCTGGAAATTACCATAGGCGGAAGTGATGCCCAGCTGGTACAGGAGTGGGTTACGACGCCGCCCAGCCGTTGTCTAACCATCCGGGTTCCCAAGAATCTTTATTCTCTTCCATTCATTCTTTTTCTTCCCTTTTTTTTTCTTCCATCCCTTTTGCCAATGTACCAGGCCTTTATGTGTCCCACTCTCCATCAGTTCTCGGGAGGAGGGGAGAGAAAAAAAGAGAGATTAGAAAAGGAGGAGGGAAAAGAAACAGATGGTTTCAGGGTACGACAGACGGATCGTTCTGAATCACCGGCCCGTATTGCTGGTACGATTGAATGCTTTATTTGAATCGGATTTTCTCGTACGACTACGAATTTAATCGTAAAGCAATTAGCACGTTACGATAATCATCGGTTCCTAACGATATTTGTCTTTTAGACATTTTCGTAAGAAATTGACGTTGTAATTGATCACAGTGATATATTTTCAGCTTCACTGGCTTTAGAATTATAATACGGATAAAATATCCAGATTGCTCGGCGTTTGGTTAATCCGGATTATTGAAAACTAAAATTTATCGAAAACTAAAATTTAAGAAAGATTAAGGATGAGTTGGAGAGAAATTTGTGCTGGTTTATTCCTTAACAAATGCAGAACACTTCATTTATTAAAATGGGTATTAAACAACCGGGATTGCGTGGACCTGGGCCCTCCTTAGCTAATGAGGGGCCCGGATCAAAACATATTTCGGGGGCCCATACATATACGAGTAAGAAAACAAAACGAAATAAAAAAATGGAATAATGTATGACTACTAGATGACACGAAATGCAAGAGCCAAAGGAAAAATATTTTTGGGGAAATTTTTAATATTACAAAAATTAAAAATTTGAGAATTACGCTTCGTGGGGCCTCAAGAAGCGCGGGGCCTGGGGCATGAGTCCCGCTCACCCCTGCAATTTTGGGGCCCTTCCTCAAGAATTTTGATATTATTCAAGTTTAGGAGTTATTTTAATAATGTTTATTTATGAATGTCCTAGTTTCGTTACTTGTGAACATGAATATTATAGCTATGAACTTCAAAGGAAAACTCATCATTATAGACCGAATATCGCAGGGGCCACAGTCTTTAGGGGCCCATTCTCTCTTTCTAACCTACAGCCCCCCCATAAGGTCCTATATTCAACACTGGTACAAAATGTTTCAGAAAGGCGTCCATTTTGTGCGTTTATAGCGATAATGCGCGCGTACAGAAGTTTGAGTTTTCAGAAGAAGTTTGAAGTTTTCAGAAGAAGTTTTGAAGTGTCAGAAGTTTTCAGAGAATGAGTTTTCAGGACGCCCTAGATTTCGTTTTATTAGGATTGGCGTGATTTTCTCAAGTAATTCTCATTATTCTTTGGAAATGTGTAAGAACATGTACAGTTAAGCCTCAAATAATTGTAATTTGTATAATTTAATTTGTGCAATGTGTTTAGTCCAAACAAAGTTCCCCATCTCTATACGGCCCCCCCATCCATGGGCGCCCATATTTGGAGCAGAGGGGGGGCTCGAGCCCCCCCCAACCTTGTCGTTTAAAGAAAGTTTGATTTGCCCGAACCTGCTATGCATTTATTTTCAAAAGTTTTACAGTCACATTTTAAAATAAGGTACTTTTTAGCTCATTACTAATTGTCAAGCAGTATCAATTATTTTTGTAGCGTTTTGGTATCTTGTACATTCACTAAAATTCTTGACAGCTTTGAGAAGGAGGTAATAATTTTTCTCAGCCCCTCCCCCAGAAGTACGCCTTAATTTTCTCACACCCCCCCTCCCCGGAAGTGTACTCGTATGGGCGCCCCATGCCTCCCGAGAGTCTTCATACCCTTACAAAAGTAATATCACATTTGAAGACGAAGTTGTCTAGTTTCTAGACATCGAACCCACATGTAATACTAAGCATTAACAAACTGGACTTAAAATAGGTCAGATCAGTACATAAAATACATGTATAAATCAAACAGACTCTTAATTCATTTAAAACCATTGCAAATAGAACACTGAATGATGACTGGCGACTATTCAAGTGTGCAATCCATTCTTTGCCATGCCCCCCGAAATTCCATATTTCACACTCTCTAAAGATGAGAGCACCACAGGCTGAAAATTCCTGTTGTAAAACACTCCTTCTTCCCCTCCTGCCACGCTATTCCACGCAAAAATACGAAACTTCTTCTGAACCTTTAAAAAACGAAAGAATTATATACGATTAGTTACACTATAAAATGACCTATAATGGCCGACACAAATTACAACAATACTGCAATCTCAAATAGTCAGGTATTTTTTTTATACGAAGATACTACTTCTCAACCGTTCAATTATCATAATTCTGCCATTTTATCGCGCTTTATGTCTCTGCACTGTCTCTTCTATTCTTGCCATCATTTTTTTTTTTCAAGTCTAAGCATGTCCATATGCTTAATGACGCGTCACCGACTTTCGCTCGTTTTTTTTCCCTTGCAATCCTGTATTCTCGCCACTACTACGGTTGCTGGTACGGACCGTTGTGGCAGTTATCCAAATGTCGGCTCCAACAACAATAACAACAACAATAACCATAATCGTGTTGAAATAATTTGGGGGTGGGGGGGGCCTTAAAAAAGAGGTAGACAGGAAAAGGAAGCTAAGCTTGACTGCAGATGCCTGGATGAGATGGTATCAACAGCGGCATAGCATAATTGGTAGCTTTGGGGGGTGGGGGTGGGGACGAGGATGGGGAAAAATACATTATTGTGATGTGACTTGGGGATTTTTATTTTGCGTGCTCCTAAAATTATTTTTATTAAAACTTTTTATTTTCATTTCTGTAGCTGAGTTAATGAAATATTGATGCTTATATTCCAAACGTGCTTCAATTTATTTATTAACTCTAATCAGACCCCTAGTTAGACGCTTGTTATAAGGGGGGGCTCTGAAAGCTACAGAGGGGGCTTAATATTACTAAATATATAAGCAGTTTAATATGTTTAACGTTAGTTAATAAGTCAATTTCTTATCGGAAAGTTTGCATTAAAACTTATAAATATTAGTATCATCATCATATTCAACCATTATCTATCCACTGCTGGATGAAGGTCTCTCCAAATGCTTTCCACACAAGTCTATCCTGGGCCATTCGTTTCCACGTCACCCCAACCTCTTTTCTTATTTCATCCACCCATCTAGTTTGAGGACGTTTTCTAGGTCTTCGGTGGTCTCTTGGAATCCAGTTCAGAATTTCTGTTGTCCATCGTTGATCAGTTCTTCTTGCAATATGCCCAGCCCATCGCCATTTCAGCCCTTTTACTTTAACAATGATGTCCTCTACTCTAGTTTGCTCTCTCACCCAAGTGTTTCTTTTTCGATCTCTCCTAGTTATTCCAAGCATGCACCTCTCCATGCTCCTTTGCGTTGTCTGTAACTTTCGTATTGCTCCAACTGTTAGACTCCATGTCTCTGATCCATAAGAGAGGACTGGCAATACACACTGGTTGAAGACTTTTCTTTTTAGACATAAAGGCAATTTCCCCTTCAGGATAAAACTGTTTCTTCCAAATGCACTCCAGCCAAGTTTAATACGTCTGTTGAGTTCTTTCATAATGTTGCCATCCATTGAAATCAGCTGGCCAAGGTAAATATATGAATCAGCAATTTCTAGCTCAGTGTTGTCAACTTGTATTTTTGTTTCCTCTACAAAATTATTGAACATGATCTTAGTTTTTTGTAGGTTCATCTTGAGTCCAACTTCTTTACTTCTAGTTGAGAGCTCCTGTACCATGTCTTGGAGTTCTGATGGGTTCGTTGAAAAAATAACAATGTCATCAGCAAACCGCAAATGATTTAAATATTCACCATTTATTTTTATTCCCCTGTTATTCCAATTTATCTGCTGAAAAATCATCTGTAAAGCTGAAGTAAAAAGTTTTGGAGAAATGGTATCTCCCTGCCTCACACCTTTACCAATTTTGATAGCTTCGGTATCTTTATGTAACCGAAATTTTGCACTTGCATTTTTATACACACGTTTCACCATGTCAATGATTAATGTCTGTTGATCTTAAAGAGTTGATGACTGCTGATGTTTTTATAGAGTCAAAGGCCTTCTCATAGTCAATAAATGCCACACACAATGGAAGTTCATATTCATGTGTTCTTTCAATTAATTCTCTTAATACTTGAATATGGTCCACTGTACTGAATCCACTTCGAAATCCAGCTTGTTCTCTTGGTTGAGCTGCATCTAATTTTTTCTGCAGGCGATGTGTTAGCACTTTTGTGAAGATTTTATAAATAGCAGGTAACAAGCTAATTGGTCGGTAATTTTTCAAATCCTCTTTATCACCTTTTTTATGCAAAAGAATTACTGTTGCAGAATCCCATTGGTTTGGTATGTTACCACTGTTGAGGCATTTGGTAAAGAATTTTGCAAGTATGTCTTCTACATGTTCTCCAGCTTCTTTTAGGATATCTAATGTAATACCATCATCACCAGGGGCTCTTCCTTTCTTCATACTTTTTATTGCAAATGAAACTTCTTCTTTTAAGATTTTAGGAGCTATTCCTTCGACTATTTCAATGTCTTCTAACCACTGTTTCAGAAGTTTTCTGTAGAATTCTTCAACTCTTCTAAGTATTTCTTCCCTATTTCTTGTTACGGTGCCATCCTCTCCTTTTAATGCAATGATGTGTTTCTTCCCAACAGATAAACTTCCTTTAACAACCCTAAGGCTCTTGTTATTTTCAATGGCTTTCCTTACTAGCTCACAGTTGAATTTTCTTATGTCTTCTTTCATGCTTTTGCGCAGAGTTTTACAAAGTTCTATGTACTCAATCCTGGAACTGGTATTTCGATTGTCCACCTTCATATCTCTTCGCCTTTTCATGAGCTGTTTCGTCTTCTCAGATAATTTGCTATTGTGCTTTTTACAGGTTACACCACCAATTTCCCCAGCAGTTTCAACTATTGTCTTAACAATGTTTTCATTTGCTTCTGAGATATCACTTTCATCAATAAGTCCTTCCAGTGCAGAAAAGCGATTTTTTAATTCCAACTTGAATGCCTCGGTATTTACTTTCAGTTTCATTAGATCCACCCTCTTACTTACTTGTTTCCTAATGAGCTTCTGTCGTTCTAATTTAGTATTTAAGTGCACTTTACATCTCACCATTCGATGATCACTTCCAGTATTAAATCTGTTCAGTACACTGCAATCTTCAATAATTGATTTCTTGTTTGCCAGGATATAGTCAATTTCACTAGTTCCCCCATTTGGGTGTTTCCATGTCCATTTTCTTTGCGGTTTCTTCTTAAAAAATGAATTCATGATGCTAAGATTTTCAGCTTCTGCAAATTCGATGAGTTGATCGCCACGTTCATTCCTTTCCCCATATCCGTATTTACCAACCGATGTCTCTCCTTGTTCCTGTTGTCCAATTCTTGCATTGAAATCCCCCATGATGAGCTTGATATGTTGTTTCCCTTTGGTGTGTAACTCTTTGATTTCTTCATAAAATTCTTCAACCTCTTCGTCGGTATGGCTTGATGTTGGTGCATATACCTGTACTATTTGAAGTTGGTATCGCTGGGTTAGTTGAACAACGAGCCTCGCTGCTCGATCTGACGTGCTTTCGACTTCAAGAAGGTAGTCTTTAATTCTTTTGTTGATTAAGAAGCCAACACCACTTGTTCTTCCAGTTTCCGTTCCTCTATAATAAAACAAATGTCCACTTTTAAGTTCCACCAACTCTTCACCTTTTCTTCTAACTTCACTGAGTCCTACAATGTCCCATTTGATCTTGTCAAGTTCTTCTTCCAATTCCTGAAGTTTTGCTTCAGAAGCAAGGGATCGTCCATTAAACGTAGCCAAGGTCAATAACAAACGGCAGCCTGGGCCATTCCAGTGATTCTTAGCACCCCCTGCTTTCATGCCACACTGACCGCTGCCTTGATCAGGAGCACTCCAGCACCTGGAGACTAGGGGCCATGGTTTCTGGTGTGTCAACATAATGGAGGAATTAGCCATAATTTCACCACGCTGGCTAGACGGGTTGGTGAATTAGCCCTCCCCTTCCGCCTTTCTATCCGTGTAGCAAATATTAATTTGCCACATAAATAGAAAGCTCAGCCTGCACCACTTGAAGGCGGGGTAGGACACTAGGTTACTGGCCTGGCCGGTTCCACACATCGTCACATACGTTCAGCGTGTGGGTCTCCTTCCAGTTAGATACCAGCAACCCTTTTGCAGGCCATATATTAGTATACCTCTCTATAATTTCCCCAATCCTTATTATAAAGTATATGAAGATTCAAACGTATATAAAAAAAATTACATACACAAGATCTACAGTAGAGAGCTATTTTGAATACATTTTTAACGTTAAAGAACAATTTCCATTGTCATGTACAATTTCGTACAAAACAAAAAATTTAAAATAAAATTCTACAATATTTGATTTTTGAGAAAAAATATTTTCCGGGGGGGGGGCTCAGCCCTTTATAAGGGAGAGTTCAAATATTACGTAAACAATATTTTGACGATTTTAACCCCCCCAGGTACTTAAGTAATACTTGAACCCCTCCCTAATCTGGCTATGACTGACTTAAATCTACTCTGGCGTACACAGGGGCGTTGATGGGGGCTGTAGCGCCCCCATTGCAATGAAATTTTGTATGTAAGATATTATTACCCTTCACAGGGATAACACAATTGCCAAATATGGTCAACACAAGAAAGCCTCCGGGGCGAGATTTTTGTGAGTTTTCGTGGGGGAATTTATTATACAATAATTTTTGCCACCCACGTTTAAGTAGCTCAAACTAGAGCTTTTTTTATATTTGGAGAAAAAGATGCCGTCCTCATTCTGTTTCCCATTTTGCATATTTAACATAGGAATATATGAGTTGTATCTCTGTAACCCCCCATTGAGCCTATAACCCTCCCCTTATGAACTTTCTGTGTATGCCTATAAATCTATGGTCTAGACTAGGGGGGTTGCGTGGTGGAATTTTAGAGGGTGGCAAGGAGTGGCTTTGTAGTAACTTAGATAGAGCTGTATTCAGGGGCGAACTGGGTCCTCCCAAATGGCGCATACCTTGGATTTTCGAAGGGCGCACCGGCCCTTGGGTTGGCTGCCCAGTCCGTCCCTGGCTGTATTTATAGAGAATAAGAAGAGACACCACCTCGGTCCACAGTTGAACCGGCTTTAACTGACGGAGCATATAAGCGTGGGCGTAGAAAAAGTATGGTCTTACTTTAATTTCATCCCTCACCCCGAAAATCACAATACCATGGGGGGGCACTTTCTTCAAAATCTTTTATAAATTTAAGGCCTCCTCATGTCTTGATCTGGTCCTGCTTGTATTACTGACGCAGTATAGCCCAGATGCTCTTGCGCCATAAAAAATCCAAACAAACAAACTTGTATTACTTAAAAAAAATGTACTCCATGAATAATTACCCCATATTAAAGTATTGAAGTGACACATTTTACATAAATATTCGTTTTTAACCAGTTCGGATTACCGGGGGTTTCATAGTATTCGTCTACTGCGCTTCTTTTGTATTCCGAAAGCGAATTATCTTGCATGCAATGACGCGCGTAAAAGATGAAACGCGCTTTTTTTTTCGTAAATGATAGTTTTCTTTCTTCACCAGTCCCACGCAGAAATTTACATATGAATACTAAATACAGGAATCTCTGACTAACGCTCCTCTCGAATTTTCCTTTTTTGTTGTTATCTCCGGCAGAGCGCATAGAACTGTTATCGCATAATTAGTACAGACTACAAAGGAATAGGGTGACTTCAAAAGTCAAATCGCCTCTTCGAACCAAGCATGACAGCGCTGTGATATGGTCTGCTACTCGCCATCTAATGCCCGTTCTGGAGGAAACGTGTCAAGCTTGTTTTTTTTTTTTTTTTAACTGTTTTTTGAATAAACTGATTTTCGAATAAATTATCTTCTGAATATTTTTTTTTTCTTCTTTCTGCGTTTGTCGGCTTAGAACGTTTGACGGCATTAGTATACTCCGTACGCCAACTCTTATTCTGTCCCAATAAAGGGCATCTCAATGAGAAAGAGATTACCCAGGAAAATTTATTTGCTTTAACTTAAAGCTGTTTCCCATTCTAGTCGGCCGTAGTGTTCTGACGAGTGGGCCAACAGAGCTTCGGCATAGAACCCGATTTAAACGAGAGCCTTGTGTCCAGGGGCGGACTGCTTCCTCTCAAATGGCGCATACCGTGAATTGTCGGAGGGCGCTAGTCCTATAGCACCTGAGGGCGCTAGTCCTATCGCACATGAGGGCGCACCGGCCCGGTCCGCCCCTACTTGTGTCGACGTATACCAATACATATTTTTCTTACCGCAAAAATTTGGAAATTTAAAGGTTAGTGTAAAAAAAAAAGGTCCCCTGAATGTATTGAGATGGTCCTGTATGGCGTAGAGGTGACTGACGTGTTTGTTCATCGTGCGGAAAATCTACGTTTAAATAGTGGTCAGAGCGCTTACTGTTTTCTTCTCTACATATCCGTATTTCGGTTTTTGATTCTTGAACGACAGAAGCTTAGATTCCTCGGAAAATTGTAGGTCTAAGCAGGGGCGGACTGGGTCCTCTCAAAGGGCGCATTCCTTGAAATTTTCGGAGAGTGCGACTCCTATCGCCCATGAGGGCGCACCGGCCCGGGAGCCGGCAGGCCTAGTCCGCCCCTGGATCAAAGCATAGCGTAATTGTGTCTGTTCTTCCATCATACAATATAAACAGTTCTATTACCCCAGAAGATCTATCTGCTCTTAACCAAACTTATGTAGCTGGTGATATGCAGCGAGTTCGATTGGGAAGGTTGGCCACAGAAGAGGCGCTGTATTCTGAGCAGGTTATGGACTGGTCAAGCATATCGCTGGCTGTATCCATACGCGCTATCATTTACAACCTAAATGATCGCATTGTACTACTACGCCCTTTGAATTATTTAAAAATTAAATTTGTTTAAATGATTGTTGAATTATCATAATATAATCGCTATGTTTTAATTGAACATTATGACCATTACGTTAAGGCTTCTATATTACTTTACTTCTTTCAAAAAAAAAAAAAAAATGTTGTAGGTAGCGCTCTTTTGGTGCTTAGCGCGAAGAGGTCGAGAGTTTTCTTCGGAAACCCATTAAAAGCGAGTTGAGTGTTCTTCGTTTTCTAAAGGAAAACGGGGAATTTGATTATCTACTGTCATTTAAAATGGCGGAACATCTACAAAGAAGCCCGTCGTCACCATTTTCCCATCTTCAGATCATTTCGAAGCTGAAATTAAGAGCGAATGGCTGTGTTTTTGTTGTCTTCGCTTGAACCATCTGTCTGGGTTGTTCTGACCCGAATTTTTTGACAAATCGAAGCTGCGTTCTTTTGCAGCAAGATGCTTTCTTTACAACTCTTAAAACGCTCCACGGTTTTCCGACTTCAATATTTTAGTTTGTACAAATAAAATTAAAAATAGAAGAAAATCAAAGAAAAAGTAAGACTTTGTGTTGTAAAGTAACAGATGAACGTATCTGTTACAATGAATATGTATTATATATGTGTGTGTATATGTGTTTGAATCAATATGTGTTAGATGAATGTATCTGTTATGAGAATATGCTTTAGATGAATGTATCTGTTATGAGAGTATGTGTTAGATGGATGTACCTGTTATGAGAGTATGTGTTAGATGAATGTATCTATTATGAGAGTATGTGTTAGATGAATGTATCTATTATGAGAATATGTGTCTAAAGAATTATGACCTTTGCTCCCCCCCCCCAATTCTATTTTAAAAATAAGTAGGGTATAGTTTTCTTTGGAAGGCTGGTACGGCGTAGTGCCATTCATGGAAAGTGTTAGAAAGATCGTTGCACATAATATGCTGCTGTATTAAATTTCTAACCATGTAACCGTAGTAAAA
This sequence comes from Dysdera silvatica, assembly GCA_006491805.2. Classification (NCBI taxonomy): domain Eukaryota; kingdom Metazoa; phylum Arthropoda; class Arachnida; order Araneae; family Dysderidae; genus Dysdera; species Dysdera silvatica. The sequence continues at coordinate 29,235,128 of QLNU02015359.1, read as the reverse complement.
AAGAGTAGATTCGATTCACAACTAGTATAATTTGCTTGTTTTTCCATATCCTTGTTGTCTCAAAGATTCCCAGGGTATTGTTCTCATATCTATTACATTATATGGCAGAGTATTATGTCACATTATGTCATCGTATTATGCATAATACACATATTATTGTATTATGCATCATATATATCATTATGTATTTCGTATATCGTTGTACTATGTCATATGGCAGAATATCATAGTATATGTCATTTGATAAACTATTGTAATAAATGAGAGTATTATTATATTATAGTATATGTCATTTGATAAATTGTTGTAATAAATGAGAGCATTATTAATTAAATCACAGTATATGTCATTTGATAAACTGTTGTAATAAATGAGAGCATTATTAATTAAATCACAGTATATGTCATTTGATAAGCTATTGTAATAAATTAGGGCATTACTATATCATAGTATATGTCATTTGATAAACTATTGTAATAAATTAGAGCATTGCTATATCATAGCATATGTCATTTGATAAACTATTATAATAAATGAGAGCATTATTAATTATAGTATATGTCATTTGATAAACTATGGTAATAAATTAGAGCATTATTATATCATAGTATATGCCATTTAATAAACTATTGTAATGAATAAGAAAACTATGTCACGTGTGACAGAGAATTGTAGTAAAGAAAGAGCAGTCTATGTATGACATAGTTGATGCTGGTACTAACTACTTGCTTTAAGTGTCATGAACGCTAGTTTATGACAGAGCGTCGCCAAAATCAATTTTTTTTTATATTTTTATGTGGTTAGGAAAAAATTTTTAATTAGTAATTAGGGCTTTTTAATCATAAAAGCTCTTTAGTTTAAATTAGTTTGCACTTAAGGTTCTAATAATTAAAATAAACCATAATTTAATAGAAAAAATAACACATAATGGGAAAATATATATTGCAATATTTTTTTGGCAGATTAAATTACCAACGTCTTCGACTTCATATCGCATGTATCTTGTATCAACGTATAAAAAAAAGTATACGCTTTTAAACATTTTTTTTTATTAATTTTATTTAACGAAAACGTATTTATATAGAGATTGTCGTCGTAACGCTATGCTATAGTTCATTCGTATAATAAACTATGTATGTGTGTGGGGGATATAATAATAGATGAAAAGCACTTAAAGGATATACAGTATTGCCTTTCCTTAAAGTGCCTTTTATCAAAAATCCCTTTTTTGTGAACAAAAGGTAAAATATTTTCCTTTGAAGGATAACGCTATTTGCCCGAATAGGTTTAAGATTACTTTAATAATCTTTGAAAAGACGTATACGTGACCGTACGTTTCGGTTTCATAAATTTTTCATAAGAAATGTAAGGTGCTCTTTTCCATGAAAGAGAAGATTCTCTCCATCGGATTAAAAATTAAGAAAAGGGAAAAAATCAACTCATGGTAGGGAAATTCATTTTTATATCTTCACAGAATTGCGAAACTGAAGACGTATTTTCCCTCTTCATTAGACGGTAATGTAAATGTGTGTACTTTCAACTCAAATGCACTCAAGGAAATTGTGTCCGCAAACAATCGTATTCCCAGGGGGTCTTTGAAGTTGAGGAGTGGGGGGAAAATGTATTCCCTCAGCACCAGGTGTTGCCCACGGATATTGGCCCCTTTCTACCAGAGCTACTTTTTTTTTTTTACGCCAAACGCAATGTCAGTACATGGAACTGGATTTAATGGAACCAAATAGGAATTGGTTTTAGCTCTTTTTAAGATTTTTTCTAGAAAATTCCATCCTTTCCGATCACTACCCGCTGGAAGCTCTCAGTGTCTCGTTCTCTTATGGTCTGTCCTAAAAGCCTTTTCGTTGGCTCATAAATTTTTAAGACGTCCGCTTTGCCCCTTCATATTACGGGAGTCTTCAGGTCTGTCACTATGTAAAAGATGAAACAGCATTGCATCCTGGCAACAGAGTGATACGACGTGAATGACTTCCAATTTTTAGATATGCATCTATCTTACGGGAAATACGTTATATTTTCAGTGGCAAAGGAGGATATGAAGTAGAACCTCCATATAATGAAATGGACGGTTCCATAAAAAAAAATTCGTTATATAGGAAATTCGCTATGTGGAAACGATGTATTCATGAACCAGGGCAGTGCAATATGATACCACAATTAAAATCCCGTTTTTCAGTTAACGACTGTTTCTCATAAATAACATTCAACCATTTAAAAATGGACGTTTTAAGTGTCAAATATACATGCGTATAAAAGAGAGTTGAACGATTATTACCTTAAAATGAAAACATATTTAATGCTTCTTTCATACACATTCATGCTTTTGTAAAAAAAAACCTCTTAATATCCTGCTGCACAACAAATGGCGGTGTTGATTCATCATACAAGTGTTAGCACCCCTGTGGGAAATTTGCAAGGTCTGGATTTCTGGTAATCAAACAAGCAAAAAAGGGCAACAAGTACTACTATTCAAACAATACAGTGTATTCAAGGACAATTAGGGCCTGTTCCAAGCCTAGCAGCTTCGCACCGTATGGGGCAACCAGACACAGGTGTGTGTGTTTAGGAAAACTCTTTATTAGGGAGTTTAAAATCCCTTAGACGTGCCTTATTTTGTTTGTTTGCCAATGATATTAAAATCGTGTTGCATTCCCATTGTATTAGGGAACCCGATGTCACTGACGTGACCACTCGATTTTCTGTTTTGGTCGTTAAAAATTTCGTTATATAGAAATTTATTTTGTTATATAGAAACACTTTCGTGTATAATGACCATGGGGATTTATCAAAACTTCGCTATATAGAGAATTTCGCTATACGGAAGTACGTTATATGGAGGTTCTACTGTATTTGCAATAGCAATAGGGTTGAGCTAAAATAGTAGCGGATGTCATCAAAAATTTCTACCAAAGGGAGAGTTGGAAAATATGCAAGGCTGGAAATCAGAATGAAATTCTAATTCTAAGCACTACTCAATAAGCGTATTTTCATAATAATTTGTGGGGGTGGGGATAAGCAGATATTATGTACATTTATACATTACAATATATGTAAAATTGCAATTTATTTCAAATTATTGTGGGGGCATATAACTCCACGCCTATGGCGCTACTCATCTATGCGTTTCCAGTAATCGAAAATAAACTAACTGGTGCTTTAACAACTGAATAATTAAGAAAATTTTAGAAAAATTATTTAAAAATTTCTTACTAAGGTATACTTACTCTCACTGTAGTTGCTAGGAACATACAGTGTAAAACCGTTTATAATACGTTTGTTGTAACCACTGGCGTACGCAGGGGTGTTGATGGGGGTTGTAACCCCCATTGCAATGAAATTTTGTATATTTAACATAGGAATATGTGAGTTGTAGCTCTGTAACCCACCCCTCATGGAGCCTTTATGCGTACGCCTCTGGTTATAACGACCAACTCCATAAAGCGATGGAATCATTATACAAAAAGTTCCAGATTCTTTTAGGTTTTAAGCATATATCTTTTAGGTTTTAAACATATGTTAGATTTTAAACATATGTTAGATTTTAAACATATGTTAGATTTTAAACATATGTTAGATTTTAAACATATAATATTTCAGTATACAGTATATAATAACAGCGATTCCTTTTATAAGGACGGATTTTGTCTATAATAAAAATACTCAAAATCCGAAATTTCGGATAGTTTTATTTTTATTTTTTTAGTCGGAATTTCAGTAATTGTCTATAAGAGGGTTGTTCAACACACGTCCCGCGGACCACAATCCAGTCCGCCAACTGTGCTAATTCGGCCGCCGGCTACTTTTTGGAATTAAAAAATGATTTAAAAAAAATTTTAATTTTTGTTTTTTCAGAAATATGGAAAAGTCGCGGGGACAGGATGGGATCGCAAATAAACAAACAAATAAACGGAAAAAACTCTGAAGGCAGTTTTGTTTTCTTTTTCTTTTTTTCTTTTTTTTTTAAACAAAACCATTGGTTTGCGAGATCCGTGAAAATTTTTTAAGGGGCCCGCTGCCCAAAAAATGTGGACAACTCTGTTCTATATTGACTTACACCTTGTCAGAAGTAAGCGGGTGCCCAAGTAAATTCTTAAATTGGAATTATTTGCAGTCGCAAAAACACGTCACTTTCATAAGTAAGTTTAAAGTAAAATAAAAAAGTGTAAATGTTTAGAATAAGTAAGTGTAAAAATGTATATTGTCAAACCATGATTTTAAGAAATATCGCTTTTAGCCATTACCGGTTATAACGGTCAAATTTCCGTGGTCCCTTGAAGGTCGTTATAAACGATTTTCACTGTACACGCAATGCAATATCATTAATTTGTCATAAAGGATGATTATAATTAAAATTTCCCTAATCAGAACTTTCTGTATTTGTAACTAATACGCAAAATAACATCAAAATTTGTATAAACGTATTTCTCCACTTCTTATATAATACTGTTACATAATTTTTCTGCTTGCATGTTTTCACTGCAGTGCATTGTAGAACTTCGATAGTTCGACATTCAAAGGAACGAGGTTTTGTTTCGAGTTATTGATGTTCGAGAGAAATTACTATGGAGCTGAGAACCACTTCGGTTTACTGAGAATTTCGGATTATCGAAGTGCCAGTGTATGTACATATTTTCCAGCGAAAATGCACAAGTAGAAACATTGGCCAACGATCGCACTAGAAGGGCATAAAATGTACGCATGCGCAATTGATTGCGTCATCCTGATCAGTTAGGAAATGTCCAAAAAGGGTGTCCATAATTGTTATAGTTAGTTTTTAAGCCGTTACGTTGACAGAAGGGATGCAAATGGCAGCTGTTCTGAAGGAGATTTTAGGGCGATTAGCGGGCCAGACACCGATACAATTCCGATCGTTCACCTTCGTCCACGTGCGTCAGGGACGATAACCTCTCTACTCCATTTTACACGTCGTCCCACCCGCCGCGTTCAAATCATCGATCCCAAATTTGCTCTCCGCATCCTGCCTCTTCCAATCATCGCCAAAAAACAAGCGGGATGCTCGCCAAAAATAGTTTCAATGTCAATTGCCGCCTGCATTTGAACACCAAAACTGATGTTTTTATCGCCACTTACGGTTTTCAAAATTATGATGCGTTGCTGTCAAAAAGTCGATGATAAGATTTGAACCATTTGAAAACATATTTATATCGAATATTTTAAGCTAGGAGTGTTATTTAAAATATGTGAACTATTTGACTAATAATGTATAATAGCGCCTCTCTAACGTTAAGAAGTCGTCATAATTCATTTTTATTGGAGATGAAGTCATCCGCTCGTTGGAAGCAGGGGCGGACTGGGTCGTCTCAAATGGCGCATATCTTAGATCAGTGGTTCCCAACTGGTGGTCCGCCCGAATGGTGATTATTTAAAAAAATTATAAAAACACTTATAAAAATTATTATTAAATATTAAAATTAAATATAATAATAATATCAATAGTATAATTGTAGTATTTTACAATCTGACAGAACTTCTGAAAACGGTTCGTATTAAAAGTAATTCGTCTTAAGCGTGTTCGTCTTAACGAGGTTTGATTGTATTATTATTAGATTTTATTATTTCTTTTTCTGTTTATTATTTTATTTTTACTAAAGAACGATTTTACAAACACATTTCCCCCAAAAAAGACTCAGCTCCCCTTTTTAAGTTTTTACTTAGAATTCGTGAGAATTTTTCAAAGTGGTCCGCGGCTTAAATTGAGTTGGGAACCATTGCCTTAGGTTATCGAAAGGCGCGCGTCCTATAATTCATGAGGGCGCAGCGGCCCGGGGGGCCGGTTAGTCGACAGCCCAGTCCGGCCCTGGTTGGAAAAAATATATTGGGGTCATAACGTTGGATTTAGAATGGCGTGCTCATACTTTTCGCATTCGTGTAAAAAGAATTTTTTTTAATTTTGTGTATGGTCCCGCTGCCCGTTATAGTTTAATAAATAAACACTAATAAACGATGAACAACATGCTATCAATTAGAGAAAATTAGACTATTAAAAAACACTTATTTATTTCAAAATTAGTCATTCTACCAAGTAGAGACGGAACGGCATTTGTGTGTATGTTTTCCTTTATTTTTCTTCCTTTTCCTTTCTTATTTTATTGCTCTGAATGAAAAAAAAAATACATTATTTTAATTAGTCTTTTCTTTATTTTTTTTTCATCTCAGCTATAACAGACCTCACAGGCACTGTTTAACGAGAAATGTGTAACCAAATACACAGAGATCTGTTTTTCCCGTCGAGTTTTTGCATTAGACATTATAATAAAGCGCTTTAAGAGTCGTTCCAGTTAACGAACACACTGGGAACCCATCGAAAGGGGGTGGTGCATAAACTAAAAATTAAAAAGTAACAGGTCTCAAAAAAACAAAAAAAAACGGTGGTCTGAAAAGTATGCATTTTCAAATTTCGCTAATTGGGCGCACTCCTGGCTCAAGGCCAAGCCTGGAAGAGGATGAGCGGATGTGAGCGTAATAGATCAAATGAAGGCTTTAGATGAGCCGACTCAAAGTCCTGCCACTTTCATCTCAAGGAGGGAAAAAAAACTCGTCCTTCCAAACAACTCGCGCGAGTCTTAAAATTCGAATTTCAAATTTTGTGAGTAACCAGCGGCGTTTACGGCTTTCTTCAATAGCAAATGTACAAACAAACTTAATGGTTGTATTTATTCTGTAAATTTCCCCTTTATTTACATGATGTCTTCCAAGCTCTGTTGGAAAAGCTATGGCGCCCCCACATAAACATGTAATTGCTGTATTTGGAAGCTTTTGGCACTGTATTACTAAGCTTTGGTATTATGATGCACATTCATATTATTACTTATATTATTATATATTTACATACTTTCTCGATATACATTTCCGCATAAGATGAATCTGCTCCATTGGTTAAAGCAGCTGTAAACAGAAGGTGTATATACGCAAGCAATTGTTTTCCACATATCAAGCCCTCGACATACGGCAATTGACAAATATTCCAGTGGTGCTCCCGAGTAATTGACAATTCCGAATCACTCAACGAATTCAAATAATCCACTGCTTAGTCAACAGTACGAAATATATATTTTTTTATTTTGTTGACAACTCCGAAGAAAATTCTGAGCAGAAACGAAATTCAATTCCTACAGGAAGAAAACTTAAGCGTTTAAAAGAAACTGAAAATTCCGAAACGTGGCTTAAGAAAACTGATTAAATGTTTATGTCTGGCAGATCGCAGAAGTACAGCCATCTGGAAATTGGCGAAACGCGGCCATACGGGTTTAGGAGAGCGGGCCGTAACCAGAAATGGCCGGTGTTCCACTTGTGGAACATCGAAATTTAAATGTCACTCTCGTGCTATTTAATCAAATTATTTCATTTTTTACTAATTTACTATTCCTCCATCTATTGTAAATCTTAAGAAAAATTGACAGTTGATATTTCCAAGCGGAAGAGAAGAAAAAAAATGTATTTAGTGTCAGAAGGTCGAATTGTGTCAAATAGACAATTTCAACATTTTGTAAAAATGACAACGATCAGATAAACAGTCTAGAAATAATTCAGGAACATGTTTCAATTCTTTATTTAATTGGATAAATTATCGTTGCATTAAAAAAGTTAATTTGAATTACTGGAGAATTTTTTTTATGTTCCATTTATGGAACGTTGGGCATTAAAGGGTTAATGCAGAGGGGAAGGGACGTCTTAACACTAATTTAAATATGAAAGAAAAACTGGAAATGAAAAACGGAATAAATTATTAACAAAGAGCTCGCATGAAGTATCAGTAATAAGTATGATAAATAATAAATAAATAAGTATATAAATATTTTTTTATATATATATATATATATATATATATATATATATATATAGGACATCAATTATGAACGTTCAATATTAATTTTGCCAAATTTAAAAAATAAAATTCCATTTAATCCGTTTTGGGGATCCTTTCTTTCAAAAATCCCTTTAAATCCCTATGTTTGTCAAAAAGGGAAAAAATTTGGGAAATAAATGAATACGGAATAAGCCAATATGCCAGTGTGAAAGTTGTTACTGACATCATTTCCCAATTTTTTTTTATTTTTTTTTTTGTCGGAATTTATTCCAGTTTCGTGCTTGTATCGAGCTGCATAAAAGGAGTCGCCGGCTGACGAGCCCCCTTCCCCCCCCCAATATCCCCTCCGCACACAAACCCTCCTTTAATGGATCTGTGGGGCAATGGTGAAAAGGGGCATCCGAGCATCTGTTTCGTATTGTGGGAAACGGAAGAGGAAAGAAGAGGAGGTGACTATTTTTGGGAAAAGATGGCCCATGCACTGTAGTGCAGGAAGAACTTTTTTTTTCCAGTCCCTCCCGTTTGGTCCTCCCAGGTATGATCCATCATACCCAGGAAAACCTCCTCAGTCCCCCAACGCAACTGACAGCTAAAATATTGAAGATATTTATCCAGAACTGTGTCAGCTGAATTGCAACGTGTGCGCGGGTCAGTATATACATTGTGAGTTGGGGTCGTGGACCATGCTATATGCAATAGAAAATACGAGTCCGCATTTAACGAAGAAAATATAGATTTTGTTTGGCAGAATGTTAAAGCGCAATGTAATTTAAGCACATTTAGCGACCAAGAATTTTAGCTCCTCGGATCGAACGCGCAAAATTGGCCAACCAACTTACGTATAAAAGAAAATATTGGTTTGCTTATCTCACAAAAATTGTAGAAATTTTTTCGTGGCATTGGGAACAAATCAGGGGCGAACTGGGCCGCCCACCTGCGGGCCGGTGCGCCCTCATGGGCGGTAGGACTCGCGCCTTTTGAAAGGACCCCGTCCGCCCCTGGAAAAGATAGGAAGACGTCCCATGCCAAAGGAACAGAGATCTGTTTCTGTTTGTAGAAAATAAACAAATAAAGATCATTATTAAAAAATAAAATACAAGTTAATTACACAATAATTTTCAACGAACACGTATTAATTACAGCTCAAACTAGAGCTTATTGATTTTGGAGAAAAAGAGACGCTTTCCCCATCCTGGATTCGAACCAGGGTCCCTCCGTTTAGCCCGGAGTGTCTTGGACCGCTAGACGAATGAGGACAGGTAATAACGCTCTCTTTCTCCGTATGTAAGGAGATATAAGTTATTAATACCCTTCTCAAGGATGTTATGGGGGATATTTATTGATTTATAATTTATATTTTATTTATGTTTATTATTTATAATTTGAAATGATTTTTATATTTTATCAGCATTTATTTATGGTTTAACATTTGAAATGATTTAGAATAATTAATGAAAATTAAATGAAGTATATTATAATTATAATTAATGAAATGTAAATGATTTATTATAGGTATTTTATAATTAGTTTGGTTAAATTTTTAGTTAGTTTACTTATTGATTTAATTTTTACTATTTGAGAACATTAAAACACAATTTCCATAACATTAAATATTAAATTTGTTTATCCAGAATAAATTTGTAAATTGCCCGTTGATACTGGTTAGTAAACATTGGTTGACTTTTACCTAAAATTTCAAATGCAAGACCGTAAAAATTAAGTGAATAACTAGGGTTATTTTTCAAAACGCGTTGTGTGTTAAACATAAACAAAATAAAAAAACAGGTTCTTTAAAACAGACATGAAACAATTATTCAATAATTACTGCCTTTTATTTTATATTATAAACACGATAATATATTTTCCAATTCCTTTAGAATATAACAGTGCCATTTATATAAGCATTTGGAGCTATTAACCATTCTACATACTATCAATTTTTCACTTATCTTTTAGTTACTCATTTTTTTTATGAGAATTGTGCTGGGGTATATAAACCACCAGGAAAAATTTGCACATTTTATTATAAGTTTAATGAAGGAGGAGGCACTTACAATTTATCGATTAATAGGATATAAGGAAAGGTAACTTTAACTTACATGTTACACCCTTAATGGCCCATGTTTGGAGTAGGTTGGGGTCCCCTGGTCTGAATTAAATCTTCACATTGAAAAATTTCTCTCTCTCTCTGGCTGAGCGAGACTTGTAAGCGTTTTTAAATAAGCGCCATCTTGAAGACTTTTTTTTTTTTTTTTTGTATAAGGACTGCTAAAATCCTTACTCTCGCCTATATTGCCAACTTTTAATTTGGCTTTTGTTAACGTATTAGACGGCAATTTCGCCTGCCTAAATTGCAATTGTTGGCCAATTGTGGTGGTCTGGAACTGGACGCACAGCCCCCATGCGTGACCTATTTATGCACGTGCAACGAGTTGGCTATTTATTGCTGTGATGACTCATTTACTTCCCCTCGACCAGGGATTTCGTCTGAACTTAAGTTTTTATAGGTTTCGGTTGCTGATGGATATTAGCCATATTGTAGGGAGTGAAATAGCAGTTTTTAGGTACACTGATTGGCCAAAATTATTTTGTTTATTAATTTATTTTGCAAATTATTACAAATTATTTTGCCGCGTTTGGCCAGCACTCCACGAACTTAGGCGCCAAATACCACGGTCTGAGAGAACGAGGGAATAAAAAAATCCCCACGCCGGGAAAGGAATTGTCTGCGAAACGAATATAATCATTAAATACTACTAAACATAATCTTGCGCTATTTTACGATTTTTTCCCGCCTTCTTCATGGAAATGTCTCTGAACCCTGTTTCCACACAGCCTCCTGTTTACTCTCAGATTGTATTGTATTCTTGTCAGGCAACACAGCCCTAATAAAAGATAAAAGTGGGCGCGAAAGCGACCATATTCCAAACGAAATAGATCCGCCATAACTTTTACGTTGTTTGCTTTGTCCAAAGTTGGATGCGCTTGCAGGATTAAAATTCCCGTCTGTGTAGCCGCGCACGTACAATGTGCATTTAAAGAAAGTAGGAAAAAAAAGGGGACACGGAAAAAAGTCTTTGTTGATCTGTCTCAAAGAAGATAAAACGCCATTGTATGACAACAGAAAAGTAACCGATCATCTATGCTTAATGTTTTGGATAATGTTGGTTTCTCAGATTATTGTTGTATCGCTTTATGCGGTTGCCAAATTTCGTTCCCTTTCGATGCAGTCACGATCGTTGCTGCAATGTAGCAAGTAGTCGTTTAATATCATCTGATCTGGTTATAAAATTGTATCTTATTTCTTGTTCTAGGTCTTTTTTTCTCTGGTTCCAGATCTTTTTCATGAGGAATGAACGGTCTTGCACTAGTCCTGCGGTTCCGTAGTCGTAGCTCGCTTGATTACCTTATGAATAATCGTATTTGATTCTGTTGATTACTCAGTGCCTGCCGGTTTTTTCTACAAGTCCGGGCACTGCCGGATTTACGTATAAGCCCCAGCGGGCACGGGCCTAGAGCCCTGCAGAGGCCTGGTATTTAAGTGTAAGCATTTCTATAACCATGTTTATTTATATTTGTCCTAAAAATTTGCATTACCGATAAACCTAAATATTAAAATAATGAACTTTAAAGAACAACTTATGATTTACTGATTGAATATTGCAAATGCCATATTTTTTAGGGGCCCATCCTATCCTTCTGGCCTAGGGCCCCACAAAAACCTTAATCCGGTCCGTGGTTTGAATTCTTAGACAACAAAGGTTCGGATTCCGTAGGAAACTGTAATAGGTCTTGGCGTAGCAAGATCCCAGTGTATAAATCTCATTTAAGAGTGGTCGTATTTTTTAAAAAATACTGTTATTTGTAGATAGACTTGTACACCTAATGAACGAGTCAATAAATGAACGAGTTAATCAACGATTTTGCCCATAAATCGTAGACGAAAAGACTAGTTCAATGATTCGATCATTGAACGATTTGACACACTACTTGTACCTGATACAATGTTACCTCCCGTAAGGGACACCTCCGAACAAGAGACATCTCTATTTAATTTATGATCCCCTCTGTCCCCTTGTATATGTATGTATGTATCAACACATGTACCTCCGAAGAAGGGACACCTCTATTTAAGAGATAAACTGTCTGATCCCGTGGGTGTCCTATATTGGGAGGTACACTATATAATAATCTCCGCTTGACAATTAAACGGTGCAGCGCATCATAAAATTGAAACATAACATTGTAAGAACACATAGTTTGTAAAGCCACATTTATAGGCGCAAACTAACCTTTCATAAACACCGAGGGGGTGGAGGCCCTCGTGAGCTCTAGAATAAAAAAAAAATAAAAATAAAATATATATATGTGTTCGGAATAATGTAATATGTTGATACTCTGAATTTTGGGCTCAACTTTGTGCATATATATATATAAAGACCATAGCCAGAAATATTTAATTTCCGGTGCAGAGAGTTCAAAAATTTGTACAGCATGCATAGATACAATTACAGCATGCAAGGCTTTAGCGAAGTCTCATTAAAATTTAGTTTCGGGGTCTCAGATCCCCTACATGATATATATGCAATAAATCTGGCTTAATATATATGCAATAGAAATACCTTTTAAAGTTCGTAAAAGAAAGAACTGAAGGTCGAAAAGCTTCTAGGGCCTGTGACATCTTGACGACTGGGTCAACTGGGTCCTAAATTGACAAACATTGTCTATCTTACATTACATTCATAATGTAAATTTTTTGTAAAATAATGTAAATTTTTTCTAAAATAATGTAAATTTTTTCTAAAACAATGTAAATTTTTGTAAAACAAGGTAAATTTTTGTAAAATAATGTAAATTTTTTGTAAAATAATGTAAATTTAAATGTAATGTAAATTTTCATGTAATTCTTCTATTACATTAATAATGTCGCAAAATTTGGAAATTTGAGAGTTAGCGCAAATGGCCCCAAAACTGATTCAAGCCCAGGGGCCCTGAATATGTTATGACGCCTCTGTCCAGAGCCCTGTCGTGTCCACGCCCAACTTCCCAAAATCGAAACGCAAACTTCTACGTCGGTGATATTCCAAATTACCAAACATCCCGTTAGGTCTGTAGCACTGTGGTTGCCATGCTACTGTGCTCCGTCGCCACCAGAGGGCGCGAGCGAAGGCGCAGTGCTGCGCAATACGAACCGACCTCTCTCTCTCTCCGCCTAGTTGCAAAACTCGGCAATTCCAGTTTCGGTTGTATGCAGGCCGAAAGCGGGCTGTTTTCGCGCAGAATTTCCCATATTTGACACCCTGCCGTTCTTTTTTCCAGCGACGTTGTACAATTTTTTGAAGGTCGTTAACTAGGGTTGTTCACCTGAACTACAAGGACAAGGGTTATTTTGCCGTCGCCACTGTGCTGCTGCTGTTTTTCGTGTATGTGCCAATCGTCGCCTCGACTGTTTCGACATGTGGACCGTCCGACGTTGTACCCAACGCATTCGACATCCGCCGTTTTCGAGAAAGAACGTGTTTTTTAAGAGAAATAGGATACCTTCCTGTGAACAGTGATACGTGGACTATTTGTGCTGAAATTTGTATTATTCTCCCTGGATTCTTAATTTTGTTCTGTGGATTTTTAGTGCAACGATATTCTAGTCCCCCCGCCGATTCTGCGAATTTTTCGGCTGGACCGGGGCCAAACGTAAGTGCGATTTTATTAATTAATTTTAGTTTTAATGTACCTTCGTTTAAAAATCAGCTTGCAGAGTATATTTGGAATTCCATAACACTAAAACATAATTTTAAAGACCTCCTCGATCTAAAGTACCCCCTCATCTTAAAGACTGTTAACTTTTCCATTTGTTTCAAAATAATTGAAGCTGTTAAGACATTTTTTTTTTGGCAATTCTCGCCATTAAACATAAACAATCCTTCAGAAATGCTGCATACGTTAAAATGTTTATTTAATTTTCCAACCTTCCCTACGCTTAAAAGTGGACGTGTCGCTGTATTGTTCACAATTTGTACGTTTATTAGGTCCGAACACGCACTCAGGGCCAGTCTATAAAATATTTTTGTGTGCGGGAGGGGAGCGTAACGTAGCAGGGGCGAATACAGACCCATTTTGGGGGGTCAAAGACAGAATTTGCCATAGTCTTGGAATTAACCCTTCATTTATTTATCATGCAAGTTGGAATTTTTTATAGTGAAAAATTACATTGGGGGGGTCATGATCCCTGTGACTTCCCCCCTGTGTCCGCCCTTGGACCTATTCGTAACGATCTGCAGTAAGTGTAAATTTATTGCGCAGGGCGGATCCAGTCTGGAAACACGCCTTGCGCCCCCAGCCAGCATCCGCCCTTGCACAACACACTCGACGTAAATATCACGCAGAGGAGTGAAATTTGAATTAAGCGAATTTAATACATCGATTTAGTTTATAAAATTTATATATACATACTATAGTGGCCGTCAGTATTACGATTTTGACAACGTTTCCATATTCAGTCGTGTAAAGGTAGACGTTTGTCTATGATACTGAAGAACCGGATTTATGTCCACTTCTAATTAAAACCGTATGTATGGTGTTGCTTTCTTTGACGCAGAAGGACCCTTGCTGTCCTGGCGCCATAAACATACAACCAAATGATACCGAGCTGTTGCCGCGTTTTCTATCAGTTCGTGTTCTGGCGATTGTTTCCACGGGAATTACTTTCGGTTGCTTAATTCGGGTGTGAGATGAGGATTTGAACCATTCTTGTTAATATAGAGATCAAAGTTTGAGTTAAAAATGTGAGCAGAAAGTGTTAAGGGAAGGCCCAACACGAGCGGTGTTGAGATGAGAAGTGTTTTTTAAGTATGTTCTGTGTTTCATAAAATATGTTAAGCCTTGCTCTAAGCATACATGACCAAGCATATAGTGATCTAAGCATACAGTGATCGAGAAGGATGCTTCTAACACCCATGGAAGGCCTATTACGTGTACAACTACCCTCATAGACCGGTAGAAGGGTTGTGATTTTAAATAGCTGACAATTACATAAGTTATTGATAAGCCGCTGATATAAGAGTAATAAAAATCGTACAATGGGTTAACATATATACAGTAGGAAATTAACATATTTTAAAGGAAGTAGTCCTATCATTATTTCTTGTAGGTGTATTTAATGTAAATAGTTTTAATAAACATTTTATTTTGTTTTATGTTTATGAATTCCCATCTTATTCGTATTTAACATGTGGGTGTTGTTACAATTGGGAAGGAGCTACGAACTGGGTATTGTAATTTCGGAGTGTACTAACAGCTACGCTATACGTATTTATTTCTGCCACAACAATCCTTCACTATAGCATGCATGATCTTAATTGATGGAGGCACCAAACCAAATTCGTCCACCACAATAATACTAATACAACTTTAATAATACTAATACAACTTTAATAATACTAATACAACTTTAATAATTAATACAACTTTAATAATACTAATACAATCTTAATAATACTAATACAATCTTAATAATACTAATACAATCTTAATAATAATACAACTTTGATAACGCTAATACAACTTTGATAACACTAATACTTCGCAGTATAACCCAGATGCTCTTGCGCCATAAAACATCCAAACGAACACTAATACAACTTTAATAATACTAATGCAATTTTAATAATACTAATACAATTTTAATAATACCAATACAACTTTGATAATACTAATACAACTTTGCTAATACCAATACAACTTTTATAACACTAATCAAGGTTTAAGCTGGATTTTTATTTTCCTTTAGCAATTTAGCTAAAATGTAAAATCAAATTTTAGAAGTTTTAAGTTTCTTTTAGTTTGTTTTTTTCCTACTATAAATACTTGCGATAGTTTTGAAAATTTTTTATTTTGGGAGAATGCTGAACAAAACAAAATACCATAATTAAAATTTAGAACTACAAATAACATTTTTTATTTTGTATAGAATTATACAATCAGCGATATAGTTGTACTATTCTCCTTGGCTTTTCTACACGTTCGTAGGCATTTTCAAAATCAAACTGATTTTGATTTATCCGTTCAGGACGTAACAGAAGGTCTTTAATATCGTCGTATGGCGGTCGCCGATATAAAATTGTGGAATCTTTCACTAAAACGCGAAAGCTCTGAAAATTAAAGTGGTATTAATTTTTTTTCGCAAAATGCAATATCCTTTCGCAGAATGCGAAAGAAACTTACGCTGCTTAAACTCTGATACTAATATCACTGTAATTAAAATAAATACAAAGTATTTTGCAATTATGTGTGTGTGTACATATTACGTTACACACTGAAACTAGCTAAAAAAATTTGTCTAAAGAACATAGGTAACAAATTGATATAGGTTTCACAAGCTAAAGGGTTCCCCTAGGTATGTATGTGTGTGTGTGTGGGTCGTGTGATTGAGAACATTATCGATCACTGTATAACTTACCGAGAACTGTAGGTGCAATAGTTTTTACACGGGGGTGGGTTCCCTTGAAGTACTCAAAATCATTTCTAGAGTAGAAAGATCAAGGAAGGTTGTGTTCAAAATTAGCTCGATAAAAGCAATGTTAGTGGCCCATGGGAATAGCATTAAAAGGAATGTACATTTTTATAACTTTTTTTCCCTTTTCCAAATGTTTTTCCGATTTTTTAACCCTACGTCGATTTAATTTTAAGGCGGAGGAAGGATTTTGTCCTGGTGTGCAAATGCGAATACATCTGTGTTAAGGAAAATTGCCGTGATTTATGGGCAATTTCGAGGATCAAATGCATTTCCTCGAAACGTAACTCAAGTGGAAACTGACGGAAGTACGACGAATGCGCTGCTCTTGAATACATATTCACGATTTGAAGGGTTTACGATTAAAAAGGTTTACTGCGATTTTTATCCTAAAGGGGAATTCCGTTCGCGGCTAATCCTGGATGCAGTTAATGTCTTTATTTAGGGATTAATTGTCTTCCGTGGATATTAATCGGATGTTTTTTCTCGCAGAACTGCGAAACTCGTCCGACTTTTTCCAACAACTGACGTCATCACACTTAGGCGAAAAGAATGGCTAGTCATTTTTTCAAATAACGTTACACGTCTATCAAAAATTCATCATTATTATGTCATCTGCCGTCATTTTCTGTTTTCCCCTATTAGTCAATTTCCCCATTTTATTTTGTGTTGATCATAACACTTTAGGCAGCGGCGGGAGTAAAGTGTATTTTGTATTGTTATCGGATAGTTCCGTAATTTGTAATTTTAACGTTTATTATGTCTCACTAATTGTGTATGTCTGAAACATCCACCTCTCTCTTTCTCTCTTTAATTGTTTTGTCACTTTAATATTTGTTGCGATGGACATTAGTGAGTTCATGGTACCATTAGTGGTGTCATTGTTTAACTTAGTGATTCCCAACGTGTGACATGCATACCCCATGGAGTATGTGGCAGATCGGTTGGGAATACGTAAAAATAATATTGATAATGGCGGGAAAAATAGAGGTTGAAGTGAAAATACGAAAACAAAAGTAGAAAGTTTTGTTTTACGGGCACACTTATGTGAAAGTTTAGTAGCTTACTTGGGGAAATAAAGAACACACTCAGTGAAGGAGGCAGTTAATATGAAAGTTGTTAATGTCATTAACTCTAATTTAACGAACTTCAGGCTGTTCAGATCTTTATGTGAAGAGATGGACAACTTCTATACCATGGTGTTAAAAGATTTTTAGAAAAATAAGAAAAATCAATTTATTTTTTTTTTTTATTTAAAGTGAATTTTTCTGTTTAAGAAATAAATCAAACTTTTCATTCTAAGGCTTCAACATTCAGTGTACTTTTTGTAAGCTTTAAGTGAATGTCTAAACGTATTTAATAATATAAAAAACAAATATTCAACGTCTTGATTTCTTGTTTATCGAGACTACAATATACATTAGAGATCTCAATTATGATATTATTAAAAACCAACATTTAAGGATTTAAATAAAAGTGCCAATTTTGCTGCCTTCTCAACTCCTAACTGATTTCGTAACTTGATATGCGCAAGTCCAAATATGGAAAACATCCTTTCAACTCCAGTAGAGGTTCCCTAAGCTGTGCATAGTTCCTCACCATCATCGAATTCCTTTTAGCCAACACATTTTTCTATGAGGAACAGCAAATTTCCACTGAAGAGTGGAAATTGATTTCACCGTCTCTTCAAATAAAGCACCCTTGAGAAGTGAATGGACAATAAATGTAAGAACGATGTTTAATAATGATGTATTCTTGTATTTCTTTTTTTTTTTTACAAAACCTATTGCTTGTTCCTTCTCACTCCTTAGCAAGCGGGCTTTAAAATTTGGTGATCATACATATATACCAGATAATGAGCTGGAGGTACATCTTGCTCATAGCGGATTTTAAACATCTTAACCTACGAAGATGTGTTACAAGCAAGATCTTTCGAAACTTCTACTATAGAACTACTATAACTATTTTTTTAACTAATAACAGAAATCTGTTTCAAGTGAAGGTTTCCAACATACCTCTTTATACCCACGCTCATAACTTTCGAGTATATCTTCGCATCTGTTACATACATCTTAATTTTCTTCAACTATTTTCATGAAAATTGGCTAGATTTTAATATAACTCTCCAAATAATTGCACATAGAATTCCAACACACTTTTCTAGGTAGGTTATTCAGTTCAGCGAGCAAAAGAATGGTTTCGAAAATATTTGGTGATTTGATTGATTGTTTGGCTTTTTTTATGGCGCAAGAGCATCTGGGCTATACTGCGCCAAATTTGGTGATTTGAATATGTCCTGTTACGTTAGATTAAGGAAATTCCTAATAAATACACGCTACTTTGATCATTAGAAATGGTTGACCATGAACTACATGTAAACAACTGTAGTAAAATCATCAGAAAAGTTGTTTTTGCTTGTACTTTTTTTTTACGAAATAATAAAAGGAAAGTAAATTTTATTGCAAATTATTTTTTCATAAGCATTGAAAAATCAACTTAAATCAGATTTAAATCACTGATTTATTTAAATTTAACTTAAAGCTTTGATTTTGAAAAAGATACCAAATCTTGATTTCAGTCATTATTTTTTTTAAAATCGCATGATTAAAGTCGTTGACACCCTGCTCCATACTATTTTTATTTATTTATTTGAAGACTACTCTCTTGAGTTAAGCTCTATGTTTCATATATGAAATTGAATGGCTGTAACAGCTTGCATACTTATCTGATATTTTTGCAGAAATAAACAAACTAAGGATGACGGAACAGACCTCTTCTAACCATCTTTAAGGTGTCTGGCAAAAATCGAGTCTATGGTCAAGAAATTGCGTTTGTGGAAACCTTATATACAGGGTCTTGTGGAAACCAGTCTACGGTCAAGAAATTGCGTTTGTGGAAACGTTATATACAGGGTCTTTATAATTAAAGTTCCACTTTGAAATGGCCATAAAATGAAAACTACTGGACCAAATGTTATCAAACTTGGTAATAGCTTACAGGAGGTCATGGGATTTTATTTTTCATAAAAAAATAATTAAATAAATAAAATAAAAATAGAAATAAAAGTTAAAAAATCACCACCAGCGGAAATGGCGCTGTATGCAATATTGTTAAACGAAATAAGACATGAAGTCATCGTTTTAAAACGTTTTTAATCGTTTCTAAAACGTGTTACAAAGCATGTTGAATGTGGCGTCCACCATTTTCTGAAAGCAAGTTAAATCGCATTACTGCGACATGTCTGCGGACATGTCGCAGTAATGCGGACATGCATTACTGCGGACATGTCGGTGTATCGCATCTTTCAATTCCGCCAAATTGTTTATGTTATCATCATAAACAATTTGCATAACCCCCCAGACAGTTTTGTTTTAGAAACGATTAAAAACGTTTTAAACCAATGTCTTCATTTTTTTTATTTCGTTTAACAATATTGATTACAGTGCCATTCCCGGTGGTGGTGATTTTTGAACTTTTATTTTTAATTTTTTTACTTTATTTATTTTATTTATTTTTATTTTCTTTTTTATTTATTTTTATTTTATTTTTTGCGGAAAATAAAATCCCATGACCACTTGTAAGCTATTACCAAGTTTGGTAACATTTGGTCCAGTAGTTTTCATTTTATGGCCATTTCAAAGTGGAACTTTAATTATAAACACCCTGTACATTAAAAGAAATTGAAGTTTCTGTGACATTCCACATTTTCGTATCCGAGAATGAGCCGAAATTGCTGAAAGAAGTAAAAAATAGTATAATTATCTTGATTAAAAAGACCCATAAGGGAGATTTCAAGTATTGAGTAAGCACTTTTGGGGAAAGGGGGTGTCCGTTGTGCCTACTTTTCTACGTTATCTTTATTTTTGCTTACCGGGTGTGGAAAGGTATAAAATGGCCAAAATATTGGTTAGGTAATTAATACTTGATCAGTTCCGAAGGTGTCGTTTAAGACAGTGTTTCCGAAATGGTGAAAATAACTGGATTTTAAATCTATTTCGCGAATTAATTGTTCTTTTTTTAAAAACGGAAAACGACGTCTGTAAATGTCATTAATTTGAGTTATTTAACTAGCCTGAATATATAACCTATCGTATAATAATAACCTAATCAGTTTAGCAGTTTTTGCCACGTATACGAACTGATTTTTTTTTTAATAATAATAATCTGGAATACAGTAAAACCTCGTTGATCAATACTGATTGGTTACAAGGGCAATCCGGATTAACGAAATGTTCGGACTATCGAATTTTTTATATGTTTGCGTGTTTCCATACATTCTATGACATGCCTCTGTCATATGGAATAGCAGAGTGCCAACGGCAGTTACGTATGTGAAACGTTGGCGTTTCAATGAAACTTTGGCGTTTCAATGAAACTTCATCCCTCCCTTCTGCTTGTCAGCAAAAATTGCAAGCAGGGTTTAAAAAAAGTATACGCACATGAAAAACCGTGCATTTAACAATACTGTTTCAAAGACTGTGCTGTTTAAAATTACTCCATACTCAAGTGTAAAATGTGTACAATTCCACACGAATGTATTTTTTAACGTTCAAAGCTTTTTTGCTGAACTTAAACTTAAAGAAGTCATCACGTTTTTTGTAATATTTTTCCCCCTCATCGATTTTATTGAAATTGTGAAACTAAAACTATTCGTCACGCATCGGTTATATATAAAACGACTTCAGCGTCGATTTATTTCCAATTTATTTGAACATTTTACATTTTTTTAAGAAGCAATTTAATAAATTTGGATAATCAGGCTTTCACTTACGGCCAACTTTCTCAATAGAGTCATTCTAAATAACGACCGTTTCCGTATAGCGATGGTGTTGCGCAGTCCCGGCAAATATTTCACCTAATTGCACACCTTCTTACTCGTGTCACTTTCTGCGTGACGACATTTTTTCCTCGTCAGTTACGAGTTGTTAATAAGATAGATTACAGTATCTCGGACCACCGTTATATGTTTTTTTTAATTGGAGTACTAACTTTTTATGGGACTTCTTCTCGAGTCAGTACGCCGTGAAACTGACTTGATTCGCAGAGATTTCGTAAACTTTCCTTCCCCTCAAACTTTAAATTCCGAATCTCTGGGGAGGCTAGCGCCTAGAGGAAAAATAAAAATTTGCCCAACCGCCTCTAAAACCCTCGCATTTTGACAGCGATTGGAAACCATTAAGGCTTTCTCCATCGGAACTGCCGTGTTTATCTTGACGCCGATATGCACGGCTGGAGACGTGCTCTTATCGGACTGACCTTGAGGCCTTTAAAACCTTTAATGTCGAATCTGTCCATTAAGCAAAGGGGCCCGAAAACCTGTCTGCACATTTCACATTCTTGCTGTAGATTTCGTCGTCGATTTCGACAGTTTTCGAGGAATTGCGATTCGAACCTGTGTGCTTAGGAGCGCGGGCAGTAAAGGGTTAAAAATTTCCTATCTTGAAAGGCCCGATAGGCTGAAGAGGTGGGGCATCAATGTGTTCTTCTTCCAGGGATGGGGTTTCAGCGACCTATTTCTTCGCCGCCTTTCCAAATATTTTTCTTCGTAAATTTTGGATGACATCCTACTTGAGGAATGTCTAATTAAATGCTGTTGCAGTCCTTTATTTGGCGTGACTCAATCAGCGATATTGGCGATATTATTAATTTGGTTCTTCCATCTTTCATCTTTAGGGTTGGCGCGGGACCCAGGGTTGATTATGTTCCGTCAATTTCAATTTGCCTCTTCCGGAATTTATTTTTAAAAATTAAAGAAATTTCGTTGTATTTCTTATTTTGTTTTTGTTTTGTTTTTTTATATTCTTGTGGAAATCAGTGTCTTTACTAAAAGTATTACATAACGTTTCAGGGAATTTTCTTGTATGTTCAAGGAGTCTGGTTTGGACAATCACTCCTAGCGGGACCTTTTCAAAAGATAGCTCTTTTCCTCGAGTTTTTGGAAGTGTATTGGCCTCTCCATGATTCATTTTGAATCTTAACTATTAGAAAAATTGCTAAATAGTTTCTAACTAATCACGCGATTCTACTTTTAGCTGTATTAGCTTCTGAAAACAGGTAGGTCCAGGGAATAGTTTCCCGGGATATAGTAAACACAATAGACCGAAACCCGAGACTATAGTTAATATCTGAATAAAAAAAAAATTACGTACAGGTACGTGTGTGTTTGTATTCTAGAATCAGTCAATCAAAAATTTTGAATGGGTGAATGATTAGTAGTATTAGATTTTAAAATGCTCGAAGAAATCGTATTTTTGTTTCTGGTGAAATTAACCAATCTAATAATCAGATGTCTATTGCATTTACAAATGTCACCTGTCGAAAAGGATGTTCTAGGCAGGGGCGGACCGGGCCACCGGTCCCCGGGTCGATGCACCACCATTGGCAATAGGACTCGCGCCCTTCGAAAATCTAAGGTATGCGCCCTTTGAAAGGACTCAGTCCGCCCCTGGTTCTAGAGACCGGAAAACGATAACGTTACGCACGAAATTGACCCTAATAACACTCTAGAACAGGGTTATCCAACATACAACCCCTCCGACAACTAGTCAGACACAATAAAAAAAAAATAATTTTTTTCAGAAATAAGGAAAACCGCGGGGACAGGATAGGGGATTCATTTTCATATTGTAAATAAACAAATATGACAGCAAGAAACTGTGAAGGGATTTGTTTTTAACCGCTGGCCCGTGAGATCTGTGAAAATTTTTAAGTGGCCCTTTGTCCAAAAAGGTTTGACGACAACCCAGCTCCAGACCTATCGAGGCCTCAGAAAATATCATTATATAGACAGATTTCGCTGTGTATTCAAAATAGGAATAACATTCATTGATAAATAGTTTATTAATTTATAACTTTGGTAAAATCTATAAAGGGTGGCCACAGCTATTGATTCGTAAGTAGTGGTCATTATTCATTAAACAGAAATTTTGTTTCCCACGTGCTTCTAATTTGCGGACCTCCCCCCCGGTGTTCTTGAACGAGAGGGCTTGTATTTCGTCTGCTTCAAAACTCGAAATTTCCCTTCCTCTTGGAACTCATCGGTCAATATTTTTCTTTCCATGGAGGTAAAAATCATTATCGGAGAGAATGTCGGGACTGAGGAGGCTTTGTTTTTCTGAGACATACACATTTTCATGCGTATGGAGTGTATTGCATACAATTATATTTGAGGTCATTGTACTTGGTGCTGGCGTCTTTGTTTATTTACGGTCGGCTGCAGTCGTCTGTTGTTTGCAAATACCATGACTCGTCTTATGTATTTCCTGTGTACAAAATACACATTTTGCCATCTCATAAACCAAAATGAGTGTTGTTTCTCTTGTGTGTGTGTGTGTGTGTGTGTGTGAGAGAGAGGGGGGCATGTAAAATATGCGAGTTTATAAAGCATTTTTATAACTTGCAGTTTTTAATGCACCGTTGTTGGATTGAAATCGTAAACTTTCAAGTATTCGTATCACGCCTTGCGTTTCAAGTCTTTGTCTTCTAAATTGCATCGCACGTGTTATTTTGGGAAATATTTGGACTTAGTACTTATGTTGGTACTAAAATTACTGTGTGAAACTGTGTTGGTACTAAAATTACTGTGTGAAACTGTGTTGGTACTAAAATTACTGTGTGAAACTGTGTTGGTACTAAAATTACGGTGTGAAACTGTGTTGGTACTAAAATTACTATGAAACTGTTGGTACTAAAATGATTGCGAAACTGTGTTGGTACTAAAATGACTGCGAAACTGTGTTGGTACTAAAATGACTGCGAAACCGTGTTGGTACTAAAATGACTGTGAAACTATGTTGGTACTAAAATGACTGTGAAGCGACGTAGTACAGTGCTTGTTCAGAATGCGAAATGTTTTTAAGTGTTGGCAAGAAAATGATAATGATGTAAAGCGTTCGCGTTAATATTTAAAGAGGGGGAGGGGGGGGGTCGAATGTCTAGCATGAGATATCCACTTTGGGATATCTCATGCTGTCCTTTTGATCACAATGTCATTTACATTTTTTTTTATATTGATTTTTGCAAAAGGATATGATTTTATCAATTTCCGTTCACTCTTTTGCGTATATCCACAATTTACATAATTCTTCCATAAATAAATAAATATTAATATGTAAACCTTGTACCAATAAACATATATAAATATGTAAGCTCATAAATATATATAGACATATATAAAAACATAAGCCTCATATGAATGCATGATCGGGCAACATATATAAAAATATAACCTCAAATACAAACCTTGTATAAACATACATAAAATTATAAGCCTCATATAAATACACAAACCTTGTATAAACATATATAAAAATATTAGTTTCATATAAATACATAAACCTTATATAAACATACATAAAAATAGACGCCTCATACAAATACATAAATCTTGTGTAAACATATATAAAGGTATAAACCTCATGTAAATACACACACTTTGTGTTGTGATGATAAAGCATATTGGAAGAGGATGGGAACTAGAAACTTGTGGGATTTCTTGGTGAAATGGGGTCTAAAGGGAGTAATTCGCATATGGACGTGGGAAATAACGGTAACTTTTTTCCTAAGTGTCAAAATTGACACTTGGGTAACTTTTTTCCTAAATGTCAAAATTGACACTATGGGATATTCATATGAAACACGTGTTGAACGGGGAGAAGGGTCACACTGTCCAATCAGGAGTGACCACGTGAGCAATCTCGACCAATGTCATCCTTGTAGAAAAATTTGAGATGTATGTAGAGTAAGAGCTGGGATGTAGGTAGAAAGGAGGACGGACGGACGTATATTCGTTCCGTACCTCGTAGGATAACGATAGAAAATTCAGGCGTTGCGTCTAGAGTCGGAGTGATTTGTGTGTATCAATGCACGTTTATGCATCTTCAATAAAATAGTATTTTGTGTTCTTCCTCGAGTCTGCGATAATTCTTTGTCTTCGTCGTTCTGTCTCCGCAAGTGGAAGAACCAATACGCCTCACAAAGGAATCTATTCACTCAGCTGGCAAGCCGAGCTGGTGGCAGCATTATCATAGAAACGTAAGATCACTCTACCAACCAAGACTACCCAGGTGACCAGCCAAGTATGCATATTAGACATGAACATCACATGTATAAACATATACATAAAAAATATAAGCCTCATACAAATACATAAACCTTGTGCAAACATATATAAAAATATAAGCCCCATATAAATACATAAACTTTGTATAAATAAATGTATATAATTATATAAGCTATAAGCCTTATATATAAATATATAAACCGTCGATATATCCTGATATACGTTGGCGAGTGTGCAAACTTGGTAAATATACTTTTGCCAGGAAAATGCCAATAATGTTGTCATTCAAAAACAGAAGTGTATTGGTGTTTTCGAAATTATGTGTGTATCAGTTAAAAGGGCTGTACGCCAATGGCGTTAACGTCCTTAGGAGAGGTACGCTGGTGTTTTAGGAATGAGATAGGTACCCAAGGTTTAAGTCGGATGTTTTTTCTTTCAGCATTTTAGCGAAAAAAAAAAGAAAAAAAAGCATTTTTAAAATTCCTTTATTTTTTTCTAATTTAAATACTTCCGATATTTTTGAAAATTTTGTCCCTTAGGCGAACGCTAAACAAAATAGCATATTTAAAATTTCGGGCTACAAATAAAACTCTTTAGTTTTTATGAAATTACATAATTGACAATATTATTGTACAATTCTTCTGGGCATTGCTACACACCATAGTTGGAAGGCACTTTCAAAATCAAAATTATTTCGAACAGGTCATTCAATATTTATCATTAGCAATTTGCTTGCATGGTTCGTTGTTAAACAATTTCGCAAGTCAGTTTTAATCAAGTTCATTTGGGAGAAAGCCCTTTCACAATCTGCAGTATGCATAGGTATACTTGCCGCATATTCATAGGTATACTTGCCACATATTCATAGGTATACTTGCCACATATGCATAGATATACTTGCCGCATATTCAGTTATTAAGCACAGTGAAGGAAATTCTCCATTCATTTCATTTTGATTAAAAAACTGTAGCAACTGCAAAAATGGAAACACTTTACATCGGGCATCTACAAATTTCTTGAAAATATTCCATTCTGACAGTACGTCAATTTCTTGAAATTGATGTTTGCGATCGTCGACAGCGGCTGCCGTCACATAAAACTGTGAAAATTTTTAATTTTCAGGGCTTTCGCTTTTTAGCGAAAGTGGTATTTAAATTTTGCGGAAAATGCAATATCCTTTCGCAAAATGCGAAAAAAAAAACTAATGCATCTTAAACCATGTAGGTACCATTAACAGGGGGTATGCCATTCACATTCAAAGACGCGGTACAATGATGTTCCAGATTTAAGGAGTGATTTTAGTCTCTCAAAGTTCGCAAGGTATTTTTTTTTTTTATTGAACGCCCCCCGCCCCAACTTCTTCCTAATCTACCGAAGATAAATACCCTCCATTCTGCGTCTGACACGTTAAGATTTCATTGTTTTATTTTTAGCACTTTGAAAAATGTTTCCAAACGAGCTTGCAAGAGCGTTTCTTTCCGCTTGCCGTCTTTGTGTTTGCCATCTTTGCTTCGGAATTTCAAACAAACGTCTTCCGCTTCACGGGATCTCAAACAGACCAATGGGCTAAGTGCAGTAACAATGTTTGCTCCCCTAATTGGCTTAATTAATTTGGAAGGGCGGGGCCAAACCTGGCTTTCAGCTTGCATTAAAACTTCTTCAGGGGAACCCCCTCCCCCGGTAAATCCTTTGTGTTCTGGCGGGGATTACGTGTTGGGCAAGAATTACCGAAATGAGTTGATTTAATGCAGTAGCGCCCTCTGTTAATTTCAGAGCCATTCGTGCATTAATTTCGGATTAGAATTGCAGGCTAATGCTTTGTTCCTCTTCAGTGGCGCAGCGGTTGCACTTAGTTTTAGGCGCATTTGGTTACACTTAGTTTTAGGCGCATTTGGTTACACTTGATTTGCTAGTAAGGTAAGCTTAAGCGCCTATAAATAATATATATTATTGTGTCACATCTAACAGTCAGTTTAGTCGCGAACGATTCTTTGTGTCACACCACGCCGTCGGTTCCGTCTCAAATGATTCTTTGTGTTACTTTCATCTAGCCGTCGGTTTCGTCTCGAATAATTCAGTGTGTCGTGTCCAGCTGTCGGTTCCTTCTCAAACGATTCTTTGTCTCATGTCCAGCCATCGGTTCCGTCTCAAACTATTCTTTGTGTAGCATCCAGCCATCGGTTCCGTCTCAAACGATTCTTTGTGTAGCATCCAGCCGTCGTTTCTGTCTCAAACGATTCTTTGTGTCACGTCCAGCCGTTGGTTCCGTCTCAAACGATTATTTGTGTAATCGTGAGACGTAAACGTTAAACGATGCAAGCTGTACGGTTTCCCAGTGGTAACGCGTTCACCTAGAGTATCGTTAATCCGTGTTTGACTCCCAACGGTAGGGGTAATCGCTTACCGACTGTTCATTGTGGTTCAGGGATTGGTTCCCTAGTGTCTAATAGGTTCAGATTCCTCAGAGAAATGTGGGTCTACAGCCCTGGTGCAGGTAACCCAGTCGTTTGTCGTGCCGTTAACCTAGGTTCGTTTCCTAATGGTATCGAAGAACGAGTTCCATTTTTCTCCAGTCTTTAGTCCGGGGTTTGGTTCCCTAGGCCTTAAGAGGTTCGGATTCCTCGGAAAACTGTAGGTCCCGGCACAGCATGACCTTTGCTGTTCGCGCAAACGCAAACAAATACAGTAGAACCTGTCAAAGCGACCACCTTGGAAAATTGACCCCACCTGAATAAAATGGCCACTTTTTATAAGACAGAGAACTGGTAGGGACTTACTCATGCCTATACCTAAGTCTGCCGTGTCTAGTGACCACCTGTCTTTTGCGGCCATAGTAGTCCACTCCCAAAGGTGATCACTTTAGACAGGTTTTGATGTACAGTAGAACTTCTATATAGCGAAAACCTCTGTATATTTAAGTTTTTGTAGAAGCCCGTGGTCATTATATGGGGAGACTGTTTCTATAGATCGAATGGTTTTAAGACAAGTCGCGCTTTTTGTATCTGTTGAACGTTCTAAAACGATGCAGTGATTTTCAGGCCTTCGAAAACGTTCTTGACGATGTATTTCACCGACTGAACACATGTGAACGTTTTTACGATGAATCGTCGAAATTTGTTGAGCAACAAGACGTCAGAAAGCTTATCACACAAATGTAAGAGCATAGGAAGTTAGTTTTCAACACATTTTTCAATGTCAATTCTTATTTTTAACCATGTAGACCAGCGGTTCTTCAACTGTGGTCCGCAGACCCCTAGGGGGTCCGCGAGACCCTCTCAGTGTTCCACAAAGTTTCAGAAAAACACTAAAGAGTATTTACTCTTTAATGCTAAGAATAAATTATGAAGGAGTGAAAAATTCTTTCCTTAAATAGTGAAAGTCAGTGATGAAACACTAAAAATAAATATGTATGATACAGATTCCGGGCTTTAAACTTAGTTAAGGGAGTTAGTTAACTAGAGTTAATTCTTGGGGCTCCGCGAGGGCGAGTGATCTCTGAAGTGGGGACAGCGGTCTAGAAAAGTTAAAGAACCACTGATCTAGACTTGTATGCGATGTGATTCATATTCGCCTATATTTAAAAAGAAGGGCGCATTGATTAGAAAATGTCGGTATCTCTAAATACAATATACATATATAAAAAAGATAATAGTTTCCAGGGGCGGACTGGATCCTGTCAAAGAGGGCATACCGTGGATTATCGGAGGGTGCAAGGCCTCTAGCCCATGAGGGCGCACCGGGCTGGTTGCGCCCTCATAGGCTAGAGGACTGATATCGGCCGTCCCTGATCGTTTCTACATATCGAAGAGTGTTTTTTTTTTTTTAAATGGAACTGTCGAATAGATCTTCTATTGTATTTTCTCATAATTGGTGATTTACTGATCGTGTAGTCTAGATCTGGAATCGTCTAGATCAGATCTTTAACGTCCCTAGACAGCGGACCCCCTTCAGAGTTCACTCACCCTCGCAGACCCCCAAGAATTAACTCAAAGTTTAAAGCCCGGAATTTGCATCATACATATTTATTTCTAGTGTTTCATCACTAATTTTCACCATTTAAGGAAAGAATTTTTCGTCCCCTCATAATTTATTCTTAGCATTAAAGAGCAAATGCACTTTCCTTGGTATTTTCCCGAACTTCCGCGGACCCACAGTTGAAGAACCGCCGGTCTAGATTTTGGCATTCAGGGAGAAGTATCATCGATCGGCTTAGTTTTCTCCTAGATCTTATTAACGGGCAATTCTAGAACATAAAATTATAAAGTAACAATTGTGTATATTCTTTTAAAGTATGGTTCAGCATATATTAACTTGGTTTTCCTGTCAATACAAAACGCAATCACTTCGAACTTCTACATTTAATCTGTTGTGGTGTTTTCGTCTTCGTTTGTGGTGTTTTCGTCTTTGTTTGTGGTGCCTTTTCCACGTACGGCATTTTACGAAATATGTGTTATGTTCCAACCGTGTTGTCCACCCAACATGTGCACTTATACACACAAATTGCTGCACATCCTGCGCATGCACACAACCTGGATGCTTTAAAAGTGCAACTGATTGCATGTCGATTTCATTTTATTAACCATAGACGTGTGAGAACGAATCTAATTTAGTGAATGAGCGTAGACGCTGGAAAATTACAACTATCCTAAAAACTCTATTATTTCTTGAAGAAGGGTATTAATTAAAAAAATTAAAAAAAAAACATATATAATGTAATTATTTTTGTTTTAGTTTTTAATCGTTTAATTTATTATCATCTCAATAAAATAAAATTGTTTTTGGAAAGAACTTGAAAGAACGTTCATTTGTCCCATTATAAGCTTTCCTTCTACAGCTGCTACCTGTAGGATGCCGCTTAAACGTAAACGTAGTTTTTAATGAACGTTTGCGGTTATTTATTATTTTCTTGCGTTTTTATTTTATTAGGTTTTTTTTCATTAGTGACTTTGGAGAAAATTAAATTTTTATTGGGGTTACAGGATTTCGGCTTTGAACTGGATTTTATTCGAATAAGCCGTTACGATATTTGATAATTCCAATGAACATAGTTCCATTTTTTTTTCTTTTCTTTGGCGAAAAAAGTTCCTCAGCGACCTCTCTTTTTTTGGGGTTTTTGGCGACCTACCAAAAGCAATAGTGAAAACGGGGCATCTTACTGTTAGCGTACACGCACACAATGGGGAACGTGAAATTTTAAATTTTTTTGGCGAAAAAAATAAATCTAAAGGTTACCGAAACCTAAGGCGATGTTTATTTTATTGGAATGATGTTTTTTAATTTGCGAATTAAAATTATCAAATTTTTAAATTTAAAATGTGGACTGCATCAGTGCTCATCGACAGTAGAAAGTTGGGGCAAAAATAATTCATTGTCGTAGCATGATATTCATTAAACATTTGTCTTTTACGTCTTTTTCGAAAACGATTAAAAATTCTCAAACGCATCTCCATTTAAGCCAAGCGTCAGAGATTTATTAGACGTGTAATTGCGTTTTTGCCCGCCCTCTCTGGCTGTTTTTTGACTTTGATTATTTTGTTTATCGTAAATCATTTTTTTATGAATGAATCGGATTTCTGTAATTATCATAATTTTACGCTTTATATGCGCCGCAATCTCCGAAAAGGACGCGAAAAATGTATTTGCGACTGTCGTTTTTTATTAATATTTTTGCGGGTTTTCGGTGATTAATTTCATCCTCAATTTCTGTGCCTAAAATGGAATAGCCGTGACTGCGGGGGGGGCACTAATTACAACGCCTCAATTAATGAGAAAGCTATTTCCACAGTAAATATACAGTTGCATGAAACGTGATTGTCGATCACGATTTTGGCTTGCCCCCACCCCCCTAAAGATTTTTTCTTAATTGCCATTTGCGAAAGCGATGAATCTGTTATTGATTTACTATTTTTCAAAATGATCAATTGACTGGAAGTGTATATTTCAGGAGATTCAACAACCGTCGTCGTTGCATAATGCTGATGACATCATCATCATTG
Organism: Dysdera silvatica; assembly: GCA_006491805.2. Classification (NCBI taxonomy): domain Eukaryota; kingdom Metazoa; phylum Arthropoda; class Arachnida; order Araneae; family Dysderidae; genus Dysdera; species Dysdera silvatica. The sequence goes on along the minus strand of QLNU02015359.1, from coordinate 29,203,719 downwards.
GTACATGATAATATCATATATTCATATTTTTATTTAATGAAACGGATCAGTAATTACCGGTGGCAATAATGACTTAAGTTGGCCCCTGTTTCTGGTAAGGGGAAAGGTGCTAAGGACTCAGTTTCCAATTGCGGCTAATCATCAGTAATTTTTGAGGGGGCTATTCTCTAATTTCAATAAATCAGTTAATAGGCGTATTGGCATTACATGTGTCATTTAGAGGATGTAAAGCTATAGATAGTAACAGTATTTTTTTAATTTTTTTACGGGGACTCTTGGTTATCATTTCCCAAGATGCACTTTCGATAACTATGCTGCAGTGGATTCTCGATTTTGCGAATTCGCACGAACCCTCAAGAAAGTTCATAAAATCTAAAGTTCGCAAATAGGAACAGGAAGTTCACGCATCTGGAAAACATGGAAAACCTGGAAAGGTGAGGGAAGTTTTTTCTGACTAGAAAAGTCAGGGAAATTTGAAATAATACAAAGGCCTAAGTCAGGGAAATTTGAAATTCATTGTTATAATAAATAACTTATTAAAATAATTTTCCTGAACTGTGCTTTTTGTACACAGCGTACTGAAAATTTTGCGTAACATATATATATATGTATATTTGACTAAACTTCTTCCAAAAATTACCCTTTTGTACCAAAACTAATATAATTTATATAAAATTATTAAGCCCATATATTTTTCAGAAGAAACTGTTTGCCAAATATATAATTAAAACACACAAAAAAAAGTGTTTTTAGCTAAATTATTTAATCTGACAGGTGATTTTGATCATACCATTCTCCTTGTCCTTTAAACAACTTTAAAAAGTTGTTTGTTAAAGTTTTTTAACAAACTTTAAACAGAATAGAAGATAAAGCACCAGTTTTGCTATTGTATAGTTAATCTCTTTTGTACGTTTAATAAACTCAAAAAGGGCCAAATGGAAATGTTGTAAATATTTAATTAATGCAAGTTTTTAGTGTAAAGAAATACATTTTTAATACTTTTTTTTTTTGTAAATTCGCTATAAACAGCTTTGGGGTTTGTGTTGGTGGATTTTATGGTCTTGAAACAATATAAAATTAACATATAACAATAAATAATATTGTTTTGATTACGCAATTTTTAGAAAGTCCAATAAAACCCCATACATATTGTAATATAGCAGTATAAACCTCTGGAGCAGGGTTCCCTATCGGGAGGGACTCCTTGAAAATTTGAAATTTAAAAAATTCATCGATCACTCAAATATATAATTAGTTGCAGATGTATATATTTTTTTATTAGGGTTCCAGTGGCATATTCATTTATTTCGTAATGTTTTTAAAAATAATCATACTTTTCTGTATTTTATTGATGATATGTAATGTGATAGTATGTTCAAATAAAGTCATTGCGACAAAATAATTCTACGGTGATCGGGGGGGTAGCCAGGGAGGGTTTGGGGGTTGTAACCCCCATCGCAATGAAATTTTGTATATTTAACATAGGAATATATGAGTTGTAGCTCTGTAACCCCTCCCATTAAGCCTATAACCCCCCCTTATGAACTTTCTGCCTACGCCACTGACGTTGACGTACAGATAATGCGTTCGTGTATCATCTTGGGGCGGACTGGGTCCTCTCAAAGGGCGCATACCTTGGATTATCAGAGGGCGCGAGTCCTTGTCCATTCGGAAGCGCGAGTCCTATCGCCCATGAGGGCGCACCGGCGGCCCAGTCCGCCCCTAATATCATCTCGTTCATTTCTGCCCATGGTGGCCCGGGGTTTTGTTCCCCAGGTAAATGAGGTTAGGATTATCTAGAAAACTATAGGTCTCGAGCAACGACATCTTACCTACCTTTAACACGAAAAAAAAAAATTAAATTTTAAGAGCATTTAATCCGAATCCGTAACTAGTGTAAATATATCCCCTACTAGGGTAATTCTCAATACAAAGGCGAATAATCGATATGCAAATGCCGGAATCGATGATTTGACCGATTATTTTCATTATTACCGATATTATTTTTTGGAATTGCGTCATGAGTAGCTGTAACGTGAGTTCTGAGAGGATGAAAAGCTCTCTGCCCGGTATATTCTGTAATATCGCGAACCGAAAGCCTTAGCAACAGAATTCGTAAGCGTGTCTGCTATGGTAGCTAGCTAGCATAGCTATCTGGCTACAAACCCTAGCGTTTGACCTATTTTCTATTCCGCACAGCCTCAACATTTTGTCTCTTCCTTCCAGCCCTTTTCCGTTTATTTCATAACATTCCGATAATCGTCGGATACGTCAAAATAAACGTCGTATTTTTCAGAATTACCACTGCTTTTACGACCATTCGTTTACATTTTCCACATTGGGCTCCAACGTTTTTAAATGTTATCTTGAGGGGAGAGCGGCCGCAAATTCAATTTTAGCTCACAAACTGACCATTGTGCAATTTGTGGGCAACCCCTTTAACGTCGCGTTATTGCTTTTCGTCTATTTGAAACAAATATCATATCCCTGCATTATTGCTTAGCGTTTTCAATTGTTATTGCGCGACATTAAGACTTACGACAAACGTCGCAGAATTACGACAATTGGCGTAAACTGTAAGCCGGGGGTCTTCAACCTTTTTCAGTCCAAGGGCCAATTTTGCTTATTCCCATAGGCCCGCGGGCCGCACTACGGTATCAACAATATTAGGACTAAACAAATGCGGCTCAAGGGGTGCGCCCCCCCGGATCAGCATTTGTTAATATTTTTTCCTTAAGTCTCTATATTAGTTTTGTGTGTGCACCCAAAAATATTTTCAAGATTCGCCTCTGGGACTGAATAATATACAGTGAAAACTGTCTAAGGCGGAACCTGCATAAGGTGGAAACTTGCTCAAAACGGAATTTTTTTTTTTTTTTTAAAGTCAATGGTAGTTAACATTATCTAACACAGAAACTGTCTAACGCGGAAGCGGAAAGCACTATTTAATCCCGTTAAAGAGAAAAGCCTTCATAAAGCGGAAAATCGCTGGCAGAAAGGAAATTTTCTCAGCAGGAAGAGCAAACAGGTTTGTAATACAATATAAATAGCAAAGTGGGGGATGACGAATAAAAGACATTTTACAGATATAGAATGCCCTTGTCCACATAGGCGTAGCCAGGGGACGATTTTGGGGGTTGTAACCCCCATCGTAATGAAATTTTGTATATTTAATATAGGAATATATGAATTATAGCTCCCCATTAAGCCCCTAACCCCCCCTTATGAACTTTCTGCCTACGCCTATGCTTGTCCGACCACCATTTTGCACACCACCCACCCACCATAGGCATACCCAGAAAGTTCATAAGGGGAGGGTTACAGAGCTACAACTCCATTGTGTTACGTGCATACTATACAATAATTTCATCGCAATTGTTTGCACGGTTTTGGAAGCTCCAAAGCACAGTGGTCATGCTGCGCCGGGACCTACAGTTTTCCGAGAATCCAGACCTCTTAAGGCCTGGGGAACCAAACCCCGGACTTTCAATTATAATCGACACCCCTTGCGTATGCCAGTGCCACCTACTTCTTAAATAAAAACGTTCATTATTAACCAGAACGAAAAGTCACTCATATCGACTTTATCAATTCATGGATAAACTCACCATAAGTGTGAGTACCTTTATACAAAGGAATCATTATCTTTACAAGGGAGGTACTTTATCGTTACAATTTAAGCTTACATAATAGACTTTTTGTATGAAATTGGCATGTATAGTTAGCATGAAATTTTGCACCATATTGATCGTAACTACTAAAACCACAAAATAGTGCAAAAATTAAAATTAATAAAAATAAAATGCAGTGATAAAATAAATATTTTTATCAAAAGGAAAATAAATATAGTCTTAAAGTTCGCAAGATAAGACAAATAAAAACAATTAGCATATCCAGTCATCTCTTACCACTGAATTTAACTATGTATGTATTTGTTTTGCATGTAACCTCCATAAGGCGGAAACCTGCATACTACGGAATTTTTTCCGGTCCCGTGAGTTTCCTCCTTGAACGATACAGTTCATGGTTCTGTACGCGCCTATTTAATGATTCATCGTGCAGTACCGATTTTGCTCGACAATAGTTTCGTGTAGTTGCAACATATCTAGGTGAAAATTAGTCTATGGCGTAAAAATAAAGTTCGTATATAATGGTCCTTAATTTCTTTAATATACACCTTTAATGCATTTTTCGCACATAAATTTCATCATAGGAAACTGATGGCCGTGCGATGTAGTGACGGGCGATCACGAAATGTCTTTACAATCGAAAGAATCGCAATCGAATCAACACTTTATTCGTCCTTGAACTTAACAATCGAGATGTTTGACTGAGATCGCGAGTCAGCTGCTCAACCACGCTGCACATGCGCGTGAACATCGCTGAATCATTGCTGTGCGCTTCCGTTAATCGAGACTGTGGTTCCATTACGCGATATATTAAGTCAAAGCGAGAGGTTTCGAGATGTTCCAATAATCGAGACAATCGACCGAAACATCTCGCAATCGCACATCACTAGTGCGGTGATGCACGCAGTGGTAACACATTCATCTAGCGTTCTGAAAATTCGTGTTCAACACCCAACAACGCCTAAAAAGAACACTGACCAACTAAATGCTCATTGTAGTCCAGGCATTGGACTAGTAGCCTAGGCATCGAGAGGTTCGGATTCCTCGACAAAATGTATGTCCACTTCCCAACGCTACCATAGTGGTAACCCATTTATCTGTCATGCCATTGACCTGCTTTCGCTTTCTTTTTGGTTTTACGGCTCAAAGACTACAGTGGTCATGCTGCGCCGGGACCTACTGTTTTCCGAGGAATCCGAACCTCTTAAGGCCTAGGGAACCAAACCCCGGACTACAGTGAGCAGTGCGATCTTTATGAGATCTCTGAGTAAGCGTTCTTTTTGCACTGCTGGGAGTCGAACCCGGATTAGCGGCGCACTAGGAGAACGCGTTACCACACTGCGCCACCGCAGGGCAACCTGGTTTCGATTCCTAGTGGTATGATAATATGCATGCCAGGTTTTCCCCCCTACTGTAGTCTTGGGTTTGGTTCCTTTTGCAACAGAATTTCGGAATCTTCGGAAAATCGTAGAACCCAATGCAGCATATAGTTCGTTCGCGGAAAATTGATCAGTGCTACCGTTAAAATTCACCGGAGCTGACATCACAAACGGGTTGTTTCATTGCAGTAGGGGGAAAGGCGTCATTTCATAATAGTTTTTCGCGCAGACAAACGTGCGCGAAAAACCAGTTATGAAATGACGCCCTTCCCTCTACTGCAATGAACCAACCCGTTTGTGACGTCAGCTCCCGTGAATTCTAACGATACCACTGGTCAATTTTTCGCAGTCTGGACTATAATCTTCGATCTAAAAAAATTGGCATCTTATTGTCTTTGTGGAAAATCCCCATTTAGGGAAAATTCAGTGAATTGTTTTCCCTCCGAAAACTTCGCGAAAACGATTGGCGAGTTTGTAGTAGAATTGTCACCAACCTAAAATCCCCGTTCACGCCAATGTTTTGATCAATAAATATTAAATTTAAATAAATAAAATTTGGCGCAAAGTTAAATGTGTGATTTTATTACACTCATGAAAAGTGGAAATCGGGTTTCATGTTTGTGTGAAAATTGTGAACGTAAATCTGGCAGTGGTATATTTTCAATTTCATTCAAGTTCAATAACCCTCCACCACGACGACATTGACATTTAAAACCAATTTCGAAGTAATTATTTTTACTGGGATAAATTCAATTTTACTTGTTGAACACTGGCCTCTTTCGGTTCTAAACGCCCGGGAGAAAAAGGACTTGCTGCAGATTACCAATTAAATATATATATATAAATATATGTAAGGATTTTGAAAAACCCGCGGGGATTTTTGCATCGAAATAGAAAGTCGTTTTTATCAATAAAGAAATTTTAATCGAATACGTTACTTCTAAATGTGGATATAATTTGTTTCTCCCTCCCCCCACTCTCCAATCGGGGAAAAAAAAATCGATAAAATCGATTTATGGCGGCGGTAAATGACAAATCTGTGAAATAGATGAGAGTTAAGATTAAAAATTTTTTAATGGTTATTTTCACTCTACTTTAAAAAAATCTGCTCAAATACGGCCGCTATACGCATGCGCTCTGATCTTGTTGAGCGATGTTGATTTTCCCTATTTTATTACCTCTTTCCCCTTAATTCTTTTTCATTTTTCCCCATCGTTCCGGACATTGACTTGAAAGTGATGTCTGTTTCGCGATTGCAGATTTCGTTGTCACTATAATTGTTAATATATTTCTGCTTTGATGAAACTTGCTGCTGATCATTTCTGTATTTGCAGCGGATGTCTGTTTCTGCAATAGCGGGTAATAATTTTCAACAGCTTATTACAGTAAAGGCTCTGTAAAACGGGCACTTCGGTACAAGGGAATCTTTTAAATAGATTTCTTAGTCTGTTCAAACATGTAAAAATCGTAATCTGTTCAGATTCTATCTGCTTTTTAGGAGTGTTAAAGTATAACAAACATGAGGGCTTGTACGATACTACCGATATGAGTAATTATATTATATATCAATATAGATTATAAGATATATATAATATAATATTAGTATATAATTATCGCTACTTTTCTTTCGACATGGGTAGTGTTGGTATTGCTAAGTGTAATTCGATAATATCGAGACAAAAATCGAAATATCGGTATTGATATCGGAAAGCTCATATTGTGCATGCATACAGACAGTTCCCGTCAACATTGATAAATAAAGATAGCGTTGTAGATATGTGTTAATGGCGGGGTGCAGAAGAAGAAAGAAAACAGGGAAATTAATTCTTTTCAGAACGTTCATTGTATCTGGTCAATTCAGTGAGCATTTTCATATCGAACTTACTGGCACTTCTGGAAATACAGTGCCGCTAGTTCGGCCTACTTTTCCATCAGTTTCCTTACGAAAACAAACACACACACTCTCGAACTTACTGAAACAATGGGAAGAGTGTAAAACCACTTTTGCGGGCCTGTACACGCAAGGTAGTCTTTACGTGTTTCATGTGGCAACATTAGTCTCATGTGAACGCATTGTCTCAAAAGCTGAAGCAATTGTCATTAAAAAAAAAATCTTTTCATACAGTGTCTGATGAAGCATAGCGTAACTACAGAGTTTTTCGAAAAACTTCCATTAAATAAATAAAATGTATAAATTATATATATATAGAAAGAGATATGTCTGTAGTTTGATATTGATATTATAATATAAATAATAATAATAGAGTACCAAAATGTCGAATGGCTTGGAATGAAGAACGGTAACACTTCAGCGATTCTTACTTGACACACCATAATAAAAAAATAGCACCGCTAGTATAGTAGATATTCATTAAACTGAACGGTTTCAATGGCATCTGGCTGTAATGCCGCTGAGTGTGGATATTTAAGTAGACGTTTCTCTGCGCTAGTAGTGTTACTTTTTATCTATGAAGTAAGAAGATAGCCTATGTAACTAAACATGTGAAGAAAGAAGGATCCATCAACGATGACGACTTAGATTGCATATTTTGAAAGAAGTAGAAGCAGTGCCGTATTTCCCAATAGGCCAGGCGGCAAAATTTTGTGTATTGAGTGTGATATAACAAAATCAGCAGTATAAGATATAATCAGATGTTTTGCCGAGAAGAAAGCTAGACGTCATGCTTTCTATTTAAATACCAGCATTCAATATATTTTTTTTTTTTTCTAAAATTAAAATTTATTTCAATAAAATTGAATTTGATTTATTATATACCAAGAAGAAATAATACTTCAATATAAGTTAATATTATATAAGTTATATATTATATTAACTTATATTATAATAAATTATTATAATGTAAGTTAATATTGTTTCAATTTATGAGTTTGTTATTCAGTATATTTATTGTCAATACAAAAGTTTTTGGCGTATATTGAATGTAGCATTTTTTATGTTTCTACTATTGGTTGGGAGTGGGGTGGGGACATGTAGGAAGAGGGCGGCAAAAATAGCCTAGGGGCGGCAAAATGGTAAATCCGCCCATGAGCAGAAATTGAAATCAAAAAAATTTCGTCAAATGCCTTAATAGTGTTAATATACCAAACCAGATGGACACTATCATAGTAATTAAGTTATATATACATATAAAAAAAATTATAAAGAGGACTTAAAAAACAATTACCAAACCATTAGCTTGCTGCTTCATAGCAATAAAATCTTTCTAAAAATACGCTATTGCAGGTATAATTAGATACAGATCAGTAAATTTTTTTACTCATTAGCAAAGGCGTGGAGTAGAAAACTATTGTATCTCCAAAAACCCTTCACCCCAGCCTATCAGAAAATCTTTCAGTTAGTAAACTGGAACAGCAGAGAAATTGACATAAATGGGTGATACCGTTGTTATTTCAACAGACCTTTCAGAACTCCAAGACAGAGTACAGTAGCTTTCAATTCGAAGGGGGAGAAACCGGGATCAAAATGAACCTACGAAAGCCTAAAGTCATCTTCAAGAATAAAACAAGCAAATATATTCTTTTCAGATGACGACACTCAGCTGAAAGTTGCTGTTTTGTTTACTTTTAACCTAGCTAACTAATATCAATAGAAACTAACATCATGGAGGATCTCCAGAGACTAACTAACTTAGCTGCAGAGCACTTAAAAGAAGGTTGTCCAACATAGGTCCGCACGATGCACATTCTGGCCCACCCACAACTGTCTGGAATAAAAAAAAAATTCCAAGAATATTTTATAATTTTTTTCCAGAAATAAGAAAAAATCGAGGGGATAGCATGGGTGACCTCTTTCTATATCGTAAGTAAACAAGCAAATAACTGGAAGAAACACTTTTTTTTTTTGGACAAGACCATTGGCCCGCGAAAAAAAATTATTATAAAAATATTAAAATTAAAAATAATTAGAGCCCGGATTATATGCAGTTGCATATTTTAGCCCCCTTTTTTTTGCAAATAAATGTATAAAAACGATGAATTTTCAGAATAAATGCACAATTTGAAAGGTTTTAGTAATTTTATGAATTTTATTATTCCATTATCGGAATAATTTCACCACCATGCTGAAGTTAAACTTTCCTCCTACTTCTTAGCTGAGCGGAAAGGCAATGGAATTTGTAAGCGTACACACGTTCAATTATGTCTCAGGACGCTAAAAATTTTGTCATAGCTAAATTCATTGGCGTACGCAGAAAGTTCGTAAGGGGGGGAGCTATAGGCTCAATGGGGTTACAGAGCTACAACTCATATATTCCTATGTTAAATATACAAAATTTCATTGCAATGGGGGGGAGGGGGTACAACGACCATCAGCACCCCCCCCCCTGCGTACGCCAATGGCTAAATTACTGCTACCATCCTTGTTATGAAAGCCAAAGATTAGTTTTGTGGTAATAGGCTGGTAATCGATTGATCAGATTAAAACAAACACTTATTCTAAAATCCCACATCGTTTTCTCATCATTTAATAATACATAAGTTAAAATAAATAATTATAAAAAAAATGATTATATGAACTTTGAAAAACCCCGTTTTGAAACAGTGTGTGTTACCAGTTTTATGGATTGGAGACATGGTAGACATTTCTAATGAGAAAAGCAACACAGAAATTGCAAACGACCTGAAAAAGTATGGAGAGGTGCATACTTGCAATTACTAGGAGAGCTCCAAAAGAAGGAAATTTTTGAGGAGAAAGCAAAAAAAGGTGTGAGGATATCAGTGTTAAATGTAGTACGGGGCAGTTACGTAGTGCACGGTACTATAGGCTTTCCTACTTCACTTTTAAGGTTTCTAGTACCTTGCTGTACAGCACACATTATATTAGCTTGTAAACATCTCTATGCTGGGCCTTGTTAGTCCACGCCCTAATTTGGCATTGCTTCTAAGCTGCTATACTCGCGGCAAAGCTAACCTGGTACACTGTTAAGGCTACGACGACCTATTCACACCAGTGAGACGAGTATTCATTCGCCAATTGGCGAAAAATGAGATAGCCCTCAACATTATTAGGCTATTTATCGCCTAATTTGGAATGCAGAAAAACGCGGTTGCCAAAATTCCAGGCGCCAAACTTCCTGCCAAGCAAACGAAGTCCTCTGAGTGGTCAGTTACTTAAATGACGTCATCGCTCGCTATAATGAGTCTTTTTCCTAAATTTAATAAATACCAGATTTTAATTACACAAACATGCCTATGTTTTATGTATTTTAGCATAATTTTAATGTTTTATGTACGAAATGTATCTTCTATTAACTCTCTTAACGTAAGAAAGGGCGAACTATATCGCACTGGCGGAATCATACTGCTCTGCACCTTCTCAGTGTACAACGTTTGCCGGTTCGCCGCGAGTATAACAACACCGTTCCAATTTTCGAAAGAAACGTGGCTTTTAACCAAGATATATATATTTTTTAAATTTAATTTTCTTTGAATTTGATTTCACACTTGCCTCGTGGTGCTTCGTTGCGTCTGTTTCGTTCCGAAATCTTTCCGACGGGTACTACGTTACCACTTGTTTCGTGTACGCCACCTGGCTGCTCGACCAACCGAAAAGAAGCGCTCCAGTCTCTGTACATGCCTAAATAAAAAAAATCAGAATCCTTTTCGGCGCATCACGCCTCCTGTTTCAATGCGCCAGTTTCGTGCACGAACAAGAGCGCAACGCATGAATGCGACCGAGCATTGAAAAACGCAGGAGAGCGCATGCTCATTCAGCGAATCGTAAAATAAGGAAAAAAAATAAATAAATAACAATAAAAAAATTACACGAATGTGCTGTTTTTATTTTCGCTCGCGATGTACTTCCTGGGCGGCTAGCGATGACCAGTGTTTCCGCAAAAGACACACGGGCGTCATAAAGGAAAGGCAAATAAAAAAATAAAAAATACCTGTCGGAATACCGTGTTGTCTGGCAAAGAAAGGTTCTGTCGTCGATGAACAATGCATTCTGGGAATTGTTGCCCAGCATGCCTGTCGGGAAATTCGCTGACAGTAGAAACAACGGTGGCATTCTGGGAATTATTTGTTTGGTTGTACAGTGGGCTTTCTGATTGCGAGGGAATTCGGATTGGTTTGTAGCTGTGGCGGCGAAATCTACATAAGAGCGCATCAAACAGCATTTCGTTTTTATCTTGAATAGCCAGCGAGGTTCAGAGGGCGGAAAAATGCAATGCATTTAGCATTGGAAATAGACAAACATGGGGGGGGGGAAAGTTATCGAGTGTTACAGAAATTGACCTATGGCCGCAATGATAACAGTTGAAGTAAAAAAAGTTACCACTGAAGTACACATGTTGAATGAGGCCGAGACAAATTTCGGCCATGGTTGGGCATCTGCTCCCCGCGCTAACCGTCGCCAAACTAGTAATAAACTTGCCAAGCTTGTAACCTTACCAAACTTTTGGGGCGGACTAAACTTCTTAGGGGGTGACCTTTCTAAGCTGCGTGGGCGGGGTTAACTGTCTTATATAACAAGCGGACTTTCTGATATTTTATATAATATGGATATTTCAAGACAAGTATAAACTAGTATTTCTTTTTTTATAATTCAAAACTAGCTATGTATTAAATATATACGAGGATTGTGTGATTATATGAAAATTCACGCAAAAAGGTTATGTTATATTTGGACTAGTTACGTTTGAATTAGCAGAAAACATAGCATTTGGTTTTGAAAAATCTGATAATCTGCTTCTATAAAAGAAGAATTGCGATGTATGCACGTGGTTTACATGTACGTATTAATATAAAATATTCAGAAAAGATAATTGATATGTGTAATTTGCCCTTTACAAACAGCAAAGGCTTTGAAACACATTTGCATGATAAAGATTTGAAAAGCGCGTTTAATCTCTTAGTAATGTATGTATATGTTACCGGCAAAGTGAGAATGCAGACATTGTATAGAATGTCTAGACGTTTTAAGGCAAAGTATGAAATATCTATTTTATTTTAATATTTTACGATTAATGATGTTTTTAATGTCACCTGACAAGGCACGTAACATCCGACGCTTATTAATATAAAACTTATTATTACTTATTGTTATTCTCATTACTATTACTTATTATTAATATTACTCATTATCAAGGGCGGACCTAGAAATTTTTCAGGGAGAGGTCATTTGTTTCTGATTCCTATTTTCAGCCAAGTGTCCGGTACTTTTCATTTCATTTTCCATAATATAATCCTGGATCAAGGAGGGGGGGGGAGGATAGCTCTTGGATCTGCCAGTGATTTTTATTAATATTACTTATTACTATTACTACTACCATATTTATTAATTACTATTATCTATTTACTATTAATTTATAGGCATTCTATAGAATGCTTAGACGTTTTTAGGCAAGGTATTTAATGTCCATTTCATTCTAATATTTTATATTAATAAGTAAGTAATAATTATAAGTAATAGTAATAATTATGAGTAATGGTAATAATTATGAGTAATAGTAATAACAATAAGTAATAATAAGTAACAGTAATAATAAATAATAATAAGCACTGGCGGATCAAAGGGGGATATGGGGCGATCGCTCCTCCCTTGATCCGCGATTATATCATGGAAAATAAAATGAAATTACCGAACACTTGACTAAAAATAGGAATCGGAAGCAAATCGCCCTCCACCCCCCGAAACGCCTAGGCATTCTATACAATGTCTGCATTTCACGCTTTGTCCCGTAACATATATAATAATAAAATTGTACCTAATTAATTTGCTATTAAAATAATATAAATATTATAATTCATCTACACTCTTACATTTTTATATCGCTAAAATCGGAAACTAGAGTCGATTGAACAAAGGGTCTCTAGCTAATCAGTGAAAGGGGAATTGTTGTGTTTCCGTTATAACGGTTGAGAAAGCCACGTTCGCAATGAAACGAAACTGGACTATTAACTTTTTCAGGTAAAACTGTGACTACAAAATGGATAAAAACAGGTTTGCTTTTTTCACTGCTATATGACATAACTGATATTGTATAGTTTATAAAAAAAATGCTGTTTAAAGCTAGATATTTTATCTCGAAATTGACACGAGATATTTTATCTCGAAATTTTATACGAAACTGACTCTTTTCCACGCGACGCCAGACGATATTGCAATCTTGTTCGTCACATATCCGTTGGTTGGGAAAACGAAGAAATTTATGCATCTCTTGTTGTAAATTGAAGAAAGATTTTCCAAACAGATGCAATGTTACTGACCGGTAGCTAGTCATCGACTGTGATATCGACATTTTCTTTTTTTTCTTATATTTATTTATCATGTCAAGATTACAAAAGGCCTTAGGGAAGCCGTGAAGAAAGCACATGTATCAATATACATACAATAAAGAAATTATTAGAGCAAAGTAAATGCATTATTGAAAGAAATCGAAATTAATGTATTAAATAAATAATAATAGTACTGCAATTATAGAAAATAAAATATGCTGATGAGGGAAACATCCCCCCACAAAAAAAAGACAAAAAAAAATGGTTTGACAAGTCGGATGCACCCTTGTAAAAAAAATAATTGTAAATATTTATACCAATTATACTAACTGTACCCAATTTAAGGTCAGAAAAGGCAATCTGTAGTTCAAATAAAAAAGAAAAAAGTCAGAGAGCAACAATTCTAGGAGTTGATGTGTAAACATAAATAATGAAGATATCGAAGTCAAAGAATTGGGGAGTAAGTTCCAAGTTTTTGGTCTAGTATAGTTAAAGTTGGTCATCCCCAAATTACTATGAACTCGAGGAAGTCTATATGTCCTAAATGTCTTTAATCAATACCGGATCTCACAAGGAATTAAATCAATAAGATCAGATAAATAACGCATTCTTATCCTCCTAAACATTAAAATACACGTAAGATAAAAATACAACCGATCAACCGGGATATTACCATTTTGGTACATCCATGAACGAAAAGCAGATGACTTATTATGAACAGTATTAATTTTTAACATGTTAGACCGGAACCAGTTGTCAATCTGAACAAGGGCGTCATTAACCAAACAAATAAGATCATCAATATTATCATTCAAGAAGAAAATAGAGGTGTCATCTGCGTAAAGAATCATACGGGCAATATTCTTAAGGTAAAGTAAATCATGTACAAAGGGCTTGACGAGTACAGGATTTCCCAAATGAAAAAAAAAAAAAAGCAAGGCAACAGCCGATAGTTATCAATATAGGTATGCAGACAATACCAAAACGATATACATACAATGGATTCCGTTTAATCGGGACCAGGGGCGGGGATGGCCATCGCCCTTCCCTTGAATGAAAATTTAACATTGAAAAGATGCAAGGTAAAGGTCCAATGAGGTATCATTTCCAAAAATCAAGTCATTAATCGCCCCCCCCCCCCTCAAATAACCTCTAAATCCGCTCTTGATCGGGACACATCGGGATTAGGACATTTTGGCCAACAAATTAAACGGCTACCTCAAATAAGCGAATTTCATATAAAATTAAACGAATGTTTTTTCAATACTGTATACTAGTGGCGGTTCGTGTGTCCAGAAATATAGTGTTGCACACATATTTTTGCCCTTAGAAATACATTTCGAGAGTGCTGTTTTCCTTTTCATCTTTTCTCTTGCGTTTGAAGGGAAGTGTGTGTGGGAGATATCCAGGCGTAAGGGACCGTTCAAGTATTACGTAAGCACAATTCTGACCATTTTATCCCCTTTGTAAGAAGAAATAAGCAAATGCTTTCCCCCTCCCCCCACCCTCATGCTAACATAAGATTTCTTTTCTCTAATTTTTTTGTATATGTAAGTTTTCGAAATAATAATGCGATCTGTCATGTAAATTATAATACTTATTTACATTTTTACTCTAATATTGAGCATTTATTTATAAGTTCGCTATAATATTAAATGCTTATTAATAAATAGAGAGTAATCACAACAAATTATCGCATTTAAAAAGTTTTAATACGCAGTTAATAGCTATTTTGGTGGCCATGTGCAACCACCATCAGAAATCGTACATCAGTTTATAACAGCGTATTAGAACTTACGTTGTAAGAAAATAGTATATAATAAATAAAAAAAGTGGATGATGCATACTGTAAGCTTAGGGTCTGCTAAATAGACCACTACGTTCCCCTTTAAATGGGAGCCTTGAATTCCCGGCGAACGAAGCTTACTTGAAACGGCTATCTCTGTCGGCGAAGACAGGTGATCTAAAGGGAAATACTATAATGCGAAGTTCTACCTCATTTACTGACATAACTTAACTATCTTAACAAATGTCACGGGACTGCAAATAAGTACTAGGAGGTAGGTAACACACATAAAATATTAATAGCTAAACATAACATGAGACTAGTAGAAAGCATGAAAAATGATAATTGTGATAACTTCGTCTGAGGCTTAACTATGGCGCGGCTAAACATGCCGACATCTATTAAATAGCTCATCTGAAGTGTGCTTACATTAGTTTCCTCTCTAAATTGCTGACCTTTCGACACTTTTCTTTATTCTAACAATTTGACTATGGACGTAGCCTATCTTGGGTATTACACACATATCATAAAACGATCAATTATAACTGCATTATTGGAGTTCATTTTAGTTTTGGAACACATATTGCAATCCATAATAATCATTACGAAATACATTATCAACAGCAATAATATCCAATAATTAAACTGTCATGTGACTATCAT
>QLNU02015359.1:29129594-29166032 GCA_006491805.2 Dysdera silvatica | reverse complement strand
TTTCAAGTGACTGGCCTTCTTTAATTAAAACCGACACCAATTTATAAATTGCTTTAAAAAGCTGTATTTGCAATGACAAATAAAAATCAGAGAATGAAAACTTTCCGTAAGCATGGAGGTGGGTCAGGTAGTCATTTTTTTTTTGCTTAGACAGAGAAGGATATAAAACAGCCCGAAATATATGCTTAAATTTAAATAATACTGGAGCGACCTTTAAACGGTGGTAGGAGGAAATACGCTAACAAAATTCCTACCCTCTTTGTGAAGAATTAGTTGATGGGGAAAAAGGTAACAGCTTTTTAAACTTTATAATTTTATTTTAAGAAATTTTTATGAAATTATGATTATCCATATTGCATATAAATAAAACACCCCACTTTGGAACTAACAAACTAGTTAAATTGATTGGAAAAAAGCTACAAATTAATACAGTTGAATAAAGTTAAATCATTTACAGCTGTTTCAATAGGCCTGGGCTATTTTCGCCAGAACGGCCAATGATAACACAATGTGTAATGACAAACCCGTATTACAAACGGCGGTTACAATTGCATTATCCTTGGCCGTTCTGACGAAAATAGCCCTGGGTTATTGAAACAGTTTGTAGACGATTTAACTTTATTAAACTGTGTTAATTTGTTGTCCTTTTCAATTAATTTAATAATGCGCAGTGTCGTCGTAAAATTATTTAAAAAAAAAAATTAGATTAATAAATTTAGTTAAGACAGATTTTTTCCAATTCCTGGTTATTTTGATGGCTACGATCTCACCCCTTAAGCTCACCGGGACGTGTTTGATTCCCCCCCACCACCAAGCTTGCTCACGTTCAAAGGTAACGTTAAGCTACAGGGCCCATCTCCGAAAACGCATTGTTCAGCCTAAAACCAAAAATATTGCTATTCAAAGCATTGCTGATCTTTCAAAGAACTTTTGCATTACTGTTCAAACGCTGACTTGCAAATTTGACTTGAATTGCATATTGAATTTGGTCTTTTCATTTCTGATCGTATCAGGAATCGTTAGCTGTAGCCAAAGGCATCGTTAAGGCAAATTATGGGGAGGGGCATTTTTTTTCCAATGTTAACCCAAAGCAAATAACCACTTCAACCCTTTAATGTATGAAAAATATTGCATATATTTCAAATTCTAGTGGGGGAATTGTCCCCTGCCCTCCGAAAACGACGTCCATGGCTGTAGCGCTGATTCAATTCAGTTTGCTGGTCATATAGCGAATGGTGAATGTGAATTGAATTCGTTATCATGGTACAACTATTTCTAACCAACGAAATAATTATTAGGTACGGGGGGAGGGGGGGCACTGTGCATTTACCTATATTAACCATACCTATCCGAGAATTAAAATTCTTGGATAGATATGGCTAACAGATAGAAAGGGCTAAAAGAAAAGCATTAGTATCACAAACCCCGCAGTCAGCGGGTTAATTGAGTTGCCCGTATAATAAAACAGTATTTATTCTACCCAGGTTGCAAACAATTCGTGTAGGAAAAAAATCCAGTTACAACCGGTTCTTTTCTTTGCTTGAGCTCTTGGCATTTCAGCATCCCGACTTTCTGTCCCTCCCACTTCGCAGATTGTCGAATGCGGAACAGAAGTTTAAAAATCCCCGTAACGTGGACCAGTATTGCAATGTCAGAGATTCATACGGACAACAAGTATCGGGCTTTCGTATTTATATGTTACAGAAAGTTTGGGAATCTTTTTTTTTTATGAAAGTTTGAAGAAAAATTGTTGTAGAAAGTTTGAGGAAGAAAAATACGTTATAGAGAAAGTTTGAGAAAGAAAAATGTGTTATAGAGAAAGTTCAGTGATTGATATGTGTCGTAGAGGAAGGTGCATGATAAGTATGTGTTATAGAAAGCTCAGTGATGTGTGTTATAAGAAACTCGGTGATAAATGTGTGTTATAGAAAACTCGGTGATAAATGCGTGTTACAAAAAACTCAATAATAAATGTATGTTATAGAAAACTCAGTGATAAATGTGTGCATGTGTGTTATACTAGAAAACTCAGTGATAAATGTGTATATGTGTGTTATAGAAAGTGTTCGAAATTTACTAATCGAAATCGACAAGAGTAGAAATTTTCAAAAGACCAAATCTTTTTAAAAGGTACTAATTTTTTTTGTAAATTTTATTTTTAGCGAATACATATCCTGCTGTATTTGTTTTATCCCCTCCCCACCCCCATTCCTGTAGGAAGAGGGGGCTCCACCCCTATACTTTGTAAATTGGTACGCCACTATTTATTCTGTCTATATTCGGTTAATACGACAGTATGGAGAGAACGTGGTTGACACTGGATTGTAATCCATTGGCGTAGGAAGGGGGGGTTGTAACCCCCATTGCAATGAAATTTTGTATATTTAACATAGGAATATGTGAGTTGTAGCTCTATAAGCCCCCTTTATAACTTTCTGCGTACGCCTATTGTGTAATCTGTTGGTTGCCATTAGATATTGTTTCCATTGTTTTCGAATTCATTGTCCATTAACTGTTGCCATTAAGCACCATTCAATAAATACCAGCTAAATTATTTAAAAAAAAATCATTAATTGAAAATAAATTAGCGTTGAAAATGTTGTATTGAATTGACAAGACTTGTGACGTCAGGTTGAACATAAACTGTGACGTCACCGAAGGGACTGGAATTGTGGCAATATTTCGTGACGGAAAATGTGACGCTTCTTCCACACCATGCTTCTACCACAATGCTGGTTTTCTTCGTTGTTAATAGCGTAAATGTAAAAGGCTGCCACCAGCTCTGCTCTTAAGCGTAGCGAAGATACCTCGATTTGAAGCGTTGTGGGTATTCCCATGCAGGGCCGACTAAGGGGGGGGGGGGCAGGGGCTATAACCCGGAATAAGTCTTTGGGCCTGCGCTGACTAGGATCTATGCTGTGGTGGACTCGCTCTCCCCTGCTAATCGGGAGGCCAGAAAAACTGTTCTCTAAATCCATATTAATAAGATTTTGTACGCTTTTAATGTAAAGTTTTATAATTATTTTTCATTAGCCTGTCTCGATCATTGAAAAAAAAAATAGTAGCTTACATTAATTCTTTTTTACAACAGTGATCTTTCATAATTATAAAGTAACAAGTAAGTACCAAGAAAGAAAGTTCTTATTTGATACTTTTGTTCATTTGGGGGCTCAACACACCTTCCCCCAAAAAAGAAAAAATATCTATGCTATTACATAGGGAAGGGGCCATGGGAGGGGATCGCTTTGTCTATTGACTCCGCTGTTTCCATGTAAATAGATGAATTGGCAACGATGAAGACTATTTGTAGACTCGATCTTTGAAGGACACAACACATTAACAACTTTATTAGAAGACTCATTAGTATTTACAATTGTAAAGCTGTAGGCTTAACAGCTAAGTTTCTATTGTTACACTCCGAGGCACGAGAGCGTCCAACAGAACGTCCTCCTTTTCATTTACATCCCGCCTCATCGTTCTTACTCTCTCGCCATCTCACACTGAAAAATGACTTTTAAATACGCCAGCATGGTATTTAAAAATAACTTATACGAGGGGCGTTCAAAAAGTTTTTGGATACACAGAGATTATACAAGTGATTTAAAAATTTTAGTCACATTTTCTCAAAGTACACTCCAGAAAACTGTATGCGGTTTTCCATTCTCAGAAACCGTGTTTTAAAACAATCTTGCCACTGTTCTTTAGAAATGCTCATTAAATGTCCTTCATAAGCTTCAACAGCCGCTTCTGGGGTTGGAAATCTTGTTCCATGCAACGAGTTTTTCACGTAAGGAAATAAGAGAAAGTCACATGGGGCAAGATCAGGTGAGTAGGGTGGATGGGGAAAAATTGCTGTTGATTTCTCTTTCACAAAATCCACAGTTCGAGTTGCATTGTGAGCCGACGCATTATCATGGTGCAACAATAAACCACAAGTACTGGTCTTTGGTCGTCGTTTTGTCCACCTTTCAAAAACTTTTGGCACGCAAGTTGAAACATACCAATTAGTAGTGACTGTCCGTTGAGTTTCTAGAGGGACAGAAAAGAATAATGTCACCATTTTCTTTCCGGTGCTTCTTTTTTTCACTTTTGTTGGATGAGTTTCATGTGGGAAGTACCACACAGACGATCGTTGTTTTGTTTGCGGCTCAAAACAATAGATCCACGTTTCGTCACCAGTTAGTATCTCTGACGCACGTCGTGATGTTCTTACTCTAAATTTTTTCAACATAAAATGGCATCAATCCACATGCGTATTTTTTTGCTCCTCAGACAAGTGATGGAAGACCTATCGACAACAACAACGCTTCGCTAGTCCAAGATTATCACGGGGGATGCTACTAACACTCACCGAACTTATGCTCATGATGTCCGCCATTTTGAAGTGTATGGTATGGGGATCTTGTTTCACTAGTTCGGCCACAGCAGAAATGTTTTCCGACGTTACTGAAGTTGACGGTCTTTCTGCACGAGGGTTATCACAAAGGGAAATTCTGTCCCTTTTAAATTCTGCGAACCAGTTGAAAACTGTTGCTCTGCAAGGTTTTTGATCAGGAAAAGTACTTGCCAGAGTTTGGCAACATTCCTCCGGTGTTAAACCATTTTTAAAATTAAAGTCATAGCTCAAAATGCACTTCTGTCCAAATCCATTATCACTGCTCGAATGACTATTATACTTCGTCTGCTTTCAAGGATGCCCTCGGAAAAAGAATGCATCTTGTATTGTGCAGTCGCCTGGTGTAGTTTAATGAGCTAGTGTATGGTGCACGAACATTGCATTTTCTTCAATAAGTTTAGCTGTGTCTAAAAACTTTTTGAACGCCCTACGTAATGCTGCAGTACTAAGCCTGGAATAAAGTGTGAAAGTACGTGCAATTATTATAAAAATAAATAAACAATTGAAAAAGTGCAGAAACAATAACCAAAGAAGCGCGCCAAGCAAGCACGGAAGTTGGATGTGTAGAATTTCCAAGTAATACATACAATGGAAGGGCTTAAACAATAGTTGTCGCAAATGCTAGGATTTTCGCCCCTGGCGCAAAAGCTATGGCCGCCAGTGCAACCTAACCCTGCAATCTGCTATCTCGACACTTTGAATTCTAAATACAGTACAGGAGCGGACAGAGACTTCCATTTTGGGGGTGGGGGGTCAAGTACTGAATTTGCCATGGTCTTGGAATAACACCCTTCATTTATCATGAAAGTTGGAATTTTTTACAGTGGAAATTATATTTTGGGGGGGTCATGATCCTTATGACCACCCCCTTTGTCCGCGCTTGATACAGCGACGACATCGTGTGTAATTTTATCGCTGAAACTTAATTGATCGGGCCTTTATATTGTTGTTGACCACTTCCTTAAAAAAACGAAACGCAGGATGTTTTGGACGTGTCAAAGCTACAACAAGTTCCTGTGAAGTTGATATGAGTTTTTTTTTCATCCATTTACAGGAAGGCTGCGGAAAGTTGCTGTTTTCGATATGAAACGTTGGAGATGGCGGAAATCGTTCGTTGGTGAACGATTGTTAATACATTTTTTAGCACAACGTAGTTTGAAATAGATGTGATAAAAATAGCCCTCCCTCTTTCTGCCATACAGTCTGTCAGTTACCTTCTTGAAAACGATTATATTGTGCCAAATCTTACTGGGCCCTGACATCAATTACACTAGGTCGCGAAAAATTTTCCTGCTATTTGACATTTTAGATTTTTGAGTAATTTTCATGAATAAATATTTTATCGTGGGAATATTTTGAGGAGAACAACGTTGGCGTATATGCCGAAAAGAGCAGACCCAGGACGCTTAAATAATACCCGTGCAGCAAATGCCAGTGACCAGGCAATGTATTTTTAAATATGTATGTATTCATGAAAGATCCAGAATTTTTAAATATCAATATCTTTTAGCATTCGGAAAAAGGCATACCGGTCATTAGAGGATCCTGCGAGCCGATTACAATAACGGACGATGCATCCTCTGTCCTTAACACAGAATGAAAAAAACAGCCGTGTTGAAAACAGGGGTGCCAATTTTGGGGAGAAGGGGGGTTGAACCCCAAATGAACAAAAAGTATGAAATAAGAACGCATTTTTTTTGGTACTTTCTTATTACTTAATTATTTTACAAGATCACTGCTGAAAAAAAAACTAACGTAAGCTACTATTTTGTTTTCAATAATCGAGACAGACTAATGAAGAATAATTAAAAAACTGTACATTAAAAGTGTGCAAAATCTTATTAATCTGGATTTAGAGAACAATTTTTCTGGCCTTCCGATTAGCAAAACTAGTTTGGCAGGGCCAGGCCACCTACGACATATGTCCTTGCCAGCGCGGCTACCTCGACTTGATCCGCCCCCCCGGGCTGCAACCCCCCCCTCTCGTCGGCCCTGGTTGCAAATGGCGGCGACCAATCGGCAAGGAAGTGTATCAGCAAAGTGTGTATTAATAGAATGAGTGATTCCTCCAGGCGTCAAACCATCATTCATACCTCATTGTATTGGTGGGCAGGAGCGATGTTTCATCAGTATAGCTTCGCTATAACCTCTTCTGGAACAGTCTGCTAATGCGGACACCTTTTCCAAACCATCATTCTGCACACAAAAAAAGAATAGAATAGAATGAGTGTATTGATACTCTTTATAATTATGCCATAATTAATTATTTTCACTTATGATAGTTTAATCTACGAACTTTAAAAAATAGAAAAGTGTTTATACGACTAATTTGTAAAGACCGATCCTTGTCTTACAAAACAGTATTCAATGGGCCGCGGACTCATGAAGATTGAGAAGCGCTAGCTTAGGGGACAAGGGCGGACATAAGCGGGAGGTCACAGGGGTCATGTCTCCCCCAAAAATATATTTTTTCACTGCAAAAAATTCCAGCTTTCATGATAAATGAAGGGTGTTATTCCAAGACCATGGCAAATTCTGTTATTGACCCCCCCAAACGGAAGTGTATGTCCTGCCCTATTAGGGGGATCAACCCTTGGACTGCGGATGTCTAAAAAGAGAAAGAAAGAAAGACCTTGGTACCACTGGTCAGCCCTTGATCCGCTTCAAACCTCTTGGTAAGTTGGTTGACCTGGGTCTCAAAGTCCTTGGTACCTGTTGGATATAAACCCGGGTCTTTCGTGTGGTAAGCAAACGCGTTTCCACCACTTTACCGCAAGGTATTCGAGTCACCATTTAGTCGTCAGTATCACGAGTTCTTTTATCCAGTGTTTACGCATCATGTGACAAGGATTCGCCATCCAGTTCTGATGCAGCATGACCGCTGTTGTCTGTATGCCAAAGTGATTTAACTAACCAACGCCATCCAGTTTGTCCACCTCCTTCGCCATATAAACAGTTCCAGACGTTTTGCGACCATACCTTCGACACTTCCAAAAAGAAATTGCGTACCATGCGCGAATATGGGTTAAAAGCCAAAAATTCGCCAAAACTTCGTAAAGAATACATGTAAAAATACGTCATACAAGTTTGACATTTCTCATTGCAGTTTCTGTTGTGTGCCGACTATAACGCGCGCACATAGCTATTTTTTATTTAATATATAAAATGCTTAGCTTAAATTTGTTGTCACGTTTTCTGTCACATTTTTATTCAGCACTCGATTTTCTCGCCAAATTTTTACTATTTCTTATCGGAAAAAATATAATGCAGTAAAAAACATTTCTACGTGCATTATACTTTCGTTTTTTCCTTAATTTTTAGTGTACTGAAGATGAATATAACTGCGTGGCAAATATGGCGAGCAGGATTAGCATATTATAGGGGTAGTTGGATGGTAATATATGCATATATTATTAATTGGCTCCAATTTATCACGTTTTTACGTTAAATATTAGACAACGTTAATTTTATATATACAGTTCACTTAAATCAAGCATCTCTTATCAATTTATTATAAAGTTTTTTAGCTAGATGGAAGAGGTAGGGGTGGGGCGACGTCCCTCTAAAACAAACACAAAAGCTAATACTTTAGTTAAAAATATGGCATTGCACTAGATTTTTACTTTGGTCTTAAAAATCCCCAAATCTGGTACTGAACACCCCAACATGACACTACTGAATCGTTCATATTCCAGGCACCGCGACTTTTTTTTTTTTAAGTGGAAGGTGGATTGGGAAAGGCGGCAGTCGAAGGCGGCGCTGTCTTTTCAAAGCCATCATGACGTCATCAAAGAATGTTTCCCGATTCACCAATCACGGGTGATAAAAAAATGATGGTATCCCCCCCCCCTACACACACTCCCCACGAGAAAACACCCTCAATAAAAATGTGACGTGCATTACCAAAAATTGTTCAAAATTATGTGGAAAAAAAGAAAAGAAAGACCACCACCGTTTCCGCGACATTTATCGCTATTGAAAACTAACAAACGTGCTTCGTAATTGTATTTCTTGTTCGTCGAATTTAACAACTATGATGAAAAAGAATTAAGAAACTAACGGATTTTTAAGAAACGAAATTGTTGTAATCATAATTTGCGAATACGGCACGTGTGACACGCGACGTAGCCGCGGACAGTAACCTTTTCCTCTGCGCATTTTAAAGGCACCTGTGACGGGCCACGTCACAACGGTGTGTTACGTCACCGCGTTCGCCACCGCATGCGCAGTGGCGCAGTCCCATCAACTGTTATTTCTCAGAAGCTTTATTTTTATCCTGTGACGTCATGACAGAGGTTCTATTTAAATATTTTTATTTTTTACAAATTACTAATTTTTGAGAATGATCATTTTAGGCATGAAGCCTTCGTTTTAAATTTTTATTAAATATTGAAAGCTTTCGTGTGCCCGGATGTTGCCGGTTGGTCTTCTGCTTTTGGATGTAGGGATTATTTTAGGGATTTTTCCGGAAAAAAGGGAAAGTTGTGGATATATTTGTGTTCCTAAATACAATGTATCAATATGTTACTGTTGTAATAATGAAGGGAATTTTTAGTTTTGCAATGACATTTCCGTTCTCCTCGGATTCTCGTTCGATTTAAACAATGGAAATCGTATTTATTTACCAACGATTGTGTGCACTCAAAAGTTTATTTATCGCTTCAATTTTAGAATAGGAACTGTTGGTGAGTTGTATCATATCCATTATTTTTTTAAGTGTTGTGGTCAGGGGCGGACTGGGTCCTCTCAAAGGGCGCATACATTAGATTATCGGAGGGCGCGAGTCCTATAGCCCATGAGGGCGCAAGCAGGGGCTTACCAGGATTCATAAATTGGGGGGAGGGTGTGTTCAAGATTTTTAGGGTGTGTGTGAACTAGATTTCATTGCTATTTTCATTAAACACAGTGTGTGTTCAAGAATTTTAGAGGGTGTATCAAAAACTCTGGAGGGGTGTTGGGGGGTATACAAATCCCAGGGCGCACCAGCCGGGGGACCAGTTAGCTGGCAGCCCAGTCCGCCCCTGGTTGTAATAATTGATAAATAAAAAATCGTAAAAGTTACTCTGATGTATAATTATCATTCAAAAATGTTCATATAATGCATTAAATTTTGTATGTGATTGAAAGTCAATGAAAAAAAAATAATTCGTAACCAAATTTTTTGATAATTTAACTGTAAAATTTTTCCCCCGCAATCCTACCTAAGCTAACTTTGCCTAGTAGTAAATTGTGGAACGGAAATTTTGGGAAAGGTGGTCGTCGAAGGTGGCATTGCATTCCTAGTGGAGCTGTGCTGACTACGGGAGCCAGCTTTGCTCAAACAATTTGCATATAATCGTCGTGACACATGATCAGCATATCAAATGCGTATGCTATTAATTTGTTTTTTACTTAAGAAATACAAATTAATTACAATGTTTAAGAAGTGCCGTATTTTGCCTTGAAAATGCGGGTCATTTCTCCCCACTTCTTCTATCATAACTGACATATGACAATGTTCTATTTATAAAATATTGGAAATCAAACTCTTCTATTTAGATCTTGCGTACCTTTTGATTTGTGTTTTCAAATACTGAACTTTTTAGATGTGAATCATGAGAATGCTTTGAAAAATCGCCAAAGCAGTTTTATCTGGCAGTCGTTATCGATTCATCATCAACGACAACGCGATCACTCGGTTATTTACCTGATAAAAAGTCACTTCAACAAATCGGAAGCCCGCGATATTATCGTTTTCGTAAACCTTCTCGGATTTTGATATATTTGTAGTCAGTCTGTCTGTTTCAACGAGAATTCCTCCCGCCTCTAAAGTGCATGTGATAAACATACTACATTTACATGGAGTACACGTCGCATTTTGCATGCAGTACATGTCGCATTTTGCATGTGGTATGTGGTGCTGTGTGTCATTTATTCAAGCATCCCCAATTGCTAATAGGCTGAGGGTAATTTTCACAGCTGCAGACAGACGCAGATTAAGCAACGAATGGAGTTCTTCTTGTAGACCAGTGGTTCCCAACTGGTGGTCCGCGAGACGGGTCATTATTTAAAAAGAAATAATAATTAATAAAAACGCTTATAAAAATTATTAAATATTAAAATTAAATATAAAAATGAAATTGATTGCATATTTGTAGTATTTTACAATCTGACGGAATTTCAGAAAACGGTTCGTATTAAAAGTAATTCGTCTTAAGCGTGTTCGTCTTAACGAGGTTTGACTGTATTATTATTAGATTTTATTATTTCTTTTTCTGTTTATTTCTTTTTTTTTTTTTACCAAAGAACGATTGTACAAACACATTTTCCCCAAAAAAGACCCAGTTCCCTTTTTTATTAAGGTCTTGCAGCCATCTCCTAAGAATTTTTCAAAGTGGTCTGTGGATGCAATTGAAGTGGAAAAGTGGTCCACGGTCGCAATTGAAGTGGAAAAGTGGTCCGCGGCTTAAATTGAGTTGGGAACCACTGTTGTTGATTGATTGTTTGGCTTTTTTATGGCGCAAGAGCATCTGGGCTATACTGCGCCAGGAACCACTGTTGTAGACGAACAGTTGTCGTGTTTCGGAAGTTAGTCTCTTATTCGTGGTTTACCGGCGTTGCCACCGACAGGAAAATAAACTTCGATTTATAATTAAGACCTTCCCGAGGCTGTAAGTAGTTTGGATTCCTGGGATAACTGTAGTGTCTGGTGTAGCATGACTTTCTCTCTTCTTGCGTCATAAAACACGAATTGGTTTCAGAATGACCCTTGTTATCTTTGCGTCATAAAAATACAACCAGCCAAAACACACAAGTAATTAAAAACGGGCGCCATTTTTCAATTCGTTCTGTCCTTTCATCTACGCCAGTTTGTTCTCGGATTGCGAACTGCTTGCTAGTGGGTCATGATTAAATTTTTAGTAAATTGCGAAATGTTTTTAAAGTAAAAATTTTGTAAGTACTTAAATTATATACTTAACATATTGTACGCATGTACATGTATAATAGGTACATTATGTTTATGCATATGTAGTACGAGTATTATATGTGGAAATAAAAAAGATAAAAACTTCCTCAGCCTTTTGTATTTATAAAAGAATGGCGAATCGCCTGCTTTAATACGTTTGAGGATCACTGGTCCACGGGCATCCATTCAGGGGCGTATAAGTTCAAAAATTGATGGGCGCAGGCTCAAGTACAATGAAACCTGCCTAAAGCGACCACTGTTGGGACTGGATTGTAATGGTCAGCATAGACAGGTGGTTAATATACGACAAACTTTATATAGGAATGGCTAAGTCTCTACCAGTTCTGTCACTTTATCCAGGTGGTCACTTTACCAAGGTGGTCGTTTTACCAGGTTCCACTGTAGATTCAAAAAGACATCGCGTGTGTGATTCGGCGTTAAAAAAATGTTTCTTGACATCCAAATAGTGGGGCTTGTGCCCTTTTCTACGTCGTCAGTAACTTACATTTTTTCAGAATTATTGGGGGCCCCAAATACTTACTTTATACATTTAAATATTACAGTATATATAACATTACAGTTTGTTTTAAATTATTGAGGATGGCAGCATATAATTATAAGCCACTGCATTTGTTGACAATATTATGGAAGTAGTGGTCCCCCCTTCAGTTCTGTCTACGGTTAATGGTATTCCGAAAAAAAAAAAAAAAGAAAAGGAAAACAATGTAGATGAGTATTTTTTTTTTTAATATTTATAAGGAAAATGTCATTAATGGGTGGATAATTACTACAATTAAAAATGATTTAAAATTTTTGGAGGTGTTTTTGAATTAAAATATTAAAACATATTATCTCTTGGAAAAACGTGACTCTTGGAATCACTGTAATTTTATCATTTCAGTTATAAGCGTGGATAATCGAGAATTATAACGCTGGAATTTCAGAATGTAGAACTTATCGGAATTGTAATGATGAAGGGTGTTTAATTAATGCATTTTTTATGTGCAAAAACTTGTCCTTAGATTGTATATAGGTAAAATTGCCCATGCTTATAATTAAAGCCTGTTAAATAACGTTAATAGCCGTCCAATAAATCCGATTGAAGCAAATTTTGGCGAATTTGTATTTTAAATGAGAGTCCGTGAACCCATATGCCAACCTTTTTTAAGTTTATATATGAAAATACCTCAACACAGGGTCGGACTGGCCATAGAAGTCACCGGATAAATGCCCGGTAGGCCTTCACCAAACTCTGCTTATGGGTCGTCGTATCGAGTTATTTCCTTTCAACCAGCTCCAGCAAATTAGGAGGAATTGAGAAATAAAGCAAAATATATTCATTTGAATTCTAGATTTCCACTTTTTCCTCAAAATTTTCTACATACGCGTTTTTGGAAAACATTATCAACAGCCGTTAATTGGATGAATAATAAAAAAAGCGTAAGGTTGCCTTCACAGGGGATTTGTATTAATAAGCCGTTTGGAATGTCCGAAGTTTATATCGAGCTGGAGCCCTAGAAAATTTGAAAGGTGAACTAAAGAAATGTAAAATATATCTGGTAGCCCTACAGGAAATCAGGTAGAGAGGTACAACCATGGCGCAAGAGCATGGCGCCAAGGTACAACTATAATGGATTTTGGAGATTACACAATTTTTTTGCAGTGGAGGGAGTACCAATATATTTGGTCAAGGGTGGATCCAGGATATTATTACGGGGCGGGCGGTTTCGGGGGCCCCCACCTGGAAAATTTTTAGTTTTGGACTGTTAAATAGTTTAGGTAAATGTTGTTATATTACTAGCCTTCCTTTATACCAGGGTTTTCCAACATACGGCCCGTGGGCCACAATCCGGCCCGCGAACAACGTTAATACGGACCGCCCACAAACTATTTGAAATAAAAAAAATTTTCAAATAAAAATTTTAGATATTTTTTTTCAGAAATAAGGAAAAATTTTGGGGACAGGAGAGGTGACCCCTTTCTATATTTCAAGTACAAAAACAAGTAACTGGAAGAGACTCTAAAGGGAGGTTGTTAAATGTAAGTTTTTTAAATTTTTTTAAGAAACCGCTGGCTTACAAGATCCGTGAAAATTCTTTAAGTGGCCCGCTACCCAAAAAGGTTGGACAACCCTGCTTTATACTCACCAAAATATTTAATTTACGACAATGAATTAAAGCTGGGCTTTTCTTTAATTAAACTATATGGTTTAGGGTAGATTATAGTCAAGTATGACAGAAGGATAACCTAGTAAAGGAGACATATACAATAACAAAAATGATAATTTACAATGTAATTAATAGAACAAGTTTAAATTTAAACTTCAAAAACTTTGTAATTATTTTACTTTTTTATAACAAGCAACTTTTTAAAAAATTTGAAGTTTATAGTGCAAAGTCGAGCCATCTTGGTTTCTTTGAAAATTTGTCAATCACTTTATTTACATCAATATGAATGTCTCTGTGGATGTGTATTAAAAGTCTCTTCTGTCATCCGCGTTCGAAGCCAAGTTTGACGGCGCTTCAACGATAAAAAACTACGTTTTGCTGAAGTAACCCTTACTGTAAACGTAGTTTGAAAGACGAGTAGCTTGAAGATTCGTGAAAAAAACGTCTGGATCGCATTTCTCCAAGTTTTGTAGACTTTGGTGAAGAATTTTATTTATTACGATCGGAACGAGTAACACATAACATATTCTTCATCGTCTTTATTTTTTCCTATTTAAGCCTGACGGGGGCAATCGCCCCCCACACACGCCCCTCGCTGAATCCGCCAGTGCATTTGGCACTGGAGGTATGGTTTCCAAAAAATAAAACCGGCCGTTCTTGCATTTGAGGCTATCAATAAAAGAATGTGTACTCAATGTCTAAAATCCAAATTCTTCTATGTCACTTCGATGTGTGTACATACATCGGCAGAGGATGAAGCTAAGGAAGAATTTTATGCAATACTTGAACAAGCAAGCCTATGATAAGGTCCCAAAGTACGATGTGTGAAAGTCGTTCTGGGGGATATGAACGCAAAGCTAGGAAAAGAAAATCAGTTTAAACCAGCACTGGGACGTCATAATTTTCATGACTATAGCAACAATAATGGGTTACAGTTCGTTGATTTTGCTTCGTCGACATTGCAAACTTAACTATAAGTAGTTAAAGACGTAAAGGCTGGAAAAAGCCGGACTTAAACCCGAGAAAAAACCGGGTTTTTTGGGAAAGGAATTTTCAAATTTCTCCAAACAAAGGTTTTTTGAACATTATGGGGATTTTGAAATATGGTCGTTTGAAATGTTTAAGACGATTTTTGCGTTATTTATTACTTATTTTAAGAAATAAATGTTGAACTGATCTTGATAATTAATCGATAACAATTTTTGTATTTAATTCCTTAAAGTGATAACCTTATTTAATTTGAACTTGGGAACATTTCTAATGAAATATAATTTCGTCACCTAATAATAATTTCTGTGGAAAGAGGAAAGGGTAAAAAATGTACGTAAGAAAATGTTCATTCAAATATTTTGGGTCTTTTTTAAGTGTTTGCTAACTGGTGTTGTGCAAATAAACGTAAATATTGTCAAGGTAGTTTCTTCTCATCAAAGTTTCCAGTATGTCCAAAGTTCCCAGTTTATTCCCGCGTTTCAATATTCCAGGGTTTTTTACATCTCTATAAGTAGTACCTATTTTGATCATAAAAGCATACATAAAGCTACATGGGCCTCACTGAACGGTGCCACTAAAAATCAAACAGGTAATTTCCTAATGAAGCCTAGACATGGTTCAGATGTCATGGATGTCAGGACATGTAGAAGAGCGGATATTGACTTCGACCAACCACTTCATGGTTCGAATCTTATATAGCCAGAGGACCGCAAACACCAGTAAGTCCTTCCCCAAAAAAAGAAAAATTATTTAATATACAAACACTTAAACACAACCTTTTAGTAAGACATAAATTCCAATAAGCTATTTCTGAAAATTTAGTTACTGGCAATAATATACCAGAGGAAGGAGAAATGGACGAAAAATGAATGACACTTCAGGTCATAATTAAGACGTCGGTGATAATCGAATACAAAAACCATCAAAAAGAACTAAATGGCCTGATGATGACTGCAAAAAGTGCTAGAACAAAGGAATAAGGTGAGAAAAATAATGCTTCAAAGGAAAACGCGATTAACGTATGGAAATTTCTTAAATTGGCAAAAAGGGGAAAATACCTACTTAAAAAAATAAAGGGAATGGGAAAAGACAAGACTACTTAAGTTAGAAGAATTTCACCAAAGAAAAGAGAAAAGAAATAATGTTTAAGAAAGCTTTGAATTAAAGAGAAATAAAGAGTTAAAGAAATAAAAGTTGAATTAAAGAGAGGGTTCCAACCGGAAACTCATTGTGTAAAGATAAAGAAGGAAACTTGATAGGAGAAGTTGATAAAATATTAAATAGTGGGCACAGAATATTTTGAAGAATTGTTGAACTTTGAGAAAGATAGAGTTATCGATAAAAAAAAAATGCAAGAGACAAACCAAGACCAAGTAGAAATTAATATTGAAAGAGAAGAAGTAGATGAAATGATACAATCTTTAAAGAATAATAAGAGCTCTAGAGAAGATGGCATTCAGGCAGCATTAATCAAATACGGAGGAGTTGAACTGAGAGACAAAGTGCATTCACTGGTGAAATAGGTGTTGGAAAAAGAAAACATGCCAACAGAATGGAGCTCAGCAATAATTCATCCCATTCATAAGAAAAATTACAAAAGTAACTGTGCTACCTACAGAGGAATCTCATTATTAAATGTTGTTTATGACATTTCTTCAAAATTGCTTTTAAAATGTCAGGAACTTTATGCAGAAGAAATTCTGGCTGATAACCAATGCGGATTCAGAAGAAACAGATCAACAACAGACCATATATTTTCACTAAATATTATCCATGAGAAACGCTACGAATTTAATATCAGCATACAACAGCTATTTATTGATTTTAAACCAGCCTATGACAGCGTCCAAAGAAATAAACTTTTCCAAGTTCTGAGAGAACGACATATTCCCTCAAAAATTATTAATTTAGTAAAGCTAAAGTTAAAGAATATCAAGGCCAAAGTAAGAATTCAAGGACAGCTGTCAAGTAAATGGAAAAGGGTTTAAGGTAGGATGATGCCCTTTCAACGTTGTTTAATTTAACGCTTGTGAAGCCGCTATAAGAAAAACGAGCGTGTACTAAGGTGACACGATTTTTAATGGAACCTCGTAACATCCAGCTTTTGCAGATGATATATTCTTTATAAGCAAGGATGCATCTGTGTTAAAAGAAGCCCTACAAGATTTTGAAAATAGTGCTAAAGAGCTAGGATTAACAATCAATGCAGATAAAACTAAATATATGATTAATTCAAGGGATAAAAGAAGGTTTCAGAATATGAATGGCTTGGAAAGAAGAACAGGTAGCACTTTTGAGAGAGTGCATCGGTTTAAATATTTAGAAGTTACGATAACAGGATTGCAAAACAAATGCGGAGATTAAAGCAAGAATTTGCTTTTTAAATTTTAACAGCTTGTAGTAGGGTCTACTTCTATTACTGAATAAGTTCCAAGAATGTCTCACGAAAACTAAAACTTACTATTTGTAAAACAATAGTAAGACCTGTACTTTTATACGGAGCAGAGACATGGACATCAACAGCTAGAGGCAAAGAATTGCTGAGAAAATAGGAGAGGAAAAATACTCCGGAAAATATTCGGGGCAGTTAGTGAAAACGGCGTATGGAGAATTAGGAAAAACAGGGAGATATACCATTTATGTGAAGATCCTGAGTTGGTGAAAGAAATAAGGAAAAGAAGGCTTAGGTGGCTCGGACATGTAGAAAGGATGGAATAATCTAGCATGGCTAAGAAAATCATGAAAACGGAAAGCGGGACGCCCTATGAAGTGTAGGGACTTCAGCGCCGAAGGAGGAGGAGAAAAAGAAAAAGGACAAGAAAAAGATCATCATCATCATAAAATTGGGCTGCCGCAATTAAAAATGCCAGGACTGCTTTCTCTCCCCAGTCCACCCCTGCTTCAACATATAGATAAAATTATCTAAAAGTAATTAAAATAATACAAACTCTGCCATTAACAATTAGCTAAATATCTGTTTTCATTGGCTAGATGAAGTCAAAATTAGCTGGATTTATCAGTATCTAGGCCAAGTAGGTTTGGGCCTTGAAGAAGCTTAGCATTATTTTAATTTTATTTAAAACTGTCCGAGAAATTTTCATTATTGACACCCGAGTATTGAAAATCGCGAATTTCAAAGAAAAGCTTAACAAATATCGTAAACTTTAGACGAAGGTATTTGAAATTTGGAGACGTTGTTGTAGATTAGAAAAGGTTGAAAGTTTTTATAAGAAAGATCCAACATCTGACATCCTTTATTTTTTTACAACACCATTGATATATTTTAGAGCTATTCCAATGGTCTTTTTGTACACCGTGTATAAGAAATAAATGTCCTTTTCCAAGCCATCCTTCCACCGCTAATGGATAAAGGCGCAGGGGGGGAAAATAAGTTTTTCGTCACACGGTGTTATTAAGGACAAACCCTGCGGTAAAGGGAATTTTCGTAGGGAAAATGTCGATCGCGGAAAGGGATTTTCTACGACCGAGGGAGGACGAAAAGCGAGACAGGTTGTGGCAGCCAGAAGTCAAACTGGAATGTTGTCGAAAATAATGTGTTGCAATGGTAGAATCGCCACATTTGTGCCATGATGGGCCCCAAAGAGGTGAGCTCTTTCTTATTTTGACCAATATGCCCCTTAAAAATTGCGGTGAGGGTCCCCTCATTCGGCATCATCGTTAATGCGGTCTTCCAGCTGACACAACGGGGCCATTTAAGCGCATGTTGTTGTGTACGGGTATGAAAACCCGTAGTAGAGGTACTAAAGGGATGGAGCCTACAGCGCTAGTGGCAGAGCAGAGGAGATCCCAAGCATGACGTCGACGTTTTTTTTTTTTGTTTTTTTTTTCCCTCTTTTTCGCTCATACCGTTTCGCCTTTGCTACTAACATAACAGAAATTTGAAAGCCTAGCAACGAGTGCCGCCTTTGCGAAATTTTTAAAATGACTCGTTATAAAAGGGTTGAACTATTCTTTCCGTCCTATAGCAGTGACTATAATCAATGGTTTCCTTTGACGACTGGAAAAAAAGTAAACAATGATTTTTTCAATACCTCAAGATACATTTTATCTCTCTATGTAGACATCATTCACGAAGTCCATCGAAATAAAAATTATATGTTAGTCATGCAAAGTTTTGAATAATTATATGGGAGGAGTGGGGGTATATTTCTCTAAATTCCCTGTGTTCGGACTTCCATTATTTCGAATGCAGTAATTGGTTTGCAATATGCGCGGGAGGGAAAATATATTCATATATGTTCCCTCCAAACTGTAACGTTTTTGTGTTCTACTGGCATCACTTTTCAACCTTGTGAAGCCCCCTCCATAGCGCACCCATTCACCGTACAGAAAAATTTCTTCGTAACAGAAAGGTCGCCGTAAAAAAGGAGTATTATTGTAAAGGAGTTTTTTTTTTTATGAATTTTTATCTCACCTTTAAAATCGGGGTGTCCGCCAATGAGGGGGTTGTATTGTAAGGAAAACAATTTGCCTAATAAAATTCTCGTAATGCATTTCCATTTAAAAAGATCTGAGGGCACATGCATTATGTAAATCTATTTTCTTACTAATATTATGATTTTTTTTTATAGTGATTGTAACCTTTTCGGTTTATGCCTTATACGTTTTTATTAATTTCAGCGTTTTCTTTTTAAAATTCATAGTTTTTTGGAATTACTCTTCAGTTTTTATTTATGTTATTTGTATTAGTAGAGACTGTGAAACCACTATTCAGCTGCAACTTCCACACACAACCTAATGTTAAATTTAACCCTACCTAAGGTCAAATGTGTTTCTGGGGCATACCTCTGTAATTTATGTAAAGGCACATGTGTAAATTACATTTATAATTATTGGAAGAGAAAAATTATCAACCTTTAAATAAAACCTTTTTGTGTTAAAAAAAATTCAATTTTTAAATGCACATAATACTGGTCAACAAATAATCTTAATTGTGAATTTGTTTAATTTATTGCTTTTTAAACTAATACAAATTAATTTTGTATTTTTAAACATTTTACAGTAATATCATTAATCCCCCCCTCCCATTGAGCCTATAATCCCTCCCTTATGAACTTTCTGCATAATCCTAAGCCTATTAAAGTTTGGTTTTCGGGTTCAATATCCCGTTATTTAATTTTATTGACCAAGAAGAAAATTACCATTGCAGGAAAATAGGACTGACAAGGGAACTACTCAGAGTGGGGGTCCTGAGAATTGAGACATATTGCAATTTATAAATTTTAGACCCCTAATTATGAATCCGAAGTCCTTTTTCTGTGAAATCCTTTTCAATTGACGACTAAAGTTTTCAAACTTGATGCAGATTTCAGCTATTTGGCAAATTCCTTGTAAAAATTGGCACAATTATGATGATAATCGAGGCATTGGTGAGAATTTGAGTTGTCAGTTGGTATGCTTTTAACTTGGTTTAATCAGAAGTTTATTTAATGCCAGACTGAAATTATTAGTTGTTCGTTTTCTAGCGAAGTATCACATTATAAAAGTCGCCCGTATTTTAGTATTGATTTTCTGTTTAAAAAAAATGAATTTCGTGAACATCATTCAATCTATCTTAAATTTATCAATAAAAAATACAACAACCTTTAATAATTACAGCTGCAGAATTAGACGAAAGTAAACGTTTGTTGCAAAATTGAAGAATTACTTTTTATTACTAATGTGATTGAAGATGTTACTTCGGATTTTCATGACTTTAATGAAAATCGAACAAATTATGGTAATTTCGAGTATGAATCTGATTACGGTAATTATGATGCTAATAACTCCTAAAACGTCCCTTATTCAACCACTCGATGTATATTTTTTTAGACAGTATAAAAACATCAAAAAATTACTAACCAAATCGCCTTGATGATATGAAAATTGATATAAAAAATAGAAATGAAATACTAAAAATGCACTCTTTAATAATATATAACCAACTTCAATCTGAACAATATTCCCCAATGTTACAATATTCCTGATAGAAGTGCAATCGTACATATAACGAATCTAAAATTTTTAATAACGTAGAAACCCTTTCCTTCGCAGTTGATAAAATTTATTGTAATATTTCATTATATAAAAGTCATTCACTTTTAAAGTGCACTCACTGTAACCAAATGTTTAGTGAGACAAACCCATGTTTCAATTTTTACTTTCCATTTTCACATTGTATGCACATTATACAAATTTTTAAAATTTTGTGGTATTATTTTTTATAAATAGAGAAAGTGCACTTGAAGTTTAATTTATCTAAAATGATAATTCTGCTTGCTTTCACAAAAAGCATGTATCTTGTTTCAAAACTTTATGTATCAAAAAGCAAACAATTTTTGAAACGATAATAAAAGCATCGCCAATTCTTACACATATTTCGCCAAACACCTGAATCTGTGAGAATTTTGAAAATTTTATTCTTTAATTAAAAATTTATATATGGATTTCACAGAAAAAGGACTTCGGATTCGTAATTGGGGGTCTAAAATCTATAAATTGCAATATGTCTCAATTCTCAGTTAGGACTCCCACTCGGGCTAGTTCCCTTGTGAGTGTAAAATTTTCTCATGGATGTCCAATTTCCGTAGCAGAGGGATTTCCGATGTTCATTACCAATTTCAATTTTATGCATTGTAGTGAGAGAAAATTATACCTCAAGAAATTGCTTCAACATGTTTGTAAATTACTTGCGAGCTTTATATTGTAAGTTATTATTGTTGTATACAGGTAGTTTCTAACTTTGAGTTAATTTGCCCTTAATATGTACTCGTAAAGCAGGGATTTATTTTTGTGTAAACTAACGCATAGTACTTCATTATATAATTACATGTCTGGTTCAGTTACACATTCCAAAAGTGCTGTAATTTTCGATGTCTTCCATTTATCGCAAATATATAAACAACATGAAAAATATTAGTTAATGTTTCTAGAAGGAACTCGTAAAGCATCAGAGCTTGTATACCTAAACATAATATAATACTTGCATACATGTATAAATATTGACTTTGTGTAAGTCGGATGTGAAGGCTATGACATTTTTATCTCTTTAAAGATTCTGGATCATCAAAAAAAAACAGGTATATTTCAAGCTTAGTGTTGGACACAAAAGTAATGGACTCATCCAGATCTCCTACGCTTATTCCTACTGATTTCGAGTTATTTGTATACAATGGCCATCAGATAGCCTGGCCCGTGTGGCATTTCGAAACCACAAACTTAACACTAATAAATCTGGGTCTAATTTTAAAAAAAATGCGGGTATACAAAAGACAAGACTTGGTTCTTATCTCCTTTCATGAGTCAGCAAATCAGCATAGCGCACAATATATCTGTATCCCCCGCCATACCTCCTGTTGCTCTAGAACACCAGCTTACAATAAAGAAATTGATCACCATTACTGGTTATATTTCCAGTTGCAAAAAACAACTTCCTCAACCCACAATTAAGGTAATGTGCCATCAGTGTATGTAAGGTTCTCAAGGAGGAAGCTTGCATGCTTTCAAAACGTAAATTGCTTTAGTAATTCTAACCGAGATTATGTGTTTTTAGTTCATGTAATACTTAGTGGTCCCTTGAAATATTACATAAGCATGTTTCTGGCTATTTTATACTCTCCCTTACAAGAAGAAGAAATATGCAAATACCTATCTCCATTCATGCTTATGTAAGATTTTGGTTCTCTAATTTTTTAGTAAAAGTTTTTGAAATAAGAATGCAACGTGTGATGCAAATTATAATACTTATTTACATTTTTATTGTAATATTGAGCACTTATTTGTAAGTTCGTTATAATATTAAATGCTTATTTGTTTATTTGTAAATGGCGAATAATCAACAAATTAAACAACAATACAAATCAACGTTTATTGGTGTAGTGATTCCAGCACCGATGTTATGGCATGATTAGATGGTGAAACATATATTTATTTTCTTTCGAACGTTTCACCATCTAATCACGCCATAACATCGGCGCTGGTATCACTACGCCAATAAACGTTGATTTAAATCGTTAAATAAGTCGAATATTTCCACGTATTTAAATTGTTGTTTAGTTTAATCTGCATAGTGTTCAATTTGTTTAAATAAAAATCAACAAATTATCGCATTTAAAAAAATTTTAATTTGCTGTTAATAGCTATTTTTGTGGCATTATAAACTATTTTTAGGTAGTTAAATTTTTATCACTAATATTTCTGCTGTTGTAAGCAAACAGTGTATAATAAATAAGAAGTGGATTTGATAAAACATATTTATTGAAAATGACACGTTCATTATAATTTAAAAATGTTGGGCAGGCTGCAGGGAGCCTAGAACGGAAGGGGTGAACGAAAACAGGCTTAGACCGCTGGTTTAAATAATTACATATTTAACTGCAATTACGTGTATTTTATATCTTTTACTCGCAAGTGCTAGTTTTATTATTTCCTATGTCTTATGTAAGCATGATTCTGACAACTCTCCTCGTTGTTAGAAAAAAATAAGCAAATCTCTCCCCCTCCCCCAAAGATGCTTATGTAACACGTGAATGGGCTCCTTACATAGAGTGTGCCATACACATAGGCATATGCAGAAAGTTCGTAATGACGGGGGGGTACAGAGCTGCAACTCACATATTCCTATGTTAAATATACAAAATTTCATTGCAATGGGGGGTTACAACCCCCATCAACACCTCGCTGCGTATGCTAATGGTCATACATCTTTATTATGTATTTATTTAAAATTTTAGTAATACTTTTTTTGTGGTAAGTATACTACATGTATGTATATAAAGAAAATAAAATTTATGCATTAGATAAAAACATGCAAGTTGATTTGTGTAGCATCATTATGTGACTAGAAATCAGAAAATGTGCTTTTTTAGAACACGCTATAGTGGGTATGGTTACTGCCTTTGAGTACTTTGCGCTAATTCAGTGGTTCCTAACCTTTTTTTTAAGCTGCAACCCACTTTTATAGTAGCCAAGTAGCCTGCGAACCCCTTTTATAGTAACCAAAAGATCGGCGACACCCTCTGTTCACCGGTAACTAAATTTGCATAATAAAAGCATTTTTAACAGAGTAAAGAAAACACATTAAATAGAAAATTATATTATATTAATTATATATATTATATTAATGTATTAATTATGTAAATTATATTATGTATATTGAGTTAACAACCATTAGTAGAATACTGCAGTGTGATGTAGCCATACTGAAATAAAAAAAAGCATTAGAAACATTTGGTACGAAATTAATTCCTTATCGAAGTAATTGCAAAAAAAAAAAAGTTACAGTGACCTCCAGAAATCTGTTCACAACCCCCAAGTTGAGAACCACTGGGCTAATTAATTTGAATTGCTGATTTAGCTTAGTCGTGTGTAGAGCCAGACTAGACATTATGTGGCTTAGGATGAACACACGTTTTGCTGTCCTAAAACAACTGACCATATTTTACAGTTTGTGTGGTTTAATTCCATTTTGCTGCCCCTAAAAATCTGCCATCTAGGCCTGGTTCTCACCCTTCCCCCATCAATTACACTGGGCCATATGAGATTTTTTAGAATTTGTCATTTTCAGTTTTTGTATGAATTTTTTATGAATAAAAATTTTATCGTGGAAAGGTATCGAAAAGAATAATAGTCGCGAATACGATGGAAAGCTCAGGCCCAGAGCACCTGATGACATTTGTGGAGCAACTGCCAATGACATAGCCATATTTTTATACATGTCATGAATCGTTGCGATACATCATGATGTATTTTTAAATGTTATGAACCATCATGTTTTTTAAATATATCATCAATCATTGCAAATTTTCAGACATCGAAAGCTTTTAGCATTCGAGAAAGTGTATAATGTTCATCGTAGGCGTAAAGTTACATGAGCCCACGGGGCCTGTGCCCCCCATAATTTGAAATAAATTGCAATTTTACATATACTGTAATATATGAATGTACTTAATATGTGCTTGGGCCCCATCCCCAATAATTTTGAAAACTGTACGTTGCTGCCATTCATTATGACCTGTTGTAAAAAGTGTGTATAAACCAGTTACAATAATGTCCGATGCATCCCCTGTTCTTAAAACTGAATGAAATAACATCCATGTTGCAAATGTCAGTAACCGGTCAGCAAGGAAATATACCAGAAAAGTGTGTATTAATAGGAGTAGATCTCTCTTTATAATTAGGCCATGATTAATTATTCATACTTATAGTTTAATGTATATGAACTTCCAAAAAACGGAGGGTGTTTACGGGTAAATCTGTGAAAACTGGGTCCCTGTCTTACAAAAAAAAATATCCTAGGCTGTGGCCTCATAAAGATTGAGGAATACAATTCTAAGGCATATTTTAGGTCCCCCTGTCATGGGCAGGTATATATATGCGATCACACAGCGTGTGTGCAGGTAGTCGTTGTGCTGCCACCAGCTCGGCTCGTAGCTGAGCAATATACGTCTCTTCGTGAGGCGGGTTCTTTATTCCTGTTTTCTAGGTAGAAAACTAGAAGGTCGATGATGAAGAGTGAGGTAGATATCAAGAATGAAGAAACAATCTAACACTATTTATTGAAGGTGATTAGTATATACCTTGACATCACAGACAAGGCAACTATAGGCACACCCCCTAAGTTCCAACGTATTAGTCAGGCACGGAAATCACACACACGTGTGTCCTTCCTACTCCTCTGCCTCGT
This sequence comes from Dysdera silvatica, assembly GCA_006491805.2. Lineage (NCBI taxonomy): Eukaryota > Metazoa > Arthropoda > Arachnida > Araneae > Dysderidae > Dysdera > Dysdera silvatica. Next base: position 29,140,848 of record QLNU02015359.1, on the reverse strand, counting down.
TCGATCTGCCCTCTCTTACCCACTGTACGCAACCAACTCTTTCTCCACTATGATATAATTGGTCAGTCTTAAGACCGTGGTCACACCTGATTGGCCGATGTGACCCTTCTCCCCGTTCCACACATGTTTCCCATAAATATTCTGTAATGTCAATCTGGACCTTGCAGACCAGAGTTATTGCAATTTTATCCGCCCACATCCGGACTGTTTCCTCTCGACCCTTTTCACAAAGAAGACCTACAAGTCTCACTTTCCCATGCTAACGCCATGTGATCATTACACCCCATATGGTCTACAGCTTTTTAGGATTTTATATGCTAATCAGGGGTGGACTGGGTCTTCTCGGAGGGCATATGCCTTGGATTTCTCGAAAGGTGCGAGTCCTTGCCTATTTGGAGGTACAAATCCTATCGCCCATGAAGACATCGGCCTAGTCTGCCCCTGATACCGATACAGATTAAAAACAACTTCTGCCCTTTTCCAAACCAAAGTATTTTATCTCTTACATCTTACTATAATATAAATTCTTTTATATATTTTAATATTACATAATATTTCATAGATTTGTTTACTATAATGTCATGCACTTTCAAAAATATAATATATATAAATAGTTGATGTCATGAAAATTAAGTTTGATTTCTTTGTATTTCTAGGCCCGGCCAATGAAATGTTCCACTCTTGCTGCCGCCTGAAATGAACGTCTCCCCCAATGTCAATTTGGAAAGGATAGAAGAGGCTGATTTAAAACTTCAGTCCCAACTGTAAGACACAGCAAGCATTGCTTTCAAATTTCACTCGTTTCTTATGCTTACATTCGGAAGTATTGTGATTAAAAGTTATTTTTTCTACATAAAAATTTATAATAGAAAACGTTTTTCTGTTTGTTCTATTATATGGATTGTAATCATGTGTTTTTTTCTGTACTTGTTGTATATATACCAGGTGCGTCAAAAAAATGTATACATACTTGAAATTGTCATAGAAAATTTATTTCCCGTTCTACAAGGTTAAATTCCTGGATCAAAATTTGCCAGGCCAGTGGATAGGACGCAGGGGGCCGATCGAGTTTCCTGCACGCTCTCTTGAGCTTACGCCGCTGGATTTCTAATTCGTTACCAGGACACACTTTGGAATGAGATTCAAGCGGTGTGCACAGAAATCTCATTGGACACTTTGGTACGATGTACGGAATCAGTGGTGGCTCGTACTCAGAAATGTATTGATACTGAAGGCCACCATTTTGAACATTGACTTTAACCACCATTTGAAACATTCGGTTTGACCAGAAAGTACCACTTATTTTTCAAATTGGACTGTAATCTTACTTTTCCCAGAAATTTAACCTTGTAGAACGGAAAATAAATTTTCTATGACACTTCAAAGTGTGTATACATTTTTTTGACGCACCCGGTATATATTTTTCTGCACTGGAAGGACTTATTGAAGAAGTTGACATCTCAGAAGCAAATGAAAACATTGTTAAGACAATAGTTGAAACTGCTGGGGAAATTGGTGGTGTAACCTGTAAAAAGCACAATAGCAAATTATCTGAGAAGACGAAACAGCTCATGAAAAGGCGAAGAGATATGAAGGTGGACAATCGAAATACCAGTTCCAGGATTGAGTACATAGAACTTTGTAAAACTCTGCGCAAAAGCATGAAAGAAGACATAAGAAAATTCAATTGTGAGTTAGTAAGGAAGGCCATTGAAAATAACAAGAGCCTTAGGGTTGTTAAAGGGAGTTTGTCTATTGGGAAGAAACACATCATTGCATTAAAAGGAGAGGATGGCACTGTAACAAGAAATAGGGAAGAAATACTTAGAAGAGTTGAAGAATTCTACAAAAAACTATATGAAAGTAACAGTGGATTAAACGAAGACTCTGAGATAGTCGAAGGAACAGCTCCTAAAATCTTAAAAGAAGAAGTTTCATTTGCAATAAAAAGTATGAAGAAAGGAAGAGCCCCTGGCGATGATGGTATTACATTAGATATCCTAAAAGAAGCTGGAGAATATGTAGAAGACATACTTGCAAAATTCTTTACCAAATGTCTTAACAGCGGTAACATACCAAACCAATGGGATTCTGCAACAGTAATTCTTTTGCATAAAAAAGGTGATAAAGAGGATTTGAAAAATTACCGACCAATTAGCTTGTTACCTGCTATTTATAAAATCTTCACAAAAGTGCTAACACATCGCCTGCAGAAAAAATTAGATGCAGCTCAACCAAGAGAACAAGCTGGATTTCGAAGTGGATTCAGTACAGTGGACCATATTCAAGTATTAAGAGAATTAATTGAAAGAACACATGAATATGAACTTCCATTGTGTGTTGCATTTATTGACTATGAGAAGGCCTTTGACTCTATTAAAACATCAGCAGTCATCAACTCTTTAAGATCAACAGACATTGAGGATGTGTACATTGACATGGTGAAACGTGTGTATAAAAATGCAAGTGCAAAATTTCGGTTACATAAAGATACCAAAACTATCAAACTTGGCAAAGGGGTGAGGCAGGGAGATACCATTTCTCCAAAACTTTTTACTTCAGCTTTACAGATGATTTTTCAGCTGATAAATTGGAATAACAAGGGAATAAAAATAAATGGTGAATATTTAAATCATTTGCGGTTTGCTGATGACATTGTTATTTTTTCAACGAACCCATCAGAACTCCAAGACATGGTACAGGAGCTCTCAACTAGAAGTAAAGAAGTTGGACTCAAGATGAACCTACAAAAAACTAAGATCATGTTCAATAATTTTGTAGAGGAAACAAAAATACAAGTTGACAACATTGAGCTAGAAATTGCTGATTCATATATTTACCTTGGCCAGCTGATTTCAATGGATGGCAACATTATGAAAGAACTCAACAGACGTATTAAACTTGGCTGGAGTGCATTTGGAAGAAACAGTTTTATCCTGAAGGGGAAATTGCCTTTGTGTCTAAAAAGAAAGGTCTTCAACCAGTGTGTATTGCCAGTCCTCTCTTATGGATCAGAGACATGGAGTCTAACAGTTGGAGCAATACGAAAGTTACAGACAACGCAAAGGAGCATGGAGAGGTGCATGCTTGGAATAACTAGGAGAGATCGAAAAAGAAACACTTGGGTGAGAGAGCAAACTAGAGTAGAGGACATCATTGTTAAAGTAAAAGGGCTGAAATGGCGATGGGCTGGGCATATTGCAAGAAGAACTGATCAACGATGGACAACAGAAATTCTGAACTGGATTCCAAGAGACCACCGAAGACCTAGAAAACGTCCTCAAACTAGATGGGTGGATGAAATAAGAAAACAGGTTGGGGTGACGTGGAAACGAATGGCCCAGGATAGACTTGTGTGGAAAGCATTTGGAGAGACCTTCATCCAGCAGTGGATAGATAATGGTTGAATATGATGATGATGATGATATATATATATATATATATATATATATACACACACACACATATAAATACGACGTATTATAAGAATGCAGCCCCAGAACCGTCGTCAGGGGCCTTTTCTACAACTACACGCGGCCTCTAATTCGCAACCCTCTACTTTGCGACTCTTTAATTCGAGAGACCCTCTAATTCGTCACTCTAATTCGCGACTCTCTAATTCGCGACCCTCTAATTCGCCACTCTCTAATTCGCGGCCCTCTAATTCGCGACGCTCTAATTCTCAAGGAACTCGGTAGGTTTTAGACGTTAAAAATAACCATCGTTATTGCATTTAAGCAAGAATTTTACCTTACCCTTTTATTAAGGACAGACAGACTGCGGTTTCAATATCTATTGAAACCCGCTAAATAATTTAAAAAATAGTGAAATCATGTGAAATTTTGGAAACAGATTTTCTATATTATTATTCATAGAATAGACTCAATGTTTTGAAAAAATTCAAAGAACTCAGATTATGTCAATTTTTTTTTATCAATATGAGCGTATTTTCTTAATTTCTGTGGGTCGACTAACATATTTTAAATATCTCACCAATGATTCAAATTTTTCTGATTAACCTAGTTCATGGTATACATATTGACTGAATATGTAAAATGAAGGCAAAAATAGTTCTACATGAGAATTGTTCTAGTTATAATGTTTACCGTAAATGTAAATTTCGGGCCAAAATTTTCAGGTTCTTTGTGGGTATTTCTCAAAATAAAGTAATTTTGCACACTTTATCTTATACTTATATACTATATCTTAGTTACAGTACAACATATTAGAAAATTTAATAAATTAAAAAAATATAACATTAAGAAAAAAGAAAGAGTCCTCCGAACGGGGTAATGTAATCCATCTATAGTTGTCTTAATTCCGAGTTTTTGTTGGAAGATGAGCCTGAATATTCCGAACTACTTTGTCAAAATCGTTATTTTGAAAACAAAAATTCGAATAATGAACAAAAATTGAGGGATAAAAAACGAACGTGTGACTTCCGCTTAAATAATAAAGGAAGATATGCATATGTATAGTGAATAATTAATACAGCGCCATCATATTGTGATATCGATTTACAGTAAAAGCGTCCGGTTATAGTTTTTCTGAATTGTTCTCGTTTTATCCAGCACTGGATAATTAGTTTTTTCAAGTAATTAGCGTGTAGAGCGTACAAATTTCTTTTCTTAAACTCCGTTTTGTGGTTAAAGGATGAAATGAGATTTTTTTGCTAAACTTGGGCATGTTTCATTAACATTTAATTAAATTTTCTATCCACAAAGCATATTTCCTTCGGAAAAAGATAATAAGCTTTTTTTTTATTTCTTTCCGACGATATGAACATGTGATAGTTTATTTTTATGAATTTCAGTTCCATTAAACGTAAATTGGTGTATTTCTGGATCATAAAAAATAATTGCAAATATAATTAATAATTAGTTTAATCCTTAATATTTTTTAAACATCATTAAATTATTTCTGATAAAATAACACAAATGCAGATGACACAGTAATAGACCACAGTAGTAGTATTACAAAGATTCCATATAACATCATGCTCTGCAGTAGTACAAGAGTAACGTATTCCCCTAGCTTACAGTTACACGGGTTCAACTGACTGCACACCGTAGTCCGGAGTTTGGTTCCCTAGGAATCAAGAGACTCGTATTCCTCCGAAAGGTATAGGCGGCGGCGCAGATTGGCCTATGCTGTTTCTGCGCCCCAGAATAAGCAAACTGTTAGCTTACGGGTAAAACTGCATAGTCCGTCACCTACTGAATTTTTTTACAATATTGCCAAACGCGATTGGCAATGGGCAAAGAAACCTGCCGCCATGTTGGAAATGTTGTTTACAGGATTTCTTGGGTACTGTAATTTTCCTGAATCAGTAGATGCCTTGTAGGAATGTCCCCACATCACCCGCTGCCAAAAAACATGAGACAAGCATGAAATTCGAAACTGTCGAGCCAGTAATTAGTGAAACAGTTAAGTACTCAAGTGCAAAAGGAAATACTCACCAGGTTGTGGTGGCTGGTCGTGTGGTACGAAAAAACCATTTTCATAGAGTTGAAGAATGCCAGAAATAAATTCTCCGACTCAATCCAACGCACTCAAAAAATAAAAGCACAAGGTCAATCGTTCCAACATAATCCATTTCTCTGCAACAAACAAAACAGACTACAGAAACGCGAAACATGTAAAAATAGCGTTACAAGCGTAGGAGAGACGCCTAATTATGAAGTCAGAGAGATAGTATGACATTTAGTTTTCGACAAATTTCAGGAGAAGTGAGAACACGAGGACGAATTGCGCAGTTTCGCCGCTTAACCATACATTCCATAGCAGCCACATTTAATTTACTACTGGTGTAAAGTATTGAAGATATACAGTTTCCGGTTCTTCTTGCGCCCTTTTCGAGTCAGGTAGGCGAACGTAAAAAGAAAAGGAAACGAAGAAATGAGAATAAATTATATTATAAAATAGAATTCCGACATATTTGCATTTATAGTTTCGTGAAGTTTTACATTAATAATATCTTTGATATCTTAGGTCATTGGCAAGGGCCGGATATTGAAGAATATATTCCGTCGTCAAATTTAAGATGGGTTGTTCAAATGCATGATAATAATTTTATTTAAGCCCATATGTATATTTTGTGATACATAACCCGAGCAGTGTAAAAGTTACAGCAATGTGAGGGGAGATAGATATTAAATTATTTCAAGCTATGAGTGAATGATGATGAGCTATGATTGAAAGAAAATTTAAAACCGTAGCCTGCTATCTCCTCCTCCAGAATTAGCTGATATTATAACAATAGGTAGAAATAAGCCAAAAACGTGTGTTTTGGTAAATTATCGGTCGCAAAATCTATTCTTCGAAGTCTGCGGTTTTGAATATTGCATAGGGATGAGATAAATATCATTATTTGACGGTAAGGCACCCTCTTATAAAAATTATGTACGTCACGAATGGTTAGGTCTAAACAAACTCCGGTTCATAGACCGTTCTAGATATCAATTCGATGTATTAACAACTATTCACTTAGATACGATTTAGTACAACACTTATTGTTATTACCAGACATAGGGAACATTTCTTTAATAATAACAATAATCCTTTTACTATATCAAATTAACAAATGAGAAAAAATTAAAAATGGAAAAAGTAACACTTATATCCCAGTTTTTTAGAATAAAGGTCTTTTTTGAACATTATCACGATACCTCGGATTATGAAATTTTTAAGCAGAAAAGTATGACGCCACGCATGTGCCGTATCGATTCAGTGTTTCCACATTTTTCGCCGGCGGGGAAAAGGGAATGCCACTTAACATACCCTACAGTATGTGATTCGTAAGTGGCCACTGATTACATATTGTAATGACGCAAGTGTAAAATAGTTAATAAAGAAAATTCGGTACAAACTCTCTAGAGTTCTTTAACTGATATACTTTAAAGCTGAATGTTATTGCTCTTCGTGGGGTCAGCACGGTGTCCCCAAAAATGATTGTTAATTAACAATGGCTTGGAAAATACACGAATGTTTAGGGAGCAGTGTGTAGCAAAGATCAGAAGGACCAAAATTGCCTTCTCCAGCTGCTCTCGATCCAGAATTGTTTCAGCTATATTTTGCTTCATGAAGGTTAAAGTGTTCTACCGTTCATCCAAATACGTTCGTGGTAAGTATGCTGACCCTGAAACTGGCAACAATATCCACCTTTTTGAATATATGCGTCAAACAGCTTAATTTTCAACTGATAACTTCGGGCCAAATTTAATTTCCTTTGATGAATTCTATATCAAATCGTCAATTGGAAAAACCTGGAATGGCCTTAGGGCGCCGTATTGGTAGCATATTCTCCTATCTTAGCGTACCGCTAATTTAGGATCGACTGCTAATGATGCTACACATAGAAAGTTTCCCGACTAATTACTCACTGTAGCTCGTGTGTTGATTCACTGAGCATTAAGCGGTTTGTTGGCTTCTATGATAGAAATACTACGCGTTCACTTTACAGGCTTCCTTGGTTGTTGCCATTAAGGATTCCAAGAAACGCAAACTTAATTATTACAGTTTATAAAATTGGCAATATGCCAAATTGTTTTCTTTTATGTGATATTTTCCAAATGCACGCAATTTCGCTTTCCGTATGTGGTAACATATATTCTATAATTACAATTTCACTTTTTGTATTTGGTAACGATATGAATAATTGGGATCTGAATTCTAAACTCAAATTAGCCTTCCAGTTACCACAAAGTGTGCACACGTTCTTTTCGGAAGCCCCGCCAGAAAAGCACACTAAATTCTTTTAACATTGCATTGTAATTAATTTATATTTTTGGCGCAAAAATTAAATATTCTCAACATGTAAAGACTTCAATAAACATTATTTTCAACTCGATGGAAATACTTGACCTCTTCAATTGATGACCCCGACGTGATAATAAATATTATTTCAACTCGATTGGGACTGAGATTTATAAGCAAAGAACAACGTTATATGAGTAAGAAATCTTAAACCGTTTTAACAACATTTCTTACGCTTATAACGTTGTTCTTTGCTTATAAATCGAATCTGCGTAGTGCTACGTCAAATTATCTTACATATCGATTGGGACTGTTGCAATTCTTGGGTTCATATATCTTTAAATTCAGATTTCTCTAATAAATTTAGGTCCACTGCTAATCAGGTAACGTGAGGTAACGTATTGGTCTATCATGTCAATAACCCGGCTTCGGCTCCCAATGGTATTGTTGAACGCTTGCAGTTTTTCTGCCCTCCCTCCGAAATTCGGGATTTGGATCACCTGGCAGAAGATAAATGACAGAGCGATTTTCACTGTCCTTGCTCAGTAAAAAGAAGAAAGATTCAATTCAGCAATCGCTGCTAAATGTTTAATTGCGCCGTTTATCATATATATATGAAAAGGAGGATTATATTTTTGGAAAAGTTTATTTTCTGTTTGAGATTGGTAGCTGATATATTCTAGTACAGTAACGCCTCGATTCTCTGAACTAAAGGGAACGGACCCTATTTCGAAAAATCGAAATTTCGGAATAATGTATGACGAATAATATTTTGACAACAAATGTAAGGTGACTAATACTTTGACAACAAATGTAAAGTGACTAGTACTTTGACAACAAATGTAAGGGGACTGATATCTTGACAACAAATGTAAGGGGACTGATATCTTGACAACAAATGTAAGGGGCTGATGTCTTGACAACAAATATAAGGTGACGAATATTTTGACAACAAATGTAAGGTGACTAATACTTTGACAACAAATGTAAGGTGACTAGTACTTTGAGAACAAATGTAAGGGGACTAATATCTTGACAATAAATGTAAGGTGACCAATATCTCGACAACAAATGTAATGTGACTGATACCTTGACAACAAATGTAAGGGGACTAATATCTTGACAACAAATGTAAGGTGACCAATATCTTGACAACAAATGTAAGGTGACTAATACTTTGACAACAAATGTAAGGTGACCAATATCTTGACAACAAATGTAAGGGGACTAATACCTTGACAACAAGCACATGGTGACTTATCTTTTAACAACAAATATATGATGATTAATATGTTGACACTAATGTTTCAGCTCAAACTAGAGTTGAAGTTTGTGAGAAAAAGAGACACCGTTTTAGCTCGGAGTTGAAACAGCGATCCATTGTGTGACCCCAGAGTTCATTTAACAGGTTAGTCTACCGAAACATGAGATAAATCCTTTCTTTCTTCACATTTTTGAGCTTGCGCATAGATGTAAAATTGTTAGTCATTATTATTTCCTCCACGAGAATCATAAAAATCTTACCACGTGATTTTCTGCATCGATCAATATTTGAAGAAATTTTGCTGACCCTACAAAGGATACTGGTACTATATAAAACCTTAAATGCGTTACAAAAGGAACATTGTTTTCTTGTGTCAGCAGTCAAAGGTCTTCTGGGTCACACATAGGCTCCCAGGTTCAACTCCGAGCCGAGACGTCTTCTTTCTCTTCATTTAGGAAGAGATCCAGTTTAAGCTTAAACGTAGGTGTCAAACGAAAATCATACAGAACCTACCCCTGTGGCTTCATTTGTCCAACAAGATTTGACAAATTGGAACTAACCCTGTTAAGAAAACTAATATTCCATAAAATAAAAATAATTCTTTATCCCGTTTTTCTTCGTCCTTTTCGTTTCTTTTTGTCCTTTTCTTCTCCGTGCTGTGTTTTTAAAAACGAGTTTTGACTTCTGTTTTATTATTGTGTTGAAATATCTTAATATATTGCATATATGCGCTGTAATTTTTATATTGTATATTGAAATAATTCTGTATCAGGTGTTTCTTTGTTCTCTTCGGGGGTTAGAGCTTGTCTATCTGATCGTTTTGGCCTTTTTCCGGGCCTTCGTTTAAGACACCATAGTATGTTTTGGCAATTTTTTCCAGTTATTTATTGTCTTGATAAATAAATAAAAAAGTGTATTAACTAAGATTAATTTAACTGTTTTGGAAATAGCCTGGCACCTTTGTATATAGCCTACAGCTATTATTTGTATTTGATTATCTCATAAACAAGGAATACACTAGAAAACTGTTTTTTGAAAATTGGAGTTCTTGCCAAAAATATGGAGAAATACGTACTATAAAAATTAATAATAAAAGAAAACAAATAAACATGCAGCAGGTCAGTTCGGTTATGCAAAGTTTGGATAAACAAAGTAGTCCCACTGTATTCGTTTTCTAGTTCACTTCCCTGACTATACTAATACTATGGACCTGGAAATACATGTTTCTTCGACTTTGTACTGGTTTCAGATACGATTATCCAAGATTAGATAGATAGTTAAAAAATTGAATAAAAAAAGATAATTAAAAATCGTGGCAGCATTTTAAAAATCAGAATTCTGAATAACAAAATATCAATATCAAAAACATCATTGTTTGATAATAATGGATTTGAAAAACATCGTGTCCTCATATTTGGTGGTAACCATAGGAGTATTTGTTTTTTCTAAGTCAGAAAAAGCCTCATCATTGTTCTGTAGTCCACGTTTCGTTTCAGCAATCCTTTGTAACTAAGTTATTACCCATGATCTTCCATTCTTTCCACGAGATTTTTCGCATACGATGACGCCTTGAGGACAAAAACACTTTTTTAAATAATAGAAATTTTATCAATTTTAAGACATGTGGGGAATTCCAAACTCTATAGTTTTTATCCTGTCTTATCGTGCAGTCGTCATTATCATACGTTTGGCTGAGGATGGTGTACGAAGGACACACACTGTAGCCAGTCTTATAAAGACTCCATTTAAGCAATTGTAAAATCAGTTAGTTGTCGGCAAGATTTCCTGAAACTCCTTTCAAAAGGATGGACCAAAAATTAACTATTGTGGTGAGTGTGGTTTCTTTGTTTCCTTCCTTCACACAGTTCTCGCTACGTATAACGCCATTCAATATAATACAAGAACATTATAACAACCTCTCATTTCGACCAGTTCTTTGAACGTTCATTGTGCTACGGTAGAACAAAAAAAAATGAGTTTGTATTTTTTGCCTATTACTCGTAAAAAAAACATGTTTAACAAATAGATTTCAGAATGGCAACAGAATGTTGAACTAAAACATTTGTAAGAAAACAAAATTTTAAGCGCAGTTCATCCTAGCTGCATTATAAAAGTTACTCTTTACGCACCTATAGCGACAGTATGAACTATTTGTTGGTGCGCATAGGTGAAGCGTATGGCGGAACTATACAACTTCCGTCAGAGTAAAAAAGCTAGAACTATAAAAGCTTGTTT
>QLNU02015359.1:29091018-29128594 GCA_006491805.2 Dysdera silvatica | reverse complement strand
TTTTCTAGGTCTTTGGTGCTCTATTGGAATCCAGTTCAGAATTTCTGCTGTCCGTTGTTGGTCAGTTCTTCTTGCAATATGACCAGCTCATCGCCATTTCAGCCCTTTCACTTTAGTAATGATGTCCTCTACTCTAGTTTTCTCTCTCACCCAAGTGTTTCTTTTTCGATCTCTCCTAGTTATTCCAAGCATGCACCTCTCCATGTTCCTTTGGGTTGTCTGTAACTTGTACTGCTGCAATTGTTAGACTCCATGTCTCTGATCCATAAGAGACGACTAGCAATACCCACTAGTTGAAGACCTTTCTTTTTAGACACAAAGGCAATTTCCCCTTCAGGATAAAACTGTTTCTTCCAAATGCACTCCAGCCAAGTTTAATACGTCTGTTGAGTTCTTTCATAATGTTGCCATCCATTGAAATCAGCTGGCCAAGGTAAATATATGAATCATCTCGCTGCCTCACACCTTTACCAATTTTGATACTTTTAGTGTCTTTATGTAATCGAAATTTTGCACTTGAGATGATTTTGCATCTAGACATGGCACATTAAGAAGTGATGTAAAAAGAGGCTTGGGAACATGGCGCTCTGCCCGTCCCAAAGCCTGTTTCCGCCAAGAATGGGCGAGGAAAACTTTTATATATATATATGAAGTTAACAACGATTAGTAGAATATTGCAATGTGTGTAGCATATATCTCATTTCGCTATTTTACTGGTACCTGATACTTGTTGAAGAAAAGCCTTATATTTTTTATTGTCAAATAAATTTCTTTGAATTTAGCGACCCGTAAAAATTTTCTTTGGTGACACACAGTTTGCGCACCACTTTCTTAGAGCATAAGAGGTTCTGATTCCTCTGAAAATCGTAGGTCCCGGCATAGCATGACCTTTGCTGTCCTTGGTCCATAAAACTCGTAGACACTTTACTTGCTTATTTGAAACTGCATAACTGCAGATCACCATGCGGTGGCAGTTATGCTGTGGGGCAAGAGGTTACCTTATATAGAGGCCCGGCGCGACCATATAAGTGAACTAGACGGTGACACCATGACAGATTTTTTTTTAAAGATACTTAATGCTGTAGGATGATTGACATAAACTTGGCAATAAATAAATGGAACTGAATTGATTAATTTTTGATAGAATGCCTTCACTAGTATTTACTCTTTCTTACGTACAGTCTTTCTTATCCATTTCTTTTTCATACCCTGGACTCCTTGCTTTCATATATTAACGAAGTTTCTTCTACTCAATTTATGTAACTGCATGACATTTTCTCATTACCGTTATACCTTTCAATGGTGTGAGCAATACCACTACCATACTAAAGGCTTGGGAGACGCCTTTTCTTTCTGATGTTTTTGTGTATTATCTTCAAGGCATTGAGAATTGCAAATTTTTCCCTTTAACAGCAAAATCAGACTTTTTTACTTTTAATAATTTATTTGTGTGTTGTGAAATAAACTGTGATTATTGTACTTTGTTTTAATCAGAACTGTATAGTGAGAGGATGGAATGTGCCATATTTTTTCACTTTTCAATTTGCAAAATGTATTGAGGTGTCAATTTCTTTTAGGGGTGGAGGGGGTAACACACATTGTTTGCTTAGGGCAGCACATTTGCTTGCGCTGGCCCTTCTTATATATTTCACTTGCATCACAGGTCGTACATATGATAGCTTATTATGTGGGAATTTTGTGGGTCTGGGCGTAGAGAATTAATTAGGAATTTGTATATCTCCCAAGGTAAAGTTAAAGCTTTGACCTTAAATTAAAATTTAGGCATGCACATTTAGATTTCTTTTTCAATGCTTTGATGTGGTGAAAGTACATGAATTCATGCTCAAATTAGGCGAGATATGGATGTTTGTAAGTCTATTCAAGGGTGTAGCCAGAATTTAGTTTTTTGTGGGGTGTTCAAAAACTTTTACAAAATAGCGTTGAATAAAGATGTGTTACCTTTATCGTACAGAAGAAATATGAACACATCGTACAAAAATAAATGAGGAAATACCAATTTTGCCTTCAGACATCATTGTAAATTTTTGCTTGTAGTTTTGCCATCAAAATTTAATTTTTTATAAGGTCCACTACCCCCTTTAAGGAAAATAGTTTCTATATATTTTTTTCTTTAAAGTATTCTCAATTTAGTTGTCTACAAAACGAGATCTTGTGATCAGAATTTTGATAATTAGTTGTTGAGATTTTTTATCCCATTTTTACAAGTTGGACAAGCAAAGCAAATACATGTATGTTTTTTTTTTCTTTTTGTTCTATTACAAATTTAGTTTTAGGAGGGGACCAGTCTCTAAGAACCCCTCTCCCCTAGATATGTGTATAAGTTTATTATAGGCTGCGCCAAATCACTTTGCAGTGAACCTTGACCTTATTAATGGTTGTAGCAAATTTAATATTTTGCTGGAATGCTAATGTTAAAAACAACAAACACTGCTTAATAGTTTGTTCGAGAGGAATATCTGTAGCAGAATAAAGGGTGCCGTTTTCCTTTTATAGCAGCGTTTGGATTTCGTATTGGATATGGGAATTCAGTTTCTGACACACACACGGTCCTTCAACTTACCGGAAAAACTAAAGTTACTAAAAGTAATGGATTATGAAATGGAAAGTATATTTTGTCAGAATTCCTGTGCACCTGGACTTGTCTGGGAATTTAAAATCATACTTGAAAGTCGGTGGAAAAACGAGATTTTTTTTTTTGGGCGAAACCTGGAAAAGTTGGAGAAAATCTGACTTCTGTTTTGAATGGCTAAATTTCCTGTGAAGTTATTTTCCTTTCCCATCATCACATTTTGCAACCAGATTCTCACAACTAGGTCCACAATCAGTCAGGGAATCTTGTCAGAAGAGTTGGGGGAGGGGGACCTGGAAAAGTCAGGGATTATTTTTTCGGCAATGTGGGTAGGGACCCTACATTTGTGGTACCAGTGTAAAAACTATGTTCATGTATTATTTGTTTTCATGTCTCTGCCCTAAAAAAAAAAATATTTATATATTAGGGTTAAGTTCATGTTATCTATTATTCATGTTTGCTATAATTGTTTAAAAGAAATCTAAGTGATGGTTCTCTTTATTTGGAGATGTGAATGTTCGATATATTTATTTGTAGCAACAAGTGCCTTAATGAGAAGCGACGTCGGCAGTGCGAAATCAGCTACTTGAATGAGCTAGCAGGTTTAATATCTGCTAGTGCGTCTGACATGTGTTCCCTCTCCGTCAAGCCTGACAAGTGTGCCATACTGCAGGAAACCGTCAACCAAATCCGTCGCATTAAGCTTGGTAAGTAGAAGTGTTGACTGCCTGACACATGCTAACTGTTTTTGACTCTAACACTGGAACTCTTTTTGACTCCGACACGGGAACTCTTTTTGACTCTGACATGGGAACTTTTTTTTGACTCAGACACGCAAACTCTTTTTGACAAGGACACGCAAACTCTTTTTGACAAGGACACGCAAACTCTTTTTGACAAGGACACGCAAACTCTTTTTGACAAGGACACAGGAACTCCTTTTGGCTCAGATATAGTAATTCTTTTTGACTGTGTGTGTCACAAGAACTCTTTTTGACTTGAATGCAAGAACTCTTTTTGACACCTAACGGTAGAGGAAAGGAAACATGCTTATGTAAATTTCAATTAATCGATATTAGCATAGTAATGCCCTAAAGAAACTGATTGTCAGTTATGAATTTGCAATTAGAATTTTTGCTTACATTTAGAATTCTTCCCTTTTTAGCTGAAGAACATTCTACTGATGATCTTCAACAAAGTGAAGTATCTTCTAGTAAACCCCATATTTTAGCCAAAGACATTGTGGGTCCACTCCTACTCGAAGTGAGTGCTTCTTTTCATTGCTTTGCTTTATTGTGCTCATGTTCGATTACAATTGTGCTGTTGAACATGTGCTGTGTTATTTTGCCCACCACAGTTCTGGGTGAGAAGTTTGGATTTATTGTAAAACTGTAGGTGCTAGCACAGCACGGCCTTAGCTGACCTTGAATCGTGAACAAGATCCGATTATCACAACATCTCGGGGGCCCAGAGCGAATGAAAAAATTCAGGAACATTCAAGTACTACATAATATACTAATACCATAATAAACAATATTTTGGCCATTTCAATCCCCCCTCCCTCCGGGTAAGCAAAAATTAACATTGCCAACATAGGAAAATAAGCACAAAGGCAACCTCCCAAAGGTGCTTATATAATACTTGAATGCTACCTTATAATCTACGTAGAAGGGGGGGGTCTGAAACAAGAAGATTCAGACGGGTCTTGGCCTTTTAGAAGCCCTGCCGCCCCCTCAAGAAATATTGCCTTTTATCTGTATCAGTGATTTTCAAACGGCAAGAAAATTTTTGGGTCCTGTGTAGCTGCCTGTCTGTCCTACCGGTAATAGGGCCCTGATGGTAAAACACAAACTTTGCCATGTGCACCCAGATTATGTGTCTGATTGGTTACAGCAAGGAAGTTTTTACAAATGTGACACTATGTCGTTCCTAATAATACTCCAAATTCTTCTCAAGAATGGCGAACATTGCAATGAATATTCAATCGGCAAATGGGAGCACTTCATGTATGTTTTGTTAATGTTATAATGGTCCTGCATGATGCACCACTTTCATGGAGAGAATTCCCATCATTAAGTAGGGTTTGAATGTTAAATTTTGCACCACTGCTGTCAGGGCCGTGCTTACGGTGTTCACGGCCTTGGACAAAGAAGATTTTAGCGGCCCTTAAAAATATTTTGGACATAATACAACGATAGAAAGATTTACACGGGTTTAGCATAAAGTCCTTTACTGGTCTAAGCGATGTAGGTAAAAATAAAGAGCAGATAATGAAGTTAAATTGAAAATAGGGGATAAAAATTAAATACGAATCATTGTAATTTATTATTACTCTAATTATTATAATTATAACGAATTAATGAAAAGCTAACTTAAAGAACACAGCCGCCTTTTCAATACTATTAGAACTTACAAAGTAATTTTTCTAGTTTTTTTTGTGCTGCTAGGAGGAGTCTTCGGTGGCCATATGGCCGCAGCAATAAACATGGTAACGTACATAGGCTACTAATGCTAGCATATTTGACTAATAACTATTTATTTTATTATATAATAATTTAATAATCATAATAATTTATATTATTAAGTATTTATTTTAACCACCATTTAGAGGTTGCATTATGGGAAGTATGAGGTCACACGCAAAAGATCAGTTGAAAGTATATGGGGCCGCTAAAAACTGATTTTTTGGTATTTATACTTTTAGTGGCTCTAAATGTTAGTGGCCCTGGGCAGTCACCCAGCTCTCACCCCACTAAGCACGGCCCTGACTGCTGTGTGGTGGAGTACCTATTTTCACCATTGGGTTAGAGTACTTCTTTATCCCAGCATGGAAAGAATCCCTTTGTCCATTGCGTTTAGTGCCAGATTAATGCATGGGCTTTAGGGCTGCAGTCCAGGGTTCTCCGTCAGCTAGGGGGCTTCTAGAGACATGTGCTTTTGTAGACGATCCTTTTGAACTATTTTACTGGGGGCCTCACAATACCAGTAGCCATGGGCGTCGGCAGCATAGGGCAAGAGTGGGCACTTGCCCTCCCTTGGATTTTTTAAAAAGCAGTTAATTTTTTTCCCCCAAAAACAAAAATATGCAACCGCTGTATTTTATTTGAACTAAATTGTCTTATTATTTAGTTAAACAAATTAAATACTTATTTAAATAATTTAATTATGGTATTTTTGAATGAAGGTTTTTTATTTCTTCTGAAGTAATCTTCGCCCACTCTTTCAAAAAATTCTGCTAACGCCCATGCCAGTAGCCAAGGGGTTTCAAAAACTTTAATCTGCCGCTAATAGTGTTTTCAGTACTTTTTTGCATCTCTGTGAAGTACATTACACCTCTGTGTAGAGTATTTTTTTGCATCTCTGTGAAGTACGTTACACTGCAGTGTAAAGTACTTTTTTGCATCACTGTGTGGAGTACTCGTTTGTATTGTGTGGAGTACTCGTTTGTATTGTGTGGAGTACTCGTTTGTATTGTGTGGAGTATTTTGTACTATTGTGTGAGTACTTTGTACTGTTGTGCGTTGTAGAGTACTTCTCTTCGCACTTCTTTGTGGAGCAGTACTTCCCTATACATTGTTGGCTAGAGGGCTTTCCATCTCAGAATGCCTGAACTATTATACATTTGTAATTCTTGCAAGTAATTTATTCATTATCATAATTGGTGATCTCAACGAAAAAGTTTATTTGTGATTCTGATGAATTAATGTAACTGTTTAATTTTGCAATTTTTATGAAAAAAAAAAAACATTTTTTAGTAATTTGTGCAATTTTGATGACGAAAAACATGTACTGATTTTGTAATTTTTTGTAGGCTTTAGATGGCTTCTTGTTTATGGTGAATATCGATGGAAAAATAGAATTTGTTTCTGAAAATATTAAATCGTTTTTGAAATATAGTCAGGTAAGTTATACTATACACCGCAAGATAAATTAAAAAGTAAAAATTTCAAATTCGTTTTTTCAAGCTTCACATTTCTTATTAACCAGTTATTGTTTATTAAAAATAATTATGATTTTGAATTAGTTTGAAATTAAAAGTTTATTGTATTGTAATAGGGTTTTTTTTTGGAGATGGGGGGGGGGGTACAATGGATAGTTTATTCGATCCCTTTAGTTCACTTATACTTCATGTATTCAGTATTATATATTGTCTATTTGTTTGATGCAGTGTAACCTTTGCTGTCTCCTTGCCATTAAATCACAATCATTTATACGTTGCTTACATACAAGGATTTCACCTGTTACCATAATACGTAACAGAGGAAGTCACTGATTCGTGAAATCATGTTTCTTCCTTTCCGATACCAAGTAACACTAAATGAATATGAAAAACATGCACTGGCGTATGCAGAGGGTGCTGATGGGGGTTACAACCCCCCATTGCAATGAAACTTTGTATATTTAACATAGGAATATGCGAGTTGTAGCTTTGTAACCCCCTTAATTGAGCCTATAATCCCTTACAAATCTTCTGTGTACGCCTATGAAAACACCACTCACCTGAAGGTAGTGTTTTGTACGAAGGAGCACAAAATACTTCTCCGCAATAATTAACAACTCTCGTACAACGATATCTTTCTTATCGCAGTTCACCCATGTACATTGGCCTATAATGGTATGGACTGTTCAGATTTTACTTTTCTTAGCCCAAAGCATCTTATACAAACATGCCATGGTTTTAGTAAGTGGAATAGTGATATATTGCCCGAAACTAATAAACAAATAACACAAATCATCCAGTTAAAATTTGATAACATTTACAACTGTTTCGATAGCATGTGGCTGTTTTCTTCATAATGATAACGACTAAACTGTTGGCTAACGTTGCCGTCATGAAGAACGTAAGTCCATTGCTGGTGAAAATTAAAATCAGAAAGTAAGTCATTGATGACATCTCTCATTGCTGAGTCAGAAAAATAAGAAAAGTATGTCTGTGTAAAGGTCTCTTATCTCAGTACAAGAATCAGGAAAAAGCAATTAAAGCAAAAGGGTTGAAAAAAAAAAAAGAACGGAAAGTTGGGGGAGAGGGTAATTTCTTGTAACAATACGGGAAGAATGCACTTTCACCCAGATTATTCACGACATATTTTCTCATTTGAAAAATGGGAACTGCTTTAGAAATATTCAGTTCAAAAAGAACTGCAGACTCATTTGAACAACTTGGTATTGGAAAAGGAAAAGCGATGGCAAAGTACGTTGTATTGAAGCAGCAGTAAATGTGGTTAAGTTTTAACTGCGATAATTTGTTTCGTTATTTAGTTTATTCATGATCCAGTTAGCGAATTAAAAGAGAAAAACGTTGAAATAATGAAATCTTTTGAAAGGAAGCACGATAAAATTTGATATTTCCATCCCTTCCCTTAAATTCACAAGGGCAACAGTTTGCCCCATTCATTTTTACCAAATAAACTTCCGTGTTTTTGTGCTTCTTTTTTTTTATTGCTCAAATTTTGCTTGTTCGTCAAATTTAGTAAAGTGAACACTTGCAAAGACCAATTTTTCTATGTACACCTTTTTGCCTTGTCTGAGCACTGATTTTCATGCTAAGATTGTCATCTTTATTTGATTATCCGGAGACAGCCCGCAGGTATTATTTGTTGAAGTGGGAGAAATTTGATATTGATCCCATGGAAAAATTCTTGATTCTAACAGATTTTATTTTTGTAAGTGGTGGTATTCGATTTTCCGTGACCCGATGTGGGACAACCGACTGTGTATATATTTAGTATGCATACTGTAAATTTTGTTAATGCAAACATTTACAATGTTCGCATGTTAAGAATAGTTGAATTTTTTGGAAAGGATAGTATCACATTACTAAGTTATTCAAATCTGACGCGGAAATCAATTTGTGTGAAAAGTATTGATGAGGTTTGAATTTGTGCAATTATGTTTATGTATTTAATATTACGGATCTCGTGTAACTCATCGTTTTTCCTTCCCAGGAAAGCCTTATAGATAAAAGCATTTATAACATCATCCACCATGGAGACCATGCCCGCTTCAGCAGCAATTACTTGCCTATGTCAATAGGTAACTATTAATCTAGTTACGCCATAACTATGTAATAATTATACTAGATGATAACCCATCCAAAAGGCTAATTACTAATTATATAATTGATGTGTGCTTTTTGATCGTTAATGACTGTTAATATAAAACTGCATAAATCGTTAGACAATAGTCAACAAGCTATTTACTTTAGTTTGAAAACGTGAGTTTGTTAAGTTTGATGCTTATATAGGGGGTTCATAATGTATGTGTTTATGAGTGTATGTCCTATCTTGCCAGTTATATAGTGTCTCTGATATTTCGTCAGTGTGCTTTTTGCCGTGATTCGCGGAGTCAGACGATTTTCAGGTAATGGGTTTGGCTGGAGTTCGGAATCGAACGCCACTCTAAGCAAAGGTCGTAGTTTCAACTGTCGGTTTCTGGTTAAACCACCAGAAGATCAAGACGAGACGATGGAAGAGAAACAAACACGTATGTCCCAGTATGAAAACTTGCACATTTCTGCAATTTTATTGCCATTCGCTGGAGAAAAGACTGAGAGCGAGATGGAAACAGGTAGATCACACTAAAAAATATTCGTTAATTGCCCATTAGTTGCATTGATGGTCGGTCTTCACCAGTCGATGTTCTAAAATCACTTTATGTTGTTTGTCATAAATTCTATTCGCCCTGATCAATTCAGGTTAACCGTGAACTTACGTAGAGTCGTGATTTGCGATTTGCATAATATCATACTAATATTTTATTCAGTTAGGCAATCTGAGAGTTTGTTTTAGGAGAAATATTACATTTAACAACTCAAATTATCATTTGATCATCAAGTTATTTTTGATTAAAATTTACAAAGTTACCAAATTACATTGGTTTTTAAAAACTTTCTAAAACTTACGAGTTCTAATTACCGGGTAATGAGCACTTCTAATGATGACAATTGCAATATTCTAAGAAGTGTACTTATTCTCTTCGGAACGATTTCTAACAAATAAACATGTTTTTTTATATATATATATATGTATAATGTACCATATGGGACAATACAAGGTTTTATTCACAGCTTTTTATTATTGAAAAGGATTTAGAGGCTGCAAAGTTTAAAACTTGTTGTGTGAAGCATGACTGTTTTGCAAATATGCTTTAAAGATCACTGATGACCTGATCATCAATCATATTGGTGATGAATGGATGAGTTTTTGGACTATTTTGGTGTTTAAAATCCTATCACCTTGCTTGGCACAGAATGACCATTGTTGTCCTTGTGCCATAAAAATACAACCAACCAACTAAAATGCTTAAAAATCTAATTCAGATGTTGTTGGTTGTTTCAAGAATTTTTTTTTTTATATCTCGAGATCGATCTGAAAAGGTTGAAGTGCTAATAGATAAGTTAACACCTTCTTCTCGAAGTTATTGACAAATGTTTTTGTCATGTCTTTTGTAGAAGTTCAAAATCACCTTGTTTGTGTCGCTCGGCGCATCCCTTCGAATGAAAAAAGCAACACCTCAACTGTTGAGCAATTCACCACTCGGTTGGACATGACAGGAAAGATACTCACCATTGACACATGGTGAGCTCAGCAAATGGTGTACTTTCTGTGTGTGTGTGTGATATTTTCTGACTTATTGCATAATCAAAGCACATGGGAAAGGGGGGGGGGGGCGACACCCTTTTCCTCGTTTGAAAAAAGATATTCCTCATAAAGAGCAATTTCCATTTCCCATAGGAAATCCCACTCGCAAATGAAAGAAAGTAAGCCAGTAGCACTGTTTAAGAGTTGTTTCACATACACTTTCACAACGCATTATAATAATCAACAACAAATTTTCAGATAGTCAGCTGTATAGCAAAACGATTAACAACAAACGATAGCAATAAATAATCGTTTTGCTACACAGCTGACTACCTAAAAATTTGTTGTTGATTACTGTTTAAGAGTGTTTTTGACGCCGATTACGAATATGTAAAAGTTTTGGAGGGGAGATCATGGGAAGTTAATTTCTCGGGACTTCAAATTGCAACGGAAATTTGTGGAAACAACATATTTTTTACGATTTTTTGCAAAGGGGGCCAGAGGTGGTCTTAATTTTATTTTTTAAACAGAAAACTAAAAAGCATGGTGCATTTAGCGAACCTACAATTCTGGGGTGGGACGTAAGGAACATAAGTCAAATTCAATTTTAAAAAATTCAGATTTTAGCCAAAAGAGGTTTTATACGATTTATACCAAGGAATCCATAGGTGATCTCAATTCTAATTTAGCACAAGAAACTAGAAGCTATAATGCATCTTGCATAGATAGAATTATACTCAGAAAGCACCGGAAACATATGCAAATTCTATTTTTAAAAATTCAGGAGATGATAGGTGGAACCTTTTTTTTTTTATACGATTTCTATGAAGAACAACACTGGTGACCTCAATTTTACTTTTACTGTTGGACCAAGAGAAAGTGTTAATGTTTTTAGAATCTTTTCCTATTTTGAAATCCTATGTATGGGCCTGCATGCAAAATTTTGATCATTGTTAATCTCCCCCCCATGGAGATCGATAAAATAAATTTATGCTCAGTAGATTTATGTGTAGACTAATAATTGTCAATTGTGTTACCCCCACAAAAGGTAATAATAGCCTATAAGCTTCAAATATAAAGAGAAAAAACATCGTTCCTGTATCCTGGTGGGCTTGCTGGTATGGCACTCGGGTTCTCGTGGAAGGGTCCACAATTAGGCTTTGGGTCAGAATAACAGGTTTTTTTTTTTCCTTTCTTACAAAGCAGCTCTAGTACCCAGTGTCTTTATGTGTGGATCAATAATTAGCAGTTGACAGAACTGCATAGATATTATTAACCCTGCAAAATGCAATCATACCTTGTAAATATTTTGATATGTTATATTCACATAATTTGTGATGTTTGCTCTATCTGCGATTTCTTCGCTCAAGTGATAGTGTTCCTATGGGCTGAATAATTCGTTTAATCTGCCATGGTCACTTAATTTGCAATACTTACTCACTTAACCTGGCGTACTTTTCTTAATCTGCAGTATTTATTCTGAATATTTTGCACTTGTTTAATTTCTCAATAGTTGTTTGTAGTGACGTTTGCCTGTATTACCATATTTTCTCTTTCTCGAAAAAATGTGAATTTGTTTTTCCAGTGGAATATCTCCACTGTATAGCCAGTATTTGAATAAAGAACTAGTTGGGCGCATCATTCAAGAACTTTGCCATCCCAGTGACTTCCAGAAACTTAACCAGCATTTAAAAGAAAGTAGGTGGAAATTATCATTGATCAATTTCTGTGATCTATTTCAGTAATCTATCGTCTCTACAGTGCCATAGTGTTTACATGTCTACCTACAATGCAAAATGCCCAGGTTATACTCCCAATAATATCCAGGGTTTGCCGATTTCTGTCTGCCAAACCATAGACAGGGATTCGATTCCCCCAAGGAATAGGTATTTGGGTGCTTCGGAAAATTGTAGGTTTCGTAGCAGCTCGATTTTTCTCGACATTGGACCATAAAAGAAACAGTAATCTCTCCAAATTCTAATTTATCAATCAAAATAGGCATTTTTGTCGTAACATAGCTGCCATTCTTTTTCATGTTTAAAACTTAAATGTTCGAAATTACATATTTGCTACATGGAATTCAATATGATACAATTTGCACGGTTCATCTTGAATTTGACAACTAAGTTTATTCTTTGCAAGGGCCTGAGATATCAAATATATATATATTTTTGTGGGATGTGGGTCTTTCTGGGTAAAGCAGCCCTTTGGGGTTAATGTACTGTAATTTTATTTTTGTTATGTTGTTGTAATTTTTATTACTATTATTTTATTTTTCAATCAAAATATAAGCTTATGGTGGTTCTGATTTCATCCTAATTCCCACCCCCATTGTTTTACAAGAGACTTTATAGTGCAAATAGAGGTAACATATTTAATATACTACTTCACCTGTGTGCTGTCTGTCAAATTTATGCACTGCTTGCTAGTGTGTCACTTGTCACAGAGTAATGTATGGCACATCAAATTGTTCACGTTTTGACTCCTGCAAGATAAACTGCTCATTCTAGCCTAGGGGTTATTTCCTAGGCCTTAAGAACTTTGGATTTCTCAGAAAATTTCAGATCCTGGTGCAGCAGTACCATTGATGTCCTTGTGTCTTGAAATAAAGTTACCGTCAACTTTACTTTCAGACACATTTTTTTTATTAACAGTATCTCCGTAAATAATTAACGGAGGGTTTAACCAAGAGCAGAGGAGAAAATTAATCGTTATGATTAAATCTCTCATTACACTTCTAGGTTCATACTGAAGTGTATTTTTAGTATGCTGGTCACTGTAGTATGCCAGTCAGTACTGTGTGTGTACATCCACGATGGCTCAGTGGTCAAAACATTCGACGGATGGTTCAAAGATTGGTGGTTTGAGTTCTGTCTGAGGGTGTGTGGGGCACAGTGTTTTTTCTTTTTTCAATTATAATTGCGAGTCAGAAATAGGTTCCAGTTTGAACCTTAAGAGTGGAGTGTTGTAGTCTTGTCCATAGATATTTTTTTTGAACCATAACGATAATTTGTATATTACATTGTTTTGTACTTGAACACTTGATTTTCCTGTATGATTCTTTTACTTTCATTCTTCATGTGCATTCACCTTGTACTAACCAACAAAGGACAATAGAATTTCTCAACTGGACTCTGTAAACATCTAGGAAATATCCTCAGGCTAGAGAGATGAACAGGCAAAATAAGGAAACAGTTTGGGGTTATATGGTAAAGAATTGCTTGGAGCGATATAGTGTATACATGATCGGGGCTCGTCAAATCACGCTCGGAGCTCATCAAATCATGCTCGCTAGACATGAACGGTGTTCACTTGATTCCAAAATTAAACCTACGAGCCTCGTAGAAAAATATTTCCTTCTCGTCAACTTCAAAACTCTAGTCGCAAATGACGACTGGGCGACCAAATTTATTGAGCCCTGAACATAATGTAATAGTAGATACTGTAAGTTAAACTTCATGAATGTGTGTTTCCTCCCACGTTGCTGTTTTTGTCAAATTTTTAGTCATTCATTTTATTACGAAAGGATAGGATTTTACGTATGTTACTTCACACATATATATATCTCGTATATTACTTCACACATATATATATCTCGTATATTACTTCACATATGATGCTGATTCAGTTCATGTTAATAAAAGTAATTTTTGTTAAAGAACTTCGATTGTATATTATATTGAATTGACTCTTTTTTTGCCAGCCCTCCAGACAGGCAGCAACACCAGTGGCGTCTACAGATTCAGAGTAGCAGAAGACAAATACGTCCACATACAAACCAAAAGCAAACGTTTCAATTACAGTTCCATGGCCAATGAGCAGGAGCTCATTGTCGCAACTCATTCAATTATTAGGTATTAGCTCAGTCTATTTATTTTCGTGTATTGAGTATGAAATTCCAACCTATTTTTAAAGGCAGTAATGATTGATGTGAGGTCAACAATTGTCATTTGGCCACGGTTACTATTGTGAATTGCCTATGATATAATATGTATGAACGTAGTGTGATGAGTTCTTTCATCTTAAGGGAGAAGAAGCTCTCTCTCTCTCTCTTTTTAAAATTTCGATGGTAAGAAATTAATTGTGCAGTGCAAGTTTAAAAATTTTTTACCTTGAGTTTGTGACAAAAGTGATTAATGGATTGTAACGAGTGTGATCTGTAAGCATTAAAATTTTGAAATCTTTAATTTATAGACTGAATCATGTTGAATATCTAAGATGGGTCTGGGAATATAGTAGAAAATTAACAATGTAGTGCACTTACATTTAGTAATTTCCCCCTCGCCTATAGTGTAACGTATTGCTTGAAAAATGGCAAATGTAAAATTTTTAATATTAAATAGTTTATTAAACTAAACGTTCGTTCCAGCCACAGATCATCTGATAATGGAAGTTTATTTTGAGGTTGTAGGTAATTAAGTTTAGAATAATTTCTAATTAATCTATCCCGCTCTTCTAATTAAGATAAATTTCTGTTTCAGGGATAGTGAACATGTTGTGGAGAACAATTCTGTAGTTTCGCAACGCAGCAATCCATCCCCAATCACTGGAGTCATCACTCCGTCGCTTAGTAGTAATATGAACGGGAACTCCTATTCTTTTCCATCCAATGATTTCAGTCTCAATGATGACTTGCTCGACATTTTCCCATCGTCAAATTGGGAACTTGGTGACAATGATAGCTCGGAAGTGGCTGATGCTGCCACAACGCTTGCAACGTCATTGGGTGTACCTGCAACCTCAACACCTGCAAGTGCAAACAGCAGTACGAACAGTTCATCAGGAGGTGGCCAGAGGACACAATCTCTTGTGAGCAGTGCCTTTAGTCCCGAACTCCTATCCAACAGAGGCTCCCCCCCTTCATCTCAATCCCCTGTTCATCTCAGCTCGGCAAACAGCCCTGCTCCTGGCCGAGGCACACCATTCACCAATTCATTTCCCTTTAGCCCGATCCAGGCCCAGACCGTGAGCCAGACTAATTCGCCTGCGCCAATGTACATGAAGAGTACTTTGACGACTGCCAGCAATTCCGAAATTTCAAACCTCAGTCCTGTGGCCGGATTGATGAATGACAGTCCGGACCACTCTGCGAACGCTAAACTCAGAAACCTCCTCACTCATGGAATCGGAGAAGCTGATTCCTCAGTTTCAAAGACTTCCTTCGTCGAGAAAATGGACACTGATATCAGTGTTGATAGGCGGAGCTATACACCACGGACTACCACTGACGAAATGGCATCTCATAACCAAAACTTCATCCTCCGAGAACTGTTAAACCATGAAGAGGACGAAATGAATGATGGTGACGTCAAAATCATTCAAAATGACTTGCACACAAGCGTCACACTTGGTGTAGAGACCTGTTCAAATGACATGCTTCAAAAGAAACCTGTAAATAACAACAACATGCTAAGGAAGGTACGTTACTTCACTTTCATACACTGCTTGTCATTGAAATCACTTCGCCTCACACAGAAGCGAAGGACTTCTCTGGGGGAAGCAAATTAAACAGTGTGCAAGCAGTGTATCCTCATTGTATTTTCAAACATTCTGGTGTTTGCATTGGATTGAAACCGTTTTATTTAGAGTATTAATTTTTAATTACTTATATATGTGCATGTCTTTTTTATTTTTCAACCAAAGCTTCTGAATAACGATGACGATGACAACTATCGAAGAGAGCAAGAACCGCTTATTCAGCAACTTTTGAAAACAGAGGGAAAAGTAAGTTTTAAACTAGTTTCTTTTTAAAAGTTCTTTTTGGGATTCTGCCTTTCAAATGTCTCCTACATTGAGGTAGTTACACCATAGTTTGCTATTATTTGAACAAAATAGCTTTGATTACCGAAGATCCCCTATGCTTGCCGTTGCTTTTTTTCTTCAGATCCATAGCCCGAAGTTCGGTTCCGTGGATGCAAGAGGTTTAGATTGCTTGAAAGGCTGTACAGAAAACTAACATAGCATGACCCTAACCGTCCTAGTAACATAAAACATGAACAAACATATTACCATGTTTGGCGCAGTATAGCCCAGATGCTCTTGCGCCATAAAAAAGCCAAACAAACAAACAAATAATGAACAAACATATGAAATAATTATTTTTAAACTACCAATAAAATGCATAGATGTGATATTAATGAAGGAAAATTAAGAACAAAAATCAGTCATGGCACTTCCATTCGGCGTATGGTCACGCATTGTCTTTTTTGCTTCGAGTCATAATATTCATAACATTGATCGTACCCTTTTAATTTTTGAATCTGAATTAACTTGTGTGGATGCTTATGAATAAATTTTTGGCTAGGGGGGGGGTCCCACAAAGCCACTGTGTCATCCATCGTGCTATAATGATTATTTATGTGTTTACCATAATTAACTGGAAGTTTAATAAACTTTGGTCCGGGAAAAGTCGGGGAAAATCTGAAATTGAATTTGGCTGGATAGCATGTTTTAAATTATATGGATTTTGATGTCTTTTATATTGGGTTACTTTACATACAAAAGGTTAAACACTGGTAAAATAGCAATGAAAAAGATCACCCAAGCTTTTGGACGTGTCAGTCTTTCATCAGGAGTAATGACGATGTTATGTTTTTGTCTCTTTTTATACTTGAAATTTCTGGAAAAACCCTTCATCAGAGTAGTCCCGCAGAATGGAAAAACCCAGTGGGAACTAATTGGAGGCCTGGAATAGAAATCATGGAAAAACCCAATGGGAACCAATGAGAAACCTATACTGTGAACCACCTAATGTTGGGAAATCCCATACATTTCAGAGTAAGAGTTGTTTGTAAGTTTCTGGAAGTGGTTGTGATGTATTAATGGCTTTCCCATGTAGTTTGTAAGTTTCCCAAGATTCTAAGAAGAGTCTACTATTCTTGTTTGTGATGTGCCGGTGTAGTATTTTTGTTGAGTCCCAGTCGGGTTCGTGTCCGTGTTGTAAAGCGTGTTCTGCCAGACGTGAGGCTATGTCTCCTTTCGCGAGTGCTTGTTTGTGTTCTTTTTTTCTTGTTTTGATCATTCTTTTTGTTTGTCCTAAAACAATGATCAAAACAAGAAGAAAAGAACACAAACAAGCACTCGCGAAAGGAGACATAGCCTCACGTCTGGCAGAACACGCTTTACAACACGGACACGAACCCGACTGGGACTCAACAAAAATACTACACCGTCACATCACAAACAAGAATAGTAGACTCTTCTTAGAATCTTGGGAAACTTACAAACTACACGGGAAAGCCATTAATACATCACAACCACTTCCAGAAACTTATAAACAACTCTTACTCTGAAATGTATGAGACACCTCCAAATTAGGTTGCCCGCGATATGGGTTTCTCATTGGTCCCTATTGGGGTTCTTCCATGATTCTATTGGAGGCCTCCCATTGGTTCTCATTGGGTTTTCCCATTCTGCGGGACTACTCTGATGAAGGGTTTTCCAGAAATTTCAAGTATAAAAAAGAGACAGAAACATAACATCGTCATTACTCCTGATGAAGGACTGCTGCTGATGCGTCCGAAAGCTTGAGTGATCTTTTTCATTGCTATTTTACCAGTGTTTAACCTTTTTATGTAATTTCCTCCCTGGTACCCTGTATTTTCTATATTGGGTTACGTTAATTTTTAATATCGACTGTTTTAAATTACATTAGTTGACATATAAATTGTTTTAAAGTGATTTTAATATGGATTATTTTAAAACATATTAATTGTAATGTTGTGTATTGATTTAAATCTTGATTACTATTAGGCTGCAGTTGAGTCAACCGTAGCCTCAATAACCAAAACTGGAAACGGAGGATTTATCACCAACAATGACGCTATGCCTGCAGCATCCAAAAGGAAATCTCCAAGCACACCCGGTGAAGACCCCCTATCCAAGCGTCCCAATACACAAAATACTCAGCATGTGAGTACAACATGTATTAATATATTTCATCATAATGAAAACTGTGTATTTAATTATCGTTTAAATCACTTCTTGAATGCCGTCTCTTAGCAAAGTTCATCAATTCCTTCTTTTGTTTTATAGGCGCATTTGGCTGGCCAGAACCCTATGCTGGCTTCGATGCTCGCCCAGACGCCGAGGACGGCGCCAACTGTGCCAACCAGTATGGCTAATGCCATTGTCTCTCAACTACCTCAAGAGCGATTGCCAAAGAATCTGGAGAAGAAACTGGTCCACACACCCTACACTGTAGCCCCCAACTCTACGAGTAATAGTCAGTACAACACTTACACCCAAGTACAAGGTACCACTCGAAGTCTCTTGGCGACATCTCTTCAACAGGAAGTCGTCACGGCAGATTCCCGTGGTCATGTGACTCTCGCCCCTCAGACCAGCAACGTCTCAGTTTCCTACCAACCAGGATCAGGATTTCTTGGCAAAATGCTCCCAGGACTCGATGGTGGGCAAGCAGCTGGGTTGCACTCCAGCAATGGGAATCAGTTTACACTTGCCAACTCACAACAACAATCTATCGTCAACTCTGTGTCGAACATATTCGCAGATCTGTCTGGTGACCCTAACGGAAACCAAATGATGGTCCAAAATACCGATCCTCTTCTTTCTGACATACTTGATCAGGTACTTTATATTTTAATTCGCTAGCGAATTTTTTGTTAATCATACCTTCCAACTTTTATAATTATTTTATCTGTGCGATGCAGAGTTTGAACTATTTCTTTAAATTATAAGAATCACCCTCAAAGTGAACATATTTTTGTAAAAGCGCTTACTTTCAGTGTAATAAACCCTCAAATTAATAGACTGACGAGATCTGCAGAATGGTCGTTAAATCGTAAATGTTTTCAAAATACGTTTTGATAATGTAGCACTGTAATTTTACATTAATATTTATAATAAACCTGTTTATCATCAAATATTTAACACAGGGTGTGCCCATGAAGCCAATTCACCAAAACCCAAAGTTACCGTAAATTTCTTCTTTATTTACTGAATGAGGTAAAGCCAGTTCCTTGGCGAGTATAAGTCGCAAATTGATCTGTCTCGGTGAATTGGCTTTCATTCGCACACCCTAAAATCTCGCCACAAACCACCACTAATATACGTATAATATTTGTAAACAGAATTCAATTTTTAACCAGTTTACAGTTTATTCATACGAAATAGGCAGTCACGTGTTGTCAGAAAAAAAGTATCCAAGGAAAAGTTAGAAGATAGTGTGTAATATTTCTATTTTTTTTTTAGCTTAATAGTAATTAAAAGCATCATGGTTCATTGTTTTATTAAAACACAATAGCCTGGAATTAAAAGATTCAAGAGGGTCCTGATTGTTACGTCTGCCGTCCTCTGACCCCCTGGGTTTGGATTCTACTCCCAAATAAGCTTAATTGGCTGTAAATGCCTTAAAGGGCCACGCTAGTCGCCTAACACAATGCCTCTACGACAAACGACTGATCAATATCTGCCTTTATCTGATAGTCCAAACTTTCAGACATCGAATGGTTAGATAACTAAAATAGTCTACGTTGAAAAAGAAAAGGTTTGCTGTGTACTTAATAAAAAAATATTTCAGTATAATATTACTCTTAGCTTTAACTTGTTGTGGATTTTAAAAACATGAGTATGGTAATGCAGTTATCGGCATTTTGAAATAATGGTGATCAGAAAGGGGGGAGAACCTTAAGAGGAAAAATAACTTAACATTCATGGATTATTTATTTATTTTATTTTTTTTCAAAGTGTTGAATAAACTTTTTTGGTTTTAGGTTTGGAGCATGGAACAGGATATGAACATGGAAAATGCGACTACTGATGACTTGGCGCTTATAAAATTGTTGGAAGAAATTCCCGATCCCGCCCCTGTTGCTAGTCCTCGACCAATACCTGCTCAAGACCTTCATGAGAAAATGGCCATTAGTGCTATTCAGCGCCAGCTCATGAGTTTCGAAATTCCGAACAATCCTTCCAGAAACCCTTCACACTTTTCTCAGCAAAACTCGCAGCAGGGTCAGTCACACATGTCATCTAATGCCTTTCCTCAAGTGGGTCACTACCAGGCAGCGGCACCCCCTGCGTACACTGCTTCAGCTGCTGCACCAGTACAAAGGACTCGTGTACCAGTTCTGCACTCGATTCCCAATGTAGGCATGCCACCTACAACCCAACAAATGGCTCAAGTTAGTAACCAAAGGCAAGCCTTGCCCCAGTACAACCTGTCTGCACTGAATGATCCGCAGGTGAGTATCTTATAATTTTCCCTCAGTGATGAGAACTTCGTCAGGCACCTGTGTGCCTTTTTTGTCATAACCACCTTGGCATCGTCCTCACTGTGTTATTATTTGTGTTGTATTTTCTTTTTTTCTTGAATGATGCCCAGGAAATATTGAATTGAACGTAGTAAAATTCCTCATTAGTAGACTCTCGCCAGACAGAAACGTCTCTCCGTAAAAGATAGGTATTACCGTGAAGAAATTTCTCGATGGGGAATTTTTATTTGCCTGTTTGACTGTAAAAACAGGATGACTGTGTGTGTTAGGGGGTGTCTGTTAAGAGTGGTTTTACTTGATATGCATACCCTTAAACATAACAGCTATAGAAGTCATGTGAATTATGGATGGATGCATGCATGTGTCTGTGTATGCATGCAAGCAGGCAGATTGTTTGTTATAACCATAGGGTCATCTGAGCTGAGTTTGACTCTCAGCAAACTTGGGTGGTTTGTAAATGCATCATGGTTCAAAGGTCACACAGATTCTGTCCCAGATGACCTATGGCATGGTCCTTGGAACATAAAATATGCGCAACTAGTAACATTTTGGCATTGGTCAAGACACAGAAGAAAGGAAAGCAATACCCCAAAAAGAAAATGGATGGAAATAAATAGAAAAAGAAATGCAAAAATGGCAAATTTAGTGGAAGAAGGTGGGGGGGTTGGAACAAATTATGGTGGAAAGTTAAAGGAAAAGATATATGAAATATAAAGTAAGTAATAAAAAAAAAAAATAGCAAATATACCACAGCATTGAAAAAAAAAATTACACAACATTTCAAGAACCATTGTTCTCTTTATCAGCTGGAGCACTATTCCAAAATTTCTATTAATTTATTTTTCAGTGTCAATACATGAAACCTTGAAACTAATATAGTGAGCCATTTTGCCTATTATAGTAGGAGCTCTTTTAATCCAGCATATTCGGGACCACTGCTGTGCCGGATTAGCGATTTTACCGGATTATCAAATATCAATACAGTTTTAACGGGAACACCAAAGAAAAATTAATACAGTGCAGTGATATTTAAAACAAGTTGTGATCAACTGCTTTACGGTAAGAAAAAATGCACATGCGAGTAATTGTTTAAAAAAGTCTCTGATATCACGTTGCCTCCGTGATTCGGATCTTTTCTTCAAAACATCGTTACAGATTATACACAACTTTATGAGTTCTGAAGAGTTATAGCTTTTATTGGATTCGGCAAATTTTACAAATATATTTAATGTATCAGAAGCCTGTTTCCTCGAGACTTTAGCTTCATCTGCCATGTCTCCTTTATCTGACCTTGCAGTCAAGGTCAGTAAACGCCGGAATCCACCCGAGAAAAACCGAGTACGAGCACCTCAATCAGTGCCAGATTATAGAATGTGCCGAACCAAAGAATGCTGGATTAAAAAGCTTCTACTGTATGTGACTAATGTTGTAAAAGCTATTTTGCCTAGTGTAACTCTAAACTATGGGTAAAAGCAATTTTTATCACCATTCAGGCTACTAATGTTGTACAAGTCATTTTATATGGTTATTAGAAAAGTTTTTATTTAGCGATGATTGGAATTTTTGTAAATCCTTGTAAAACATTTTTTATAGATAAGAAAGACCTTCCTAGAACAGAAGAGGCAAAAAATGTTGTTCCATACGTATCAGCGAAGAATTATGCAACAGAACAAACTTAGCCGCCAACAGATGTCTGACAATATTCAAATTGCTACAAACAACCCCTTCCCCAACAACATGAATGAACTCCTCAACAATTCTGTTGCTCCTAATGTCACGTTACAGGTGAGAAAAACATTTGTTTTGTTTTTAGCTTTAAAAGCATTTTTAGAGAAAGATGTCAAGTTGCACCGTGAAATTTACATCAAGAAACTTAAAATAATAATTAAGTATTGTTAAGAATTTTTCTCGTAGATGCTCAAAATAAAATCAGTAGCAACAGTGATTGACTGACTGCATATTCCACAGAATGTAATGGCTCATAACATTTACAACAATAATTATCAGGTCTCCCCCACAGTGGTATAGCTATAGAATTTGGGCCTTAATGCAGGTAATCGCTGGTAGAAGGGGCCCCACCCCGCCCCCATCCAATGGCGGCAAGGGCCCCAGTGCAACTGCATTGGTTGCACTGGCATCGCTACGTCACTGCTCCCACACACCCTGAGAACCTGAAATCGTTAGGAAATTTTAAATCGTCCATAAAATTACGGGGAAAACTGCCCCAACTTCTATTCTGAATTGTTAAATTTCATGTGAACATCAAGCTATTTTTCCCCGAAACTGGAATTTAAAGTTGCGTTTGCAATTAGGAGATATTTTTTCCCCCCCAAGAGGAGTGAGAAGCCTGATTATTTACAATTAAATATTGAAAGTTTAGATATCCTTGGCATTATTTAAATTATTTTATTTGTTATCTGCTTGAATATTAATTAGATACCTTTAATTTTGCAGAGGTCGGCCAGTATACCAGAATCTCAGTTGTCACCAAGGTATGTTGCCATGCCTCAAATACAAAACTCTGCTGGGCCGCCCCCAAGCCCCTCCCAACTATCACCGGGACAACGGCAGCAGCCCTTTTCTCCTCTGTCCCAGCAGCCATACCCCGCCAACAATTATCCACAAGCTCGCCTTTCTCCTCACATGTCACCTCAACCTAGCCCGAACCAAACATGGGTGCAACGAGCAGCGCAGAATCAAGTCAACCTACAGCAGCAGAATCCCATGTTGAATGCTCAACTTTCTCGAGTAAGTGTACGTAAAAACCCTTTTCATTTTAATGATTAATCACTTACCCCTTTCTCGTAAACGCGAAAGCAATCATTATTGTTTTCTTTAATAACTTTGTTTTCATGTTAATGTTTACTGGTGGCTTCTGGAAAAGTGTATTTTTTTCAATCGTAATTCAGATCAAAGAATCGTTCCATGTTCTCCCATAAATTCTGTGTTTAACTGCTTTTCCTAAATATTAAACTACTTTGACAACCAATGTCCATGTTAATTTTAAACTTATGCTTATCTTGGCTTGCTTGAAGAAGGTCGTAAGGGAGGGGGGGGGGTGTTGAATTTGGCACAGATTTTTTAGCTTAATCTAAAGTTCGTTGATCCATATATATTGTGAAGTTGGATATGATTTCTTCTTTAATTCTTGCTATACACTACCTTTTAAGGATTGTATGTTGTGCCATTCATGGTTTGTTGACAATCGCTTTGTACTTTAAATATGTTGACACTGAGAAAGGCCATAAAATTCAGTTTTGTAATATATACGATTCGAACAGCTCTAGTCTCAGATGAAAGACTGGGTACCAAATGTAATTACTGTGGATATCTGACCCCTTGGTTTAATTTGAATTTTTGTTCATTTCCACTATAACTTTGGGTGTTCTGTAAAAATGTGCCACAGGCATGTTTAGCCACTGGACAAGTATGCTAAGCCATCGAAAAACCTGGTAAACTATCAATTCAGCTGCCATGAGTTGATCCGATAAGTTGTTTTGGAGAGAAAACAACCCATCGTATTTGTTATAATCAGCTAGATAAATTTTGATTAGTCAATTATTCCATCATCCAATCAAATGCTTCATAAATTTAAATATTTCTTAACATTAAATAAGGCAATAAAAAAAGTTGCTTGCATTTTAATACAGTTACAGCTGTATTTATAGGTTAGAGAGAGTGGGCTGTATATCATTTTTACAAACATTACGTTGTGTGTGTGTTTAGGACAGCAGTTCCCAAACGAAGCATCTCTAAGTTCTGAATGAAGATATTTAACAAATAGAAAAAACGATTTTAAGCATAGTTGAAATTTTATTACACAAATTTCAACGTATTTCGGATGGACTTCGGCCTTCCCTTGTCAGGAATACACGCCCGTCTGGCACAGTCCCACTCCATATTTCAGTCAAGCCTAGAGAAACCTCCTTTCAGCTCTTCGACCTTCGCCTACCACTCCCACTTGATTCAATGTAGCGTTTCATTGCTGATAGATTTAGCGGCAGTTGACCTCAATAGCAACTTTTTAACCGGAAACGGGATCTAACTAGCAACACAACCCATCGATGAATTGGTAACACTTCACTGTTTGTTTCAGTGCCTGAGGGACGGCCAAAGTCTGTCCAAAGCGCATTGAAATTTGGGTAGTAAAATTTCAACTATGCTTAAAAATGTTGCTTTTTCTATTTATTATTTAATCTCCATAGTACTACGTCATCAGATTAATTTAATAATGATGTTTGAAAGAGAGGGTAAAAATACACGGGATAAGATCTCAATGAGAAAAATTAAAATTTAAGCTGCTTTTTAAATCGAAAAATAATTCATGATATCATATATGATAAAGTCAACTAAAAACTTGGAAGTTAGAGTTAGGTAAAAACAGCCAAAAGTGCACACATGTGCCTTTTGCATAAGAGCAACAATAGTGTTGTATGGCAAATTTCTCTTCTGAAAAGTGCTTCGCAACTCAAAAAAGTTTAGAAACTGCTAATTTAAAGTGTAGCTGCTGTTAAAAATACCTTGTGGTCTTCTAAAATTTACAAAGTGTTAATTTAAAATGCCATTAAATAACAAACATATGTTTTTTATGTACGTTGGAACTTGATAAAAGTGACCACCTCAACAAAGTGACCACTTTTTATCAGAAAGAACGGGTAAGGACGTAGTCATACTTATACTAAAGTCTGTCATGTGTAGTGACCACCTGTCTATGATGACCATTGCAGTCCAGTCCCAAAGGTGGTCACTTTAGGCAGGTTTGACTGTACATACCCAGGACTTGACAAATCCTGTCATCTCGTTGCAATTGGCGAATAGAAAACCACAGTTTTCTACTTTGCTTCTAGGTTGTTTTTTTTTTAGATGGGTGAGAATACTGTTCTCGTCTGGCATGAATTAGTAACAGTGATTTGTTTAGCCATTTATGTATATACCTACATTAATATCATATTGCATGTCAGTTTTAAAATTGCAAATTCAAGAAATGTATGGGTCCTGTTGGTGCGAACAGCCAAGGGCCGCCGATGTTTGTCTATACCAGTGGCGTGTAGAGACATTTCCATTTAGGCCAGCAATACATTTATTTTCGCTCTGTATTGCTTTCCTTGAAAGCTTCTTTAGCTAAAAGGTATCGTCTTAAATTATCTAAAATGCAACTACAGTTTGCATTGATGCTACTAGATGACAGCATTATCGTTCTATAAGCGCTTTAAAATTGCTTCACAGATTAAAATTATTTTGTGCTTACGAGACTTAAAAGTTAAAATAATCAGTATTTATAAATTGAATTGCTGTTTAATTTGACCAAGTCATAGATTTCAAGCAGAAAACACAATTATATAGAAATTAAAATATGATAACGATAAAATTCTTAGATAGATATTGCCCATGGTTAACCTTCTTGCTCGAAAACAACCCTCCAAGTTGCTTCTGATCTGACGTCACAAGCCCCACCCTCAGAGTGTGGTGCCCTCAGTTGACAAAAATATTGCAAAAGATTAGTTTGACTTCAGACGAAACTTCAGTTAGACGCATTTTTTGCTGTGCCTTTTACGATTAAGGCAGAAATGGAAGTGTGTCTTAAATTGATGTTAGGCAAGCAGTGCTTGCATTGCTTCTATGGATCGCGCACCCCTGGTCTGTACTAATGGGAATTCACACTAAGAGGACATGTTGTGTCCATTTATCTCAGAAAGGGAAAGAGAATTTACATCAGTAAGAAATATGTTATAAATAGGTACTGCATTAACAAGAGTTCACTGTATAGTAATTTGTTTGTACACGACGACAACGCTCAAAGATACAGCTGCAGACTTTTTGCTGTCATTTTGATTGCCAGTATGTTTTACGGATAAGTGAAGTCAAATTTGTAATTTTTAAGGAATTAAGTTCAAACTTCTGTAATTATAAATAATAATTTTCAATATGGAGTAATATTGAATTGTGGATAAAAGGAATTAAAAAGCATGAAGCTCCATGAAAACCGTAGAACATGTGTGGAGAGGTTTTTATTTAACAGTGCGTTGATGATAGTTAATTACAGTGAGCTTGATTAATGTATTAAATATTTTATTTCCAGGGTAGTTTCACGAATCAGGTTCAATCCAGGTTTCCGAACCAACAGCAGCAGCCAAGGCATATGGTTGTCCGTTCAATGCCTAGCCCAGGTTCGAGAAATTCACCATTCTCTAATCCACCAGACTCACCATTTCATCCGCCGTCTCCTGGCGTTGCCATGTATCAGCAACAACAACCTTCACCCGTCATGCCAGTCTTCACAGCCACCACCACCCCAGCGGCTGCAGAGAGCTGTGTCTATGCCAAGTAAGGGAAACTCCCTGAAATACACCATTCTGCAATACTTTACCATTATACTATACTTCGATTTACATACAGTGCATCAATATTTTCATTTGTCAATTGTTGAACATTTATTTACCAGAGTTCCCATTGAACCTTGAATTGTCAGACAATTTGAAATCATCCCTAAAGGACAGGAAAAAGTCAAGGGAAAATGAGATTTTTCACTCAAACCTGGAAAAGTCATAAAAAACTTTCTCAACTTCTGTTTTAAATACTGAATCTCCCATAAATGTAAAGCCATTTTCCCCTCAATGTAAGTTCATCTGAAAGTTGTTTGTGATTAGTCGGGGACTTTTCCCTGAAAAGGTCAGGGAAAGTCAAGGAATTTTCTTCTCCAGTTTGAATGGGAACTCTGATTTACCCGTATGTATACTTGTATACAGTAGAACCTCTATATACCAAAGTCAATGGTCCCATGAAAAAACTTTTATATATTGAAACTTCAATATACAGAAATGATCTTTCCTTTGTGCAAGGTATTGTGTAGTATATAGACACACACATGCATTTCCTAATGGATTCACTCTCCTTTGTAAATGAATGCGAATCACATTGTATACAAGTTAAGTTCATATAAATAATTAAGATGAAGAATTAATGAGAAAAGGAAGTGCTGAATACAGCGGTGTGGTGTGGGTTGGCAGTGCCCGGGTGCTAGTCAAGTATTGCGCCTGCTAAAATCCGTTAGTACTTCCTACCACCAGTTAGTTCAATATTGAAATTTTGTACCTGAGGCATGTTACCTGGTGACACCACCCATGCTACTCCACTGGCTGAACATACTTTGAAATGCATCATATTTATGTGCATTTATGTTTTTGTAATAAACTTTCTAATGTCTTGCTTCACAAAAATTTTAATTATGATGTATCATAGAAGTGCTTATTATATGTATACATGCAGAATTCAATTAGAAAGGTGGTCGTGGTAGGTGGCGCTGTGATCCTAGACAGATTTGGACATTTGGTGTTTCTGATGGCCAGAGGCAAATGGGGAAAGTCGATCACAACCAGCATATAAAGATGCACTGCTCACACTGGTGTTTTCACTTAACGTTAACCATCGACCAATCCATGATCGATACAACATGAAGGGTAAAAACGGCCAATGGATGGCACAGAAGAATGCCCCAAGGCCAGTCGATGTTCCCACAGGAAGCCACCGGTCCTCATATGATGGCTGCGAGGTGCCGCAAAGTGGCAGGAAACAGGTCGTTCCGAATCCTTAGTGCACAACCCATCCATCCATCCATCCATCTACCCCAATCCAGCGACCTGACCAATATCCCATGCACTCGTGGGCAGAGTCAGGCTCTTTCCAAAGCCCGCAACCCCCAGGAACACAAGCAGGAACCAAGGCTTTAAGTCACAGACCGAAATGAAAAGACATCCATGCAGCTTCAGAGCCAGAACCGGTCTCCTATGTATGTTCGTGAAATCCTTCATCAGGAATATTTTCAGCGAATTGAAAACCACAACATTTTAAAAAGTTCAATGGTGGTAAAAAAAATCCGTGTTTTAAAAAAATCGAGGTAATTTATTTTCCAATATATAGTAACAGGTTTTAAATATAATGACCATGAGGATTCTCAAAACTTCGACATGTGAAAATTCTAGCGCAGGAGTTGGCGACATTTTAAAAGTATTACGCTAAAGTAATAATGCAATCTCCTCTGCGTGCCAGACTACACTCACCCAAATTGTGAATGTACAGTTTACTATTAGTTGTTAATGGAAATTAATATATTAGTTAATTATGAGAATAAAAATTAATGATTAGTAATTTTAGAAGATACAAATTAAGTACTTTAGAGAATAAAAAAAACTCTCAGTCAGGGAGGGGATTGTTTACGAGGGTTTTGTTTTAAAATAAATAAAATACTTCTTTTAAATTTTAGCAAGTATATTCAAAATTTTGTTTTTGCTTTAAAATCACTTGGCATGCCATTCAAAACAAAAGTAGTCTGCATGTCACACGAAGTGTGCCACGCATACCATAAGGTGCCGACCCCTGTTCTGCTGTATATATATGTTTATGTATTTTTTGTGTATGCAGAGTCTATTTATTACATTTATCTATATGTGTACCTATATATTTATTTAATTTCTACAGCCCGAGTCAATTCGCCTCGTACCCTGCAGGCAGGCTATGGAGGAAACGACAACTTGTTGTCTCCCCAACCGTCACCTGGAGGTTTTACGAACCCTGTTTCAAATTTCTCTGCACCAATCCAAGTACCATCGACGTCTGGGTACAGTCCCGATTCATTTGGCTTTGATCAACAGGTGTACCATGCTGCTGGTGTTGACAGGTGAGGAATCTGACAATATTTTGATTACTAATCATTGGAAATCGATGAAACTAATTTCTTCCCAACTTCAGTTTTAGAGTACACATTTTTGGTGTCTTCGGTATTTTGATCTTTGGTTTCTTGTACCCTTCATACATCAACCATTGATTTCATCAGAAATGAGCGTTTATCTTGCACTCAAATCAGTCAGTTTTCACGTGCATATGTAGTATTTTTTATAATTCATGCTAGTTGTTCAAACTTATTCGTTTTGAAAGTATTGGTGAGGACCATAGGAATGCATTAACATCATTACAATTAACATCAAAATTAATTTTTATAACCAATATTAATTTTAAACACCTATGTAACAGTACATATTCTGCTATTTTGTTAATGTGGTCTAGGTTTATGGCGGGGGTCGAAATTAACTTTTTAAATCAGGTGCACTAAATACTAGTTAGGTGTACAAGTAACTAACAGAATAGAAAGTAAACCTCAACATTAAAAACGGCCATGGTTGGGTATCTGCGCCCTGCGTAACCGGCCGCCAGGCTACTAATAAACTTGCCAAGCTTGTAACCCCGATTGAACTTGGTGGGGACCTTATCACACCTCGTGGGCGAACTAAACTTCTTGGGGGTGACCTTTCTTAGCCACGTAGCCTTGATTAACTGTCTTGTATAACAAACGGACGTTCTGATATTTTATATAATATGTATATTTCTAGACAAGTAGTATTTCTTTTTTTATAATTCAAAACTAGCTATGTA
Organism: Dysdera silvatica; assembly: GCA_006491805.2. Classification (NCBI taxonomy): domain Eukaryota; kingdom Metazoa; phylum Arthropoda; class Arachnida; order Araneae; family Dysderidae; genus Dysdera; species Dysdera silvatica. The sequence continues at coordinate 29,098,763 of QLNU02015359.1, read as the reverse complement.
TTAAAATATATGAGGATTGTGTGATTATATGAAAATTCATGCAAAAATATTATATTTGGACTAGTTACGTTTGAATTAGCAGAAAACATAGCATTTGGTTTTGAAAAATCTGATAATCTGCTTCTATAAAAGAAGAATTGCGATGTATGCACGTGGTTTACATGTACGTATTAATATAAAATAGGCAGAAAAGATAATCGATGTGTGTAATTTGCCCTTTACAAACATTTGCGTTTAAATGTATATGAAAATCACTTGAACTATAAACTTAAAACTTCCTGGAGTTTAATCGCAATACACGTAGCAATATTAATCTAAAATAACAGAAAATAATGTAATTAAAGAAGTTTGATTGTTTCAAGCCCCTGCGATTGTACAGTGATAGTGTCTTCACCTAGCCTGCCGTCAACCCAAGTTTGACACCCTTCAGAGTCCCCCCCAAAAGCCTACCGACTAAGTGTTTAACTGTTCATGATAGTCCGGAAGTTCGTTCCCAAGTCCTTAGGGGATTCGGATTCCCATGAAAACTGCAAGTTTTACGCAGGATGACCTTCCTTATCATTGTGTTGTAAAATGCGAACAGTTATATTAGCAGCTACATATTACCAACGCCAGAACGATAACGGAAACCAAACCCTGGACTACACTGAGACCGAAAAGACAGGCATTCGTTCTGAGTGGCAGACATTTAGGGGTGCAAAAATGGGATTATAAAAAATAAAATCATTTTAGGGCGGCAAAACACATGTTCGCCCTGAGTGGTATAATATCTAGAGCCACCCCAGCACTAATACATATGTACTCAGTGCCATAGCGTAACTTCAAAAGTGGAGCATCTTTAAATGTACACAATCCCCCCACCCCCACCTTTAACATAAAATCACGATTTGTACATATATTACTACCACGATGATATATATAAATTCTTTTGTATATATATTCTTTTGTTATATATATGCAATTCTTTTGCATAAAAAAGGTGATAAAGAGGATTTGAAAAATTACCGACCAATTAGCTTGTTACCTGCTATTTATAAAATCTTCACAAAAGTGCTAACACATCGCCTGCAGAAAAAATTAGATGCAGCTCAACCAAGAGAACAAGCTGGATTTCGAAGTGGATTCAGTACAGTGGACCATATTCAAGTATTAAGAGAATTAATTGAAAGAACACATGAATATGAACTTCCATTGTGTGTTGCATTTATTGACTATGAGAAGGCCTTTGACTCTATTAAAACATCAGCAGTCATCAACTCTTTAAGATCAACAGACATTGAGGATGTGTACATTGACATGGTGAAACGTGTGTATAAAAATGCAAGTGCAAAATTTCGGTTACATAAAGATACCAAAACTATCAAAATTGGTAAAGGTGTGAGGCAGGGAGATACCATTTCTCCAAAACTTTTTACTTCAGCTTTACAGATGATTTTTCAGCAGATAAATTGGAATAACAAGGGAATAAAAATAAATGGTGAATATTTAAATCATTTGCGGTTTGCTGATGACATTGTTATTTTTTCAACGAACCCATCAGAACTCCAAGACATGGTACAGGAGCTCTCAACTAGAAGTAAAGAAGTTGGACTCAAGATGAACCTACAAAAAACTAAGATCATGTTCAATAATTTTGTAGAGGAAACAAAAATACAAGTTGACAACATTGAGCTAGAAATTGCTGATTCATATATTTACCTTGGCCAGCTGATTTCAATGGATGGCAACATTATGAAAGAACTCAACAGACGTATTAAACTTGGCTGGAGTGCATTTGGAAGAAACAGTTTTATCCTGAAGGGGAAATTGCCTTTGTGTCTAAAAAGAAAGGTCTTCAACCAGTGTGTATTGCCAGTCCTCTCTTATGGATCAGAGACATGGAGTCTAACAGTTGGAGCAATACGAAAGTTACAGACAACGCAAAGGAGCATGGAGAGGTGCATGCTTGGAATAACTAGGAGAGATCGAAAAAGAAACACTTGGGTGAGAGAGCAAACTAGAGTAGAGGACATCATTGTTAAAGTAAAAGGGCTGAAATGGCGATGGGCTGGGCATATTGCAAGAAGAACTGATCAACGATGGACAACAGAAATTCTGAACTGGATTCCAAGAGACCACCGAAGACCTAGAAAACGTCCTCAAACTAGATGGGTGGATGAAATAAGAAAACAGGTTGGGGTGACGTGGAAACGAATGGCCCAGGATAGACTTGTGTGGAAAGCATTTGGAGAGACCTTCATCCAGCAGTGGATAGATAATGGTTGAATATGATGATATATATATATATTGATGCTGTTTTTATATTTGCATTTCTTTACATTTTTGCACATAAAGACAATCACGTCTAAAAATGTTGCACAATCAACAGTTCGTCATAATTACATGCATCCACAACATAATTTCCAACGCATGAAAATTTATTAACATTTAAAAATTTGTTTTTGTTTAAAATTTTGTCGCGACATCATTGGCCTTGCGGTATTTTTTCCTTCTAATCTCCTCGTCTTTCTTTCAAAGTAGATAAACCGCTGGCGTACACAGGAGTATCAACGTAGAGGTCCCAAATTTATTGGGGGGCAACAAGTCTGTAGCCAGGATGGAGGGGCAACAGGGGCAAGGAAAAAGTTATATGGAGTACAGAGCACCCGGGGATTGTTTTATGTACATAAATAGCTCGATGGGGCAACTGGGGTCGCGCCCCTGTTGGCCCTGGCTTGGGTAGAGGCCTGGGGACAAGCATATTTTTCGTACGTTTATACATTACAGTATATGTAAAATCGCAATTTATTTCAGATTTGGGGGGGGGATAGGGATGTAACTCTACGCCTATGCGCAAGAGAGGGTTTAATGGGGGTCGTAAGCTCCCAGTGCAATGAAATTTTATGTATACATGTGAATATTTGGAGTTGTAGTTCTGTAACCCGCCTCCACGGGCGCTGTTAGCGGGGGGGGGACAGGGGGATCCGTCACCCCAATGTTGGTGTTAGGGTTCCAAATCCCCATTCAGTTTCAAACAAAATGCCTTCTATTGGCACATTGTCCCCCCCCCCCATATTTTAAGCCATCGGCGCCAATTCCCGCCCCTCCATTATAAACTTTCTGCATACGGCTATAACATGAATAGATAGAATTTGTTAGATTCGTTATATATTTATATTGGTATTTTAACGTTCTCTAAGATTTTTAGGCCTCAGTTGAGAAAATTACAATAAAGGCGTAGAAATAATAATAATAAATCGATTATGGCGATAAATGCGAACTATTTTCAAAGCAATTAATGTCTTAAATAAATGTTGAATATAAAATATACAGATGTATAAAATATATAGATTCGGTTTTATATAACTTTAGATTTGTAGAATATATAGGTTCAGTTTTATAGAACTTCAGATTTGTAGAATATATATTAGTTCTTTGAACATGTCTGTATGTTGAAAAAGAACTGAATTGGAAATAGTATTATATTTTCAAAAGAAATCGGAAGTCCAGTGTGTTTGTAAAGATATAACTCCTTCCCGTTTTCTCCCCCTTCTGGTTTAACTCTGCCTCTTTTTATTTTAGCTCCGCCTCTTTCCATTCTTTCTTAACTTCTTTATATCACTTCTCCACCTAACTATCGACAGGCAGGATTCCGAGTTGTATTTTCTCCTATCAATGAACTTCGTTTATCTCAGTTTAAAGATCCCATTCATACGCTTCATCGTTAGGGAATTTATCGGGTTTTTTGCCAATGTGGAATGTCCTACACCGGTCAGATGAAGAGAGGTTTGTTTCATCGTCTCAGAGAACACCGGAGATACGTTGAACGCGCAGAGTTCAAAAGGTCTTCCATCGCGGTGCATTGCCATGAATTCAGCCACAAATTCCTCTTCAACGATGCTAGCATCATCTTTAAACTTCGCTCACCTTTGGAATTGGACTGCGCAGAAGCCTATTTTATTCACAAGTTCAGGAATTACTTAGTTGATGATCTTGGATCCGCCCCTGGCTTCAGTGGTGCTTGGAACTCTCTTCTCAAGCCTACACCATCTCCGTTTTTTTCATCAAATCCTTCTGGTGTTTTTGATCCACCTCCGCAATAGGGTTTGTCAGCATTTTTTTATTCGATTCAGTAAGTCGAAAAATGAATAAATTTAAAATATTTCTAATATTCGTGCAGTATTTAACTTTTAAATTTTTTTAAAGTTTGACGTATAAAAGAAGGGACGCGAAAACGACCTCAACCTCTCAAAGGCAGCTGTGACGTCATACACGCGACTAACGAGAACGGGAATATGGCTTCTCGTTAGCCATGGAAAAGACAGAATTGACGTCACTGATACGGTCGATGAGGAAGCGTTTTCTTTCGCATGATTTTTTCGGCTGTTTCCATACATTTTCTTTTCTTAAATTATATAAGTAACCAATTTTTTTTTTCATAATTTCACTTCGATATTAGTAATCAGCGATATTTTATTATTGAAAGATGATATTTTTTATTCGCTGGACAACCCAATTATAATACCTCTTCTCTCACCATAAAGAAAAGTTGGCCTTCACACAGTTCTCTTTAACACTTTACGATTAATCGTTTCTATTTTTGTTAATTTTTGTGGCAACTTAACAAGCCCGAAATCGGCAACACGCCCTTGCTGCTATTCGACATTTTACAAACAAGAAGGATGACCATTGATCGCTCGAAACGATCGTCGATTTTTTAATTTTTAAGTTATATTGTGCTCAAAAACGTTGCTAAATAAACCTTTTGCTATTCTACTAATGGTTGTTAACTTTATATCTATAATATACATTAATATATATAATTAATATAATTTACATAATTAATGTAATATTAATTAAATATAATTTTATATTTTATGTCTTTTTTTACTCTGCTAAAAATGCTTTTATTATGTGTGGCGGCAGCGGACGAGGGGGGTCGTGGATCTTTTGGCTATTATAAAAGTGTGTCGCGAATTACTTGGCAGCTATAAAAGTGTGTCGCAGCTTGAGAAAGATTGGGAACCACTGATCCAAAAGAATTTAGAATCTTTTGATTTTGCCTTCATTCGATATCGAGTTGAAGACGGTCAATATAATGATTTCAATTATGTAAATGTAGAAATGTGAACCAAGTATCTAAACTAATTATAAATGTTAAACATCAAATGGATGTTAAAAGCACAGTCTACTTTTCTGGGAAATCTTTTCTTGAAAATTAAGAAAATATAAGAATTCTCGTTTGTAATAATTATTTTTCAAAAGCGATATATCATTTCAGCTTTGATTTCATGCAAATAATATATCGCAGTACGCGTCTATTGGATGGCCCAGGCTGCATCGCAAAGAAGTTAGATTAGCGTTTCTGCTTGTAAACCGAAACCTTTAACAAGGGCTCTGACGTTTGTGTTGCATAATGCTTCCGTCATCAGATGGCGCTTACGTCTATGACGTAGTTTGATGACGTGTATTCTCATCCGGCTTTAGCTGCTTCTCTATCCGAAAAACTATTCTTTTGACCCAAAAACCATTTCTTTTTCCAAAAAAAAAAAAATATATATATCTTTATGTGATATTCTTCTCAATCGATAACTTAAACCATTTTGTTTCTATTGTGTGTAGTGTGTTTTACATAAAATATTATAAATGCAAAAATTTATTTTAAAAAATTCTTAGAAAATCTGGATAAATTTTTTTTACTAAAATAATTCTCCAAGAAAATATACAAAAAAAAAAAAAGTCGTTTTATTCAAAATAATTAACAGATGTAATTTTTACTTCGGTTTACAGTGAATTTTAATTAAAAATAGTTTGATGCGTAATTAATATTTGAGCTTAATGTCTCATTAGATATTAACCATAACCTTATAATTAAAGTTTTGGAAATGTGGAAACACTGGCTTAAATTTTTTCTTTGAAATGGACTCCGACCTCCTACGTCGCTAGTTTTTGTAACGTGTTTTATAAAAAAAAAATATGAGTTAACCATCCACGATGAAACCACAATCTTAATTAGTTAATAATTTGGTCGGTTACTCCAAAAATTGAATTGTTCGCAAAACAAGAATGGTCAACTTTGAGAATAATAATAAAAACTCTTAAACTGATTGATTCTAAAATGATATGATCCTTGAACGTGAAAAGACACTCAGTAGCAAAATGTTGTAATAGCGTTATAACAAGGCCGCTTCAACCGACGTCCTTTAAATGGCGGAGGCATGTTGAAGCGGCGGCGGCGGATTAAAGCGTGGCCGGTTAAAAGAAGGTTTATTGTAATACTTGAATCCTCTCAAGAGCGGCCGACACTACCACAAGCGCTCTGTCAACTAATAAGAGTGCTTCATATATTCCCTCTGTCTGTAAATGCTGTAACATAACGTTATACAGGTTGGACATATAGTTACCTCTCAATACATGACACTCTTAGGACCTGATATGTTGTCCCTTAAATAGGGTGTCCCTTTTCGGAGATGTTCCTTTCAGGAGATAGTACTATATCTCCAATCCGAAATCAGAAAACTTGCCCTCGCGACAAGCAGCCTTTCAGGCTTGAACGGTTTTATTGTTTGGGGCCGTCCATAAGCTTTCTGATCTAATTTAGACTAATTCTTATCCCCAGCTCATTCAGTAGACCATCATGCTTTTCGATAATAACCTCTCAACGCACTTTGTGAACTTCAGCGACATTTTTCGGAGGATCAATAACTAACCGTCTATCGATTGATAAGATCGCCTTTTGCTCTCATTGCAGGCTATATAAAAAAGAGCCATGTACCGAGCAATTTAAGCTATACCTATCCACTAGCGTAGGCAGTGTGGTTGATGGAGGTTGTAAACTCCCCATTGCGATGCAATTTTTGTGTATATACGTATGAGCACATGGAGTTGTAACTCTGTAACCTCCTCTTATCAACCTTTTGCTTATGCCTATGTAATGCCTTTTGCTTATGCTTATTTTGCTTATGCCTATGTGCAAAAAAAGGAAAGAGAGAGAAGGAGAAATGCAACTCCATTCAATAGGGGTGAAAGTTCAGTTTAAAATTGAGTTCACGTGTGCTTAGGGTACATATCGTGGATTTTCGAGAACGTTCGGTGGCGCAATGCTTTGGAAATCCATTCATCTAGTGTCATCATAGTATCGGATTGATTTAACATTAATCCTGATTCGATTCCGAACGATGCCAAAAATATAACACATACTGACTGCTTAACGTATTTTATGAGATAATTTCATTGGCACCGATGGCATAAAATTATTGGGGGGGGGGACAATATGCCAGTAGAAGGCATTTTGGTTGAAATTGAAGGGAGATATGGAACCCTAACACCAACATTGGGGGACGAGTCCCCCCTATCCCCCTGCTAACGGCGCCCGTGGATAATTTCTTAGACTAAGAGTTTTCAGATTCTTCGGAAAACTGTAGGTTCTGACGCAGTATGATCTTAACTATCCTTGCGCCACATTACAGACAAACTAATATTGTTAAAGCTGGGTTCCCTCAATATTCAGAAATTAAATTTCCTCGAAAAAGGGTAGATCTTCTGCTCTGAGGTAACATAGAAGTAGAACGTTCTTTTACGCCGTACCATTAACCCAGGTTCGATTTTCTCAGCAGCGAAGTGCGGATTTCGCGAAAAGCTACTGGTCTCAGCGCGGCATGACACTTGAGAACCTTGCGCCGTATAAACACAAACCAACAACTCAGAAAAATTCAAAACCAGAAACGTTCTCCAGCAGGAGTATTTTGGATTAGAAAAATTCGATC
>QLNU02015359.1:29076244-29090918 GCA_006491805.2 Dysdera silvatica | reverse complement strand
AGCAACAGTCCTTCATCAGGAGTAATGACGATGTTATGTTTCTGTCTCTTTTTATACTTGAAATTTCTGGAAAACCCTTCATCAGAGTAGTCCCGCAGAATGGAAAAACCCAATGAGAACCAATGAGAAACCTGTACTGTGGGGTACCTAATGTTGGGAAAATCCCATATATTTCAGAGTAAGAGTTGTTTGTAAGTTTCTGGAAGTGGTTGTGATGTATTAATGGCTTTCCCGTGTAGTTTGTAAGTTTCCCAAGATTCTAAGAAGAGTCTACTATTCTTGTTTGTGATGTGACGGTGTAGTATTTTTGTTGAGTCCCAGTCGGGTTCGTGTCCGTGTTGTAAAGCGTGTTCTGCCAGACGTGAGGCTATGTCTCCTTTCGCGAGTGCTTGTTTGTGTTCTTTTTTTCTTGTTTTGATCATTCTTTTTGTTTGTCCTATGTAATGTTTGTTGCAGTCTTTGCATGGTATTTGGTATACGGCGCCTATGAAATCTTCTGGTGAAACTGAATCTTTAACTTTTGTAAGTTGTTTGCGAAGTGTTGTGACAGGGGAATAGAATGTTTTGATCATTCTTTTTGTTTGTTCTATGTAATGTTTGTTGCAGTCTTTGCATGGTATTTGGTATATGGCGCCTGTGAGATCTTCTGGTGGAACTGGGTCTTTAACTTTTGTAAGTTGTTTGCGAAGTGTTGTGACAGGGGAATAGAATGTTTGGATATTTGCCTCTTTAAGGATGCGAGAGATTGTTTCGGAAATGCCGTGAATATATGGAATAGATATGCGGGTGTGAGATGTATTGTTTAAAGATGTACTATTGGGTCTACAGTTTCTGAGAATGAATCGTTTAGGGTATCCATTATTTTTAAGTGCCGTGTGTATGTGTTTTGTTTCTGTGTTTGAAAGTGTTTCATTACTGCAGTGAGAATTCGCTCTAAGACTTAATTTTACGTACACCCCAAGGAGTACAGTAAAAAAAACCACATAGGAATGGTTAGAACTTTGAAAATTAAAAACCAACGAAACTTAACACATGGGGAATAAAAAGGTCTTTATTAAAAAGACAAATGAAGGTAAAAAAAAAAAGAACACACGGGAATAAAAGAAATAGGGGAAAAAAAATAGTTTGCGTTTGACAATTTGTGGAAAAAGCCCTTATCATCTAGCTACTTTCAGAGAATTAGAGAAATACGGCTCACTATATCATCGATAACTTTCTGAATTTTCAAGATATCCCACTGGTATTTTTTTTAAGTTGCCCTATACTATTGACTACAAAATTATGAAAGAAAGTTATTCATATCTTTCGCGCATGCGCAGTAAAAAATTATTTTCTTCAAATGCTCATATCTCATCGTGTATTCAATATATTAATTTCTAATTTAAGTATAATATTTTTCTTGTACGTTGACAAATGTTCTGTAAGTTTCGTGAAATTTGACTGAAAATTGTGGATATTATAAGCAAAAAATATGTGACAAAATTTGGGTTTTCTTAAAGGAACGTTTCTATCTTCATGAATATACATGTTTGTTTTACGAAAATGCACACAGGCATTAAGCATAGCTGGTTAAATATTTTCTGAAAGTTACAAATATATTTTTTCACTTTGTCAATATGTGGGTGGTCCCCTAAATGCACAAGTCACCGAAACTGTATTGCAAAGTGTGCATTCAAGCATGTTCTATATATCTTCAAAGTTAGAGAACAATTGGCAGAGTAGTTTTTTAGAAATTCGAAAAAAAAAACAAAAAATCCAAAGTGTCCGGATACTTTTGGGCATATAGTGTATCTTTGTTTAAGTGGGTGAGGGAGGCAAAATTATATTAATCTATGTCTGCCTCCAGATAAGTGAAGACACAATTTTAAAAGTCACACAAGCTCACATTAAGTCTGTTTCACACTCTCTCGCAAGATGACCTTCGAGTGTAACACAACGCTATTGAAAGAATATTCTCGATTTCATTATTATTTTGAATCGATATTCAAAAGGTCATGATCTTTGTGCATTTTATTGAATTGGAATGTAAAATTTGTAATAAAATTTCAATATTTCTGTTAATTTATTTCATTATCTTGTCTCCCTTAGGGTCATCAGCAGCAATTGATGCAGCAGATTCCGCAAATCCCTAGTTCTCAACCTTCCAGTCAATCACTTAGTCAAGCCGATTTTGAAGCTCTGGGCTTCTCCTTAGATCTGCAGTCAGGTTAGCCACTCATGTCTTCTTCATGTCCTTAGATCTTCAGATTGTTAATTTATGATGCTTCGTTTTTTTATATCCATAAGAGTGTGAGGCAAAATAATTTGAACGCACATATTCAGGTTGCTCTTGAATCTACAGTCGTTGTGGGCGTATGCAAGAAGGGTGATGGGGTTCATAATGCCCATTAAATATAAATACGCTATATATAGCGTGTTCAGCAACCACACAGCGGTATTCCTGGGACAATTTTGAGATATAAAAGTGGTCTGCATTTAGGTGACAGGTCAGTACTTTTTGTGATATTCGCCAAAGACGTCCAACCAATGAGCCAGCTGTCTGCATCTGTTAACACCTTCGAGGGTTAGTTTAAGACGAATTACAGAAAACTTGTTTCTGTATGGGTGGGGTGTAAAGCACTAGACACTTTAATATAGTAAATTACAATTTTAAATATATTATAATGTATCGAATAAGTGCTTGAGCACACGGTGCTTACCAGGTGACTGAAGTCAAGAAATAAGGAAACGATCGTGGAAGTCAAGGAAAGGTCATTAAATCAACATTACGGAACGCAGCTGCACCCCCTTTTGGTTGTTGTTATTTTTTTTCTATTTACGCGTGCATTGAGTTGCAATTGTCATACAATATTTTAACGATTTTTTACCAGTTTTGTGATTTTCAACCGCTTTCTGTCGTAATAGCAATTTGTAGAGATTTCAGCTATTTTCTGTTATAACGGCATTTTTAAATGATATTTAGCTATTTTCCGCCATATTTTGGCAATATTTAGAAGGTTTCAGCTATTTTGATGTAACTATTTTATCTAGGGGAAGAAAAAAAAAGGTCAAAGAATGTACAAATAGCAACAAAAATCAAGGAATTTTGATTTGGTTTCTTATTTTTAGTAGACAACCTGGGGCAACTTCTTAGTAATTTTTAATACTGTGTTGCTGCTCGTACTGAGGTATATCAGCAATGAACTTCTTATTTAAAGTATGAAAAGTAGCAAGGGACGTAGTTTCTGACTTCACAGATATACTTTTTTTTTTTTTTTTTCAAGATAGGGTCTTTCCTTATGCATAAGGTCCCAAAAAGATGAATTACCCCACACATTTGAGGTGGACTCTGACCAACGATCATTATTTTTTTACAATATTAAAATTACAACATTTGCACTAATATTTCATTCAAAGTCAAAGGAATGATAAAGATTTTCGTTGTTTTAAGGCACACTGTGTAGAATGCATAGTATTGTTGTGTGTCTCATTGATTTGTACCATTGCATGTATATAGTTGTTTAGAATGCTTAAGACCTGCCATTGAATATTCTTCAGACTCATCTGAGCTCTATATTAATTGTCTTGTTACTTTTGCAGACACCCAGCCCACATCGCCTGCTTTGTTTCCCCAGACATTGTTGAACGTTGGTAGCGATAATCAACCACCAAACAATAGTCCGAGGGTAAATATTGTTTCTTGTTCATTCAGTGTTTTCTATTTTCAACAATAAAAAAAGTGTCATGAGCTCTGCGGTGTTGCAATGGTAGCATGTTCACATAGCATTTCATTAACCATGGTTCAACTTACAACAGTTCCAAAGTAGAACACTTAATGGCAAACTACTCACTGTAATCTGGTGGGAGGGGGGTTCTCGCTTTACTTTCCGATGTGCTTTTTTCCCCCCAATATACTCTTTCAACCTTTTTTCCCCGATGGACTCTTCCAACTGGACCTCTTGTGGTGCAGTGGTAATGCATTTGCGTATCGTGCAGTTATCCATGGTTCAACTACCAACTATGTTCCTCACCAAAAAAAGAATGCTTATCGACTGACTACTCACCTTAGTTTGGGGGTTGATTTCCCAATGCCTCAAGAAGTTCAGATTCCTCGGACTTTTCATAAAAGGTTACGTCCCAGCGCCATAGAATGGCTCTTCCAGCTCTTCTTTTTGATGGGCTTTCCAAGTTGCTCTCTCAACTTCCCATATACTCTTCCAGTCTTTTCTAAGATGTTTTCTTCATTGTTCAGTTCTAAACTATCCTTTCTATGAATAACGCCTTTCTGTGTTCTAGTCTATGACTTTACATTCTCTTGTTCAAGTGTGAATCTTGATGGCATTATTGAACGGACAAGTTAAGTTTTCTGTCCCATCTGACTTAGTTTGTTCAATCCTCTAAAGAAGAGGAAGGCCCTGAGTTGAGTATTGTACAAATAATTAATGGAAAGGGTGACAGCCGAAAAAAAAAAAACTGCCTGTAATCTCACGAGAGAGAGGTCCTTTCAGCAAAATTTGGATGTAGCCTTCCAATACATCCGCACCGCATCCGACGTTTTTAAGTCAGTAAGAGGTTTTTTCTGTGACCACTTTGCAAACTGAGTGGATAAATATTATGGTATGAACCTTCTGGGAAATCCCTGTTAGGATGCGAAGAAGTGTAGCTGGAGTCATTATGGCCAAAAAAATGTATTGCTTAGAAGTAATAACTTTTTGATTTAGCAAAATGTATGACGAGTGTAGAATATATATATTATGATTAAAATTTTATATTAATTTTTTTTTTTTGTCTATAGTTCCAGGCTGAAGAAAATCGACCTGCAGAACCCAAAAAATCACTTTTACAACAATTGCTGTCGGAGCCCCCGTGAAATTCTGATTTTGCCTTTGGGACTTTGTTGTCACAAACGAACTTTCTTTTATAGACCTAGCTGACCTAACGATTTAGTGTTTTGTGTTCACTCCTTTCCGAGAAAAAGGGGAAAAAAAAAAAAAAAAGATTAAACTCCTCCCATAACACCACGTTTTTATTTCTTCTCAGACTGTTTGGGATGTTTCAGATTTTTCGTTGATTCTCAGGAAGTACGGCGACAAGGAAATATGCGTCCTCTTTTTTAGGTGGGAAAAGTCCACATATTTCACTGAACGTGGGGGAAAAGAAGTCCACGTGCAAACTTGTTTTATGTCTTATCGACGACAATTGAGAGAAAGAACTGCTATACAACACTACTTGAACTAACCAACGATTGGAGTGTTCTGTTTTGCTCCTACATGAACTTGTGTGTGTGTGTCTCGTACTCACGCAGCATCGTTGGGAACTAATTTTACCACCTAACCTGGAGGTGTACAGTTCTCATAACGGTGTACATACATACATATATATATATATAAATATACATGACGTGTATATGAGTTGTTACCTTTGGTGCATCCGTGCATAACGCTTCTGCTTCAACCGTCAATGTTGGTAAACCCAACGTTTTCTTGATCGTGTGTTTGATTTTTATTCTCTGTGATTTGGCCTGTGTTCGCGACGAACATGTTGAGAGGTGATACGTTGTGATCTAGTATGTGTATGTGTTTGTAGTTTTGTACAAATGTCGAGCCTTAATTATTTTAAACGAAAAATGAGAAACTATATAGAAAGTTATAGCTTTTTTTAATCTATAGAACATATTGATGTATATCGGTGAATTTTCGCTTGTATAGAAGAAACAGTTACAAATTATAACATATTTTTATATTGGGTCTCGATTAATGCCGGAACGGTGATAATCTGCCGGCCGTTTTTAGTATTTCAATTTGTTAATTTACAAAGTTACAAATTATCATTATTATGAGTGATCAACGCTAGAGTATTTTTGCGTTTAACACAAATTTATATGTTAGCTCAATGTTTACATTCCACATGAGTACTCAAAAATGATAATTTAACCCGCTAAAGATAACGTGAACTTTCGTTTTGTTTTGTGCACCATCGACCTTGGCGCGGTGTTGCAGATTTGGGAACTCTTGTCTGCGCCAACTAAGACCGAAAACTTTCCAACGGTGCTTTTAAATTATGTAAACTCGGTCGAATTCTAAATTGATGACACGTTCTATTATTTGAAACGATCTTGGTTTAAAGTTCCATGTATGTTGTCTCAGAAGATTGATACAATTCGGTAAGATGCTCCTCTCGATTGGCGCGATTGTGAGGAAGAGTTCGCCAAGTTGTCAGTACCTCGCCAAAGTTCACGCAACCCTTCAATTTTGTACCCAATATTTTGATTTAATGCAACGTTACTTCTAATATTGGTACATTGTCTGAAAATACAAATTTTCGATCTCCTTGCACAATTTTTTTTTTCTTGTGAGCCATGTAGCTGCACCAGTCAATTATAACATGCCACTAGTGTCATAATGTTTCTGACACGAGTCTTATTTTGAATTCATACACTGGACTAAAAATTGGCTTGCCCCATTCCCGCAATTAAAACCTGATTTTGTTTGGAATATTTGTAGGAATTATACATTTGAAAGTGCTCTTAACTCAGCATACAGATAAAAGACCGCATTGGTTTTTAGAGTTTTTAATACAGTTTCCATTAAAAGGTTTTAGATATATTTAAAAGACTTTACATTGCATGTTAAATATATGATAGACTGTTTTCTTGTAATTTTAAATTAGCTTTTCACGAGTCAGCTGTTTTGTGGCATGCAATTTCATGGGTTTCATGTCAGTTCTTTGTCATGCATCATAACATGCATATTGTCAGTTGCATGCATGTCGTGTCAAACATATATATTGTTTTGTCTTTCAAAACGTTGTTATGAAGCTTCGAGTGAGCTGTTAATTGCATCACATTGTGAGGCTTTTGAGACATGCAGAGCCATTGCCAATAGCCTATGCGGAAATATTAAAAAAAGGACTTCCTGTTTTCATCCAATATGGACCATAGAGATCTGGTGCCCATCTCAGAAAATTATGACTGTGACCACTACATGCTGAAATTTAGTATGGGTGTTAAATTTTTAGAAGATACATTTTTCTGTGTTGTTAGATATGATAAACGTGTCGAGAATGAGCACTTCATTGGGTGTTACAAATTAAGTATTCAACGATTCGATCATTCAACCAAAATTATGCATGGCTTTATCAAGTTTGTCATTATACGTTTTTAGTATACTATAATACAGGTTTCAAGGTTAGGTAAGATTAAAAAAAAATTAAGATTTTTAATGTATGTCCCGCTGAGAAATAAAGAAGCCTGTTCCTTGAACGTACGTTTTAACTAAACTTTAAAAATGATGTAAAAGCTTGCAAATGACTCACAAAGCTCACAGCAAAAAAAGTGGCCCGTTTTTCCATCTATATATCGCCTCGTTTGGTACAGCGGGGGCCTTTACTATTTTTTCTTCAAAGATTTTTTCAACCATGTTTTGCATATAAACTTGTTGAATTGTTTAAAAGAAAGGAAGAATACAAAGGTACAATACAAATAAATGAAGAAAAAGTAATCAAAATTATCTAATCTGTTTTAAATAAAATACGTTCAGACTGTACTATATTAAAACTATATTTTGTCAAAATAAATGCAATTTTATGTCCACCATTCGTTACGAAGATCTTTATCTGAGTACCATCAGGCCCTTGTGTAGTTTTTGGCATTTGTCTCTCAACGTTACACCAAGCTGTTTTCTCTTATTATACGTCGAGTTGTCGTTGTTAAATTCTTTGAGAGAATACTTTTCATTTAGCCTAAAAATTATTATGGTCAAACATTGATCATGTATCTGCTCATCTAATGAAGCCGTGTGTGAAAGGTGTACAAATGGATGGATGGATTTTCAGAGGCATGGCCACGAAACAAAATTCAAAATAACATCGTATGATTTTGGGGGGGGGTCAAGGTGGCTTTTTTTTTTCTTACTATATGCACAACAAATGAATTAATCTCCATTGACTTGAGGAACTTGTTAGTACATGCTTTTGGTTTTTGCACTTTTGAAGAGAAGTTCAGTTTTGTAATTAAATCTTAAATGCGTTATCTGTGCAGTTACCAAAGCTCTTGGTCAGTGAATTGAATGTGCACAAAAAATTACTAGAAACGTTTCTAGGAACTTAATTTACACATGAATTTTTTCTGATGGCTATTTCGATTCGCATGTGCAACGAACTCTGCACGCGTGGGAATTTATGGCAGAGCTAGTACCATTTTTCATTTTGCATGCCTCCCACTTTTGCAGTTAATGACACATTACTATACCTGGCGAGGAGTTTTTACATCGATAGTTGTTGTGAACGCGAATTTTTAGAAAAAGAAAAAAAAAATGTTAGATACTTCCAGACATGGCTAGATGCGCTTAGATTTGAAGGTACCTGTGATTTGTCATTTTCCTAAAATTTGGTAAAAGCTACCTCAGGTGCAAATAGTGTTAGAACACATGGGTGATAGTACAAAAACGAGTCTGTTTTTATCTGGTTACTTCGTACAAATCGTTGTGTGGATAAAAGGCCTCTCTTTCACAGTAAGGCCATTGTATTGTTATACATGCTGTTGTCTGAAAATGTTAAGACCCCAAGGGCAAACAATTTTTAACCTTTGACTTTTCTCGGTGTCGACCTTTAGATTATTCTTTCGTGTTACGTAAATGGTGTGGAATTTATTGTGTATTGAAATGGTAGTGAATAAATTTTATTAAAAAAAAGTATGGAGATATATATATACCCGATGTGTTTCAAATTGTGTGTTATATAAATTGCGTTATACTCGCATGTTTAAATTGAATTCTATTAAGATTGGTTATTGGTTTGTTTTATGATGTTGTTAAAGAACTGGATGGCGATACTGACGACAGTGCAGTTATTCTTAGGATGTACCTCGAAATACAGTTAGCAACAAACTAAACATGCGTTTTTGGGGATATTCGATAAGGTTAACGTTATTTAGCTAGAAAAAAAACAGGTTTTAGCTATATGCTGCAACATTATGCCGAATGAAAATTATTACTGTTAGCTATTTATAAGTTGTATAAACTTCATGAAATATTTTAATGATTTAGCCAGATTTCGTTATTATATATAATTGGGAATAATTAATTTTCTGTGTTGAGATTATCCAGATTTTCTGAAAAGTTATAATTTTTTCACTATATTTAATTGCAAATTTGTCAATGAGTATTTGAGTCTCGTTTCGTAACTAATTTAAATTTGAATTTTTTAGATAGAAAATTTTCCAATCGAGGCTTTAAAGCAAGCATGTTATACAGAATTTTTTTAATATATTTTAAATGTGCACAATTGGTAAAAATTATTGGTGATGGGTCTATAGTTAATTCTATAGTTAATTAGTTATAATCAACAGGATGTTATAAAATCATTAAATTAATCTATCAAGTGTATGATGGCAATTGATTAGTCTTTTAATTTTGCAGATCTTCATTTTAGGATGCAATATGGAACAAGTTGCATTGCACAGATATTTAAAAATCTTGCTTTGGTCAAATTTATCAGAATTTAAATTGATTTCCTTCGCTGATATTAAGCATGTTTTCTGTCATGCGTGCAATGAAATGTATACAACTAGTTGAAGTATGTTCCATGCAAGGTGGTGCATTAGAGGGGAATTTTGAGTAGTTAAATCCCATGTTTGAACAATACTACTATAGCTATGAAATAAAATTCCTTTGAGGGGAAAATCGCTCCCAATTTTCATTAAAAATAATCTTTTTTTTTTTTAAATCTTATGCAGAAGATGATTTTATGCAGCGACCTAGGAGAGGGAGCTCCCTCCCCATCTTCATTTTATAATGAAAATACATTGTTCACTTTAGCACTGGAACACCCACTCTTCTGTAAACGGAGCCCGCTTCCTTCCGAATTTTTGAATTGCTACCCTCTTAGTTGCATTTGATCCATAATTGGTTTCAAGTTAAACTATATTTCATAAAAATGAATTGCATTATCTAATATTTCACATTAATTTATTGCCTTGTTAATAATGTGAGCAAAAATTTTTGAGTAAAGATGAAATGTACACTGCTGGCCATGGAAATTGCAATACCAGGAAGAACGTATCTGATCGGCTCGAAATTTTCACGTGAGTGGACCATGGAAGAACGTGCAAATGATTAATTTATATTCTACAAGTCTTCTTTCCGGTCATGCTAATCTTTCCATTCTTTCCGTAAGCTGTGCATTCAGTACTATGGATTTGATGTCTCTTTCCTTTCTTGGTGTTGTAATTTTAATGGCCGTCTGTGGATCTGTCACTACATCTATTGCTGGTCGGATGACACACTGTAAGCGCGAAAAGAAATCCCTTTTTGGACTATTTTTACTTTCAAAGGTTTTCCCGATTTTTTTCAGATGTTCTGGACTGCTGTCATGGTAGCGTCTCACAAGTTTCTGAGTCATCCTTACATGTTATTATATATATAGAGAGAGAGAGAAACTGACGTTAAAACGTAATTTCTTTCAAATTCTTTCGAAGAAATTGGGCAAAGAAATGATTTTATGCACCAACAACACTGGAAATGTGCATGTGTGTGCTACATGTAGCAGTGTTATGGTCCTGTATTAAATGTTTAACAACAGTGCCACTTTGGATGTTTACTAACATGTATTTCAATATAATGGTGTGCATAATTGCGCTCGAATGCGTGTTTCAACGTATTTAATAGCAAGAGATACTGTGAGTTGCATAGTGATTTGCAGAGGCCTTTTAGCAGGGAATACGTCAATGCCAAAAGAATACTTAGTAGTGTAGCACAGTTGTTATCGTCTTGGTTTACCAAGGGCCTATAACAACGTACCAAGAATTTCGGACTTGATTATTTTTGTAAAATCTTACGCCATAGTATTTTAGAAACTACGAAGGGGTGACAACTTGGGCAGTAAAGGTTTACAACGTGACCCCCATAACCTGGGGTTCATCGAACTGTGAAAATTCTGTAACTTATTAATCTGATTGGTAGTGATATATATATGAAATTCCCCAATTGTAAGTTATGAAACTTGCATTAAATTGTCTTGCTAGCAAAGTCTATATTTGTAATATTAGGCAAAAACCGTATATAGAAGTCATGAGGGTGTGCGTCTATAAAAGTTATGCCAGATTTTATATTGGATTCCATAGCAGGTGCCTTTTTTTGACACAATTTTCTTATGATACAAGATACACTTCATTTGGGTTCTTACAGCATTTAAATAAAAGAAAGACCGCCTGTCGTCATGAAGACCAACTCAAAAATATTTGCCTCTTTCTAGTTTCAAAGCGTCTGACAAAACTTGTCAATTTGTTGACTAATGTGAAACCAGTTTGCTTTCACCGAAGGGTTTTGGTGTTTTAGTATACTCGCAGGATTTAATATATGAGGTTGGGATTTTTGCAAAAGAAGTCATCCATGGGGGCCCATCTCCAAATGGATTCCCCTCCCCCCTCCAAAAAAAAAAGGGGTGTAATTTCCCTTCTTGGACACTCCATGTAGATGGCCTATAGTCGTGTGTTTATAGCTGGAGTATGAAAGTTAGGATAAAACAACTGCCACCTTTCTAACTGCTCTGTATCAGCTCCTGACACATAATAGTTACGAACCATATAGAGTATATGACGTATGGATATTTTTAACATTTTTCCGTAGTCATCTAGGAAACCCATATAAATATATTCAATGAATTAGGTCAGTTAATTTTTGAAGAATAGTGAACAACTGCGCCATTAGTTAGTTCATAATGTCTGGTAACATCTGGTGAATTTTTGCAGTCTTGTCCTCACGACGACACGCAGCAATGGCTGTCGATTTAAGCGGGCATTTTAGAAATATTGATTATTTTGTACAATATAATCGCTAGAGCTGTATTGTAGGCCTTAACTTGTTGTCATCTTTTTAATTGCGAAACATAATGATTGATACACGAAGCTAAAAAAAGAAAACGTATTTTTGTAATTACTTTATCACCGCATGGCATCGTTAGCTTCGACAGTCGCGATGATTTTACTATTTTGAAAATCTCACTCAGAACTCGCATTCGTTTGTCCTTCATTCGTGTATGTGCACCACATCTGCATTCATCTGTGTGTAGTTTTCATTCTAGTGTATAATCACATAAGCACCCAGTTAGGACTGGTCTTTGTGGCTTTTTCTAATGCATATTCTCGTATGGACAAACACACACACACACATATATATATATATATATATATATATATATATACATTACTATAGATCTGGCCCATGTGAACCCTGAAAAGCCAACCGTAAATTATTAGGTATGCGTCATTATTATTATGCATGTATATTCGATGTAGAAAAAGATCATTTTTTGTTCGTTTCCATTATGTTTAGTCATCATTTGTATAACAGTCAAACTGACGGGAAATACGTCTTGTTACTTCATTGAGCTCCAGTTGTGATGGGCGAGAAAGAGATTTATTGTATAAAAAAAGAGAGTTCCTCCAGATAATTTCCCATTGTTTGTGTATGAGTAACACTCATCGTAAAATTAATAAAGTTGGTTTATATATTATGGTTTTTGTGTGTCTTATATTATTGTGGGTTTTTTACTATGTCTATACTTTATTTTGTTTTAGCTAATTATAGAGATAACTCTTACCATTTTGTTTGCCTCAGTTTCTCAAATAAGCCTGATAAATAAGCATATACCTACCACCTAAAAGTATATGTAAGGTGAGGGAACGAAAAGTGTTATACCGACCATTTGTGGGAGAAACTTGTTGCTTCCACAGAAACTCTTCTTTCCACCGGCTGTGGACCCATTTTTGTTTGTTCACCTCTCTGAGAAAGCTTTATAATAAGCTTTGGCTTTTTCTGCTCTCTTCCATTTCTTGCTTATCCACCTATCAATTCCAGCGAATTCCCCAGAAATTGGGTCCGCCACCTACACAGTAGGATCTGCCTAAAGTGACCACCTTTAGGACTGGATTGCAATGATCACCATCAGACCTGTAGCCAGGATGAAAGGACATATGGGGCACAAGGCACCCGAACATTATTCTATATATATATATATGTCGATGGGGTAACTGGGACCAGGCCCCGGCTTGGCTACAGGCCTGGTCACTATACATGACAGACTTAGTCATGACTAAGTCGCTACTAGTACTCTTATAAAGAGTGGTCGCTTTATATAGGTTCTACTGTATTTCAGATAATCGAGGTTCTTGTGCAATATTTCAGTACATAATATACTACAATCTTTGTCAATTTCGGCAATCAAACTCCAGACACGTAACGAAACTATATAATCGACAATATACTCTTCAGCTATTTTTCATTTATTGCACGTTCTACTTTATTTTTATAGGATTTGATTTGTGACGGGGAAAAAACGTGTGTGTATATATATATACACACACACACACACAGTGGTACCTCCCAATAAGGGATACCCATGGAACCAGATATTTTGTCCTTTAAATAGAGGTGTTCCTTCTTCGGAGGTTCATGTGTTGATACATATACAGTATAATACATTTAATGAGAAATGTGATTAATGTTATTTTTAAATGTTGTAAATGCAGTATTAATGAGTTAACATATAGCATTTTAAATACAGTGTGTTTAAATTTAAAAATACTGAAACAATGAAATTTCTTAAAAAATTTTCTAATGAAAAATTTAAAATTTTATCGAAGTGTATAAAATGGGTGATAATGTTTGGTACTTACAGAAATTTATTTGAAATGGTTTGTTACATGGTTTTTTTTTTTTTGGCAGTATTTATTTTACAAGAACGTGGATAAACTAAGTTTATGGATCATTTTGAACCCCTCGCTATCGGCTGACTATATCTGAAGGGTGTCCGTTAAGAGGAGTTTCACTGTATTTCAATATCTTTGAACTTCCTGCTTCAAAGAATTTTTAGCTGCGATGTCCTTCCGTCGTTGTATTAAAAGCACCCAAGACTTCTTAGCCACAATGTCTCTCCATCTTTTAATTAAAAGCACGCCTGTCGAAGAAAACTTCCTGCGTCCAACGAAACGTAAATTTGTGGAAACGAACTCGAATTTTACTGAAGTCGGGCCGCTTAAGAATAAATGCATAGGTGCCAACTTCTAGAAGTGAAAAATCTGTAGTCAATCGCCCGCGCAGGCCACCATTTTGATTCCTCATGACCACAATGAGGTTTCCTTCGTTGACATTTCTTTCATAATTGCAGAAGTTTTGGCCTTTGCAGATCCATATTGTTTTGCAATACTGCTGTCAGGAAACGTTTTCCGAAAGAGCATCCCCGTGTGATCGCTGCAATTCATTGGCAAATTATGTTCGATCAAAAACAATGTAAATAAACATTCAGCTTTAATCATGGAGGTATCGTTAAATGCAAAAAATGAAGGCTTGATACTATGATTAGACTCTACAGCCTTGAACGTCTTCTTATGTTTAACAGTCTCAGAATGCAAAGTAATATCGCGTTTACCACCGTGAGTAATGCTTATGTCTTTACGGCAACACGTGCAGAAAGCATATTTTGGCCCCAGTCTTGATTTTTGAATAAAATTAAACATCTTCATACATTCGGCTTTAAACGTTTTGTGGAAAACCGGCGATGCGAGAGACTGCGGTTGGAGACATTTGTATTATGCCATCGTCAGAGTTGAAAGGAAAAACTTTTACAGTTATAGTTGAACTAGTTTTGTTTAGTTCCGGTTAGGTTTTAACAATGCTAAAAAGCCACGAGGTATGGCTCT
>QLNU02015359.1:29061715-29076144 GCA_006491805.2 Dysdera silvatica | reverse complement strand
CTCGCGGGAAATACCGGTTTTTAAAGGGAAAAACTGGCCTGCCCGTCGTGGCAACATTAGCCGACTGAACTTTCTTTTCCCTATTATCGAAATTAATTGTAGACGTGTATTAATCTTACCTTCACATAAATCGGTGTCTATATTTGTTTCGAAGCATTTTTTCAACATGGGCCTCAAAAGAAGAGCGGGAACAAAAAACCCGCCAATCTTTAGCAGTGAATTCTTCATTCAAAATCATGCTGACATTATATCCTGCGTTGCTATGATTTTCGTTATTGGACTTCTGTTTCAGGTAAAGTTATAGTTATTGGAATGCATATCGTTGACCCATATGTCTACAGTGGTGACGTGTTCACTAGACATAGGGTTTTGAGCTGGTTATTTGCAACTGTGTTTGTAAAAGATCGGTTTTTGCGTTTTTTATGGGAAATATATTATTTATTTTATTTGTCGAAATAAAAAATAAAAATAACCAGAGACTTATTAAAATTGTCGGTTCCGGAGTAACCCCGAAAGATCTGGGATCGATAAAATCCGTTGTTTAAAATTTCCTTGATGTATCGGCATGCATTCATGTTAATTTATATGGATGTAATTTTCATTTAAAGTAATAACTAGAATATCTTTTCTCCAGTCCAAATACGAAGAAAAAAACGAAAATAAAATGCAGGTTAAAAAATGGAAAACCAAACTAAAAAAACAAGAACAAACAAAACAATGTGGAACTGCAAAAGCAGGAATAGAAGTAGGAATAAAAACAATAGAAGAAAAAGCAATATCTTCTCGTCTAAAAGGGTTTTTGCAATGCTTGGCTTCGAGGACTGCTGTTTCCTTTATCAAGCAAAGATTTAATGTATATGCTATGATTTAAATGTACACTTGTGGGAATATAGATTCTGCAGACACTTTACATATTGTTTAAAACTAGTATCGCCTTGGCTATTGCAGAATGACCTTTGATATCCTTGTATTTATTACCTTTCTCTTTTCCCCAGAATAATAGCCATAACTTTAATGTAATGCAAACTGGTACTTCAGACCTGTAGTCAAGTCGAGACCAGCAGGGAATTTGCATATATTTTCTTCCCCCTTGTAAGAAAATATAAGCAAATGGACCCTCCTCCTTCATAAGATTTTGTTGTCAAGATGAGAAAACATATATATATATATATATATATATATAGCCTGCAAAAGGGTTGGTATCTAACTGGAAGGAGACTCAAGGCTGAACGTGTGAGCATGTGCGGCTTTACTTCTGTTTCTTTTTTTTTTATTTTTTTAAAGCAAAATCATAAATTATGTCATTAAAATCAAGTTTTGCCATGGTATAATTTTCTATGGATGGAATAAGGAAGGCTTGCAAATTTTTCTGGATCAGTCATTGACCCAGAAACCACCATATTTAACTAAGTGTTAAATTAGCTAGGACAGATGTTTTTAAATAAAGTACGGTTGCCAGTTGCATAAAGCAGTATTTTCGGACACTGCCTACTAAAATAGAAGTCTTCTTTCCTACCGAAAATTTCTTTTGAGTTCTGGTTTGGTATCCTTATTATGGAGAATTTCATTGAAAAAGTTTCGTTGTTTAAGTTTGTTTTTCTAAATTGCAGCAAGCATTGTCATTCGTTTTAAAAAAAAAAAAAAAGGGAAGGAGAAATTATTTTTACTAAAATAAAAAATCACATAAGAAATTTTTGGGGCTCTGGTCTCGCAGGCTCATGTATTAGCCCTGCCTTCTTGCCCTGATGGTTATTAAGATGGCTGCCTATTTGTCCTTGTAGTTATCGAGGCCATCGCCTACTTGCACTTTCTGACATCATCCCCATAGGCTTAGAGTTATATGGGCCTGTGCTGGACTCTTTCCCAACGATTTAAAATGCAATTTTTGTGACTGAGCAATGCTTGTAGAAGCACCAGTATTCCCAGGGTTGTAGCCAGTGCCATCTTAATGAGGGGGCAATAGGGCCCCAACTTAAAATGGGTCCTAATTTGGTGAAGTTTATTAAATTTTTCTTATTGCAAAAAAAATTGTAAAGTTATTATAAAAAAACAGTCCCAAAACGTGCATGATCGTAACCAGGGCCCACAAATCCGTTGTGGTGACCTGAGCGTTGAGTAAACGTTTTTACTGCCTTGAAATATTTTTCTTGAAAATGATGCTCATTGAAGCACCCACAGATTTTTTTTTACGAGCAAGTTCGATACAGTAAAATTTCTCTGTAACGATACTCGAGGGACTATTAACAGTATTGTTATAGACAAGGTTGAACATTATACATATCATATCTGCCAGGGTTGGGTAAAATACATCATTATATATACTGGGGATTTCACAATACAGGGTGTCCAGGCTAAAGGTATAGAAAAGTAATGACTTATACTGGGAGAATGACACAGGGTTAGTTATAAATTTCAGTTGCATTAAAGATGGCAACTCCTTAAGTTTCTTTTCAGATTAACGAATTTTAATGTAATCACCATTAGTGGCTCTGCGGATGTCCAAATATTATTCAATCTCTTTGCCAGGTATTTAGTTACATCTGAGGTATTATTAAATCGATACTGCTGCACAGATACTCTGTTTCAAAACATCCAAATTACAAACCTTTTGCTGGTATACAATCATGTTATTGAAGTCCCAAGCAAAAAAGTCCAACGACCTTATGTCCAAACATCTCTAAGGCCAAGCAGTAGGGCCTTCTTTTTCAATCCAGCATCCAAGAAAGATCTTATTCAAAAACTCGGTAACATCTCCATAACTAGTCATGTGTGTTTCTCTCAGTATAAGCCATTACTTTTGGATACGTTTAGCCTAGACACCCTGTATAACATCTATTTTACCATTTTTATTCTCCACATCATGGGAAAAACTGTGCATCTTTTTTGAATGCCTTTTGTCGTAGGCCATGTTTTATCTAGACTTAGATGCATAATTAAATTGCATTAATTTATTGGCAGTGTTTCACTTGTGTATTTTGTTAAAAATTTAAGCATGATATTAACTTAAATTGTGAAAGTTTTATTTAATACTCAATTTTTATCTTTGCCAGGCTACATCAGCAATCGCATCAGTTTTTGTGGTAATGCATCATAATATCACAGAAGGTAATATTAATTATGAATATAATTATTAATTATATTATATTTTTGTAGCAGGATTTATATCTTTTAGAATTTATGGACATGAAATGCATAAAATGTTATATTGCATATAGTTTAACTGTACGCTTGGCTCTGTGATTGTATACTCAAGGGTGGACTGGGTCCTCTCAAAGGGCATAGTATACCTTGGATCAGGGGTATACAAAACTAAAAAAATTCAGTCGCCAGCCCCTTTATCTCAGGAGCCAACAGCACGCAATGTATATATATATACACACTGGTGTAGTCGAGGTGGCACCAAGGCGTTTTTCAGTCCTTTTACATACAAAATACAAGTATTACCTGAAGATAAATTGACCCCGTAAAAGGGAGCATCAGGGCACTTCTTTCATCAGAGCTACACCACTGTATATATATACTCACTTGCAATAAGATATATCCACCCAGAAAGAATTGAGCCACAACTATCAAATTCGGCATGTATATGGTGTTCGAGTAGGTAAACAAATAATCAAAACACCGTTTTATTGACGTGTAGCAGTACAAAGAATGTGCTTTTCAATAGGTGGTAAAACCACCCCTGGCAACCGTAAAAGCCGATACTCGGTGGGGCATGGAGTGGTTGATATCCTGCTGCGGTAGATCCTTCCACAAACACAGCAATTGCTGAACGAGTTCAGAGGTATTCTGAGACAGCTGAAGTTGCCTACCCAATATGTCCTGAACATGTTCGATAGGTGAAAGGTCTGGAGACCTGGCGGGCCACTCTAGGACATTAACACCTCAAAGACATTGTTACGACAGCTGAGCAGTATGTGACTGAGTGTCATCCTGCTGGCAAACAGAACCAGGCTGGCCAGATACCATAGGCAGTACCACCATCTGCAAAATATCGACATACCTGCGGTGAGAGTACCTCTTAGTACTACTAAAGGTGACCAGATGGCCCAGGAGATCGCTCCTCAGACTGTCACATCAGGTATTATGGTTGTGTGCCACTCGGTAATGAATGTTGGATTCATTCGAACTCTGACCTTGTCTCCACGCACGTGTATGGTGGTCATCAACCTTCAATAAAAAGCAGGATTCGTCACTAAATGTATCATTCTTCCAATCTTGCACTGTCCAGCTTGGTCGTGAGCGGCACCATTCTGGATGACATTGCCTATGGTGGGGTGTCAGAGGTAAGCGCCATAATGGTCGTCGAGACCTGAGCCCAGCGTCAGCCAATCATCGCCAAATGATTCCCTTGATATCAATGGACCCCTACGAGTTAGTAAATGGCATCAAATTGTTGATAGCTTTGCTTTGATGCGGATGTGGCTGCTCGCCTGATTACGTGATTTTCTCACTCATTAGTGATCTGAGGATGTTCAGAGCCACTGCGACGGCTGACTGTGTCTTTTCTGAGCCACTGGTTCCAACTTCGGGCAATGACCATGTGGCTTCTTCCAATATGCTGACCGATCTGTCTGTTCAACTAACTGGTCTCTCTGAGGCTTATAATCCGCCCCCTCTCAAAGTCGGACAAATGTTTGTAATGCCGTAGGGAACGTCTGTAAAGCATCTTTCGTGTCAATATCGTGTATCTGAGCTGCTAATCCAGTTGTAAATGCCCATCACTGAGCGCACCGGCCCTTTTAAATTCTACTCGCATTGCAGTTCATACACGCGTTACATACCTCCACAATGCTCATTGGTGCTGTACGTTTGATCATTTGCATAACTCGCCAAACCACATTTGCATGCTGAGTTTCGTAGTTGTGGCTCAATTCTTTCTGGGTGCACATATTTTATTGCAACAGAGTATATAATACTAGATATATATAATATTAGTGCAAGATCGGATTAAAAGTAATTAATTTTTTAACAGGCACTAACCCAAATAGCATCAGTCAGCTGCCACCCAGTCTTACAAAATTACATTATATGTGTCTATTTTATTTTCCGCCAAAATGCCAACGATCAATGGATTTGGTTGGATCAGAGTCTTTTATTGGAGGCCCATTTAAAGTGTTATTTGTCTTTTTTTTTAATTTTGTCTAATAAAGCGATATCGGTACAGAAATCCACTTGGATAGGCTACTGTTAATTTTGATATTTTGCACCAATTATTAATATCATAAATAAGCTAAAGAAACTAAACGTGAACCGTTCTAATTGTAAATACGTTTACTTGAAAAAAAAGACACCCTGTATATAAAGCTGCTATGCCTTTTATCATGTGACACTGCCTTCTGCATATTATTGATTCCTTATAATGTCTTTCAAATTATATCCAGTTTTTTAATCGAAATTAAAAATCGTTTTTGCACTTCCAGCGGTATTCATTTGGTCTTGTGTTTCAAATTTTATTAGCTTTTAAAAATAAATTTTAATTCCCTTGTGCCTTTTGTGATTTTTGTTTTTTTCTTCCTTCGAAGCTGGAGAGTTTGATACTGTTTACTACATGTATGGAGCCCAGGATTTGTGTGTTATAACCTTCTACTTCCTTATTGCTATTGTGATGCATGCCATTCTGCAGGAATATGTCTTAGATGTAAGTGTTTCATGTTAGTGTTTCTTAATACGATCTATGGAAGTGTATCTTTTACGAGAATGTTTAAATGTACAAAGCATGACATGTCTGTCATCAAACGGTGCCATAACCTATAAGTTTGCTAGATTTCGTCCACCCGCTCCTGATTATCAATGAGTTTATTGTGATATAATTATAGAATGATTAACACGGTATTATATGTATTGTAGTCATCATAATGGCATCGTATACATTGCAATCGTGCCATATGATGGCATAATGATACAATAGTCTTCAACCATGCTGGACACTTAAGCTTGAATCGGGCTAGTATTGGACTGCTATCTATTTTTTATACCACGTCATATTCGAATTACGATTCACCAACTGGTGGATTGCAGACATATTTTAGGTACTCTAAAGAAGATATCAATAAGGCTTTCTGTTTATTTTTATCTTATACTGTGCCTATATTTTAAAAAGCAAATGCTCAACTTCAGTCTGCGGAACCGTATATTCATATGCTAAAATCTGTTCTCTTAAAATTGTACAGAGAAATGCTAGTGAAATTTGTAAAACCAAGCGTCACAAAATTATGTAGTGATATTTTGAAAGTCCACTATCATGAGAGGAGTAATCAAAAAGATGATGTTGATATCTTAATTGGAAATGGAACACTGAAAGTAATCCAAGATTTTAACATCCATGATAAAAATGAATTTTATGAAAACGTCAGAAGCTATTTCATAGCAGCATGTGACTACATGCACAATAAATTTCCTTTTGAGTTAGAAGTGTTACATCATGCAGAGGTTACACAAATATCGAATTTTGAAAATGCATCATTTTCCAGCTTAAAATATTTTACAGAAAAATTTCCTGTTCTTTTGTTCAATAATACAGAAGATGAAGCTGTTGATGCTTTACAAACAGAATTCAGTGAGTTCCAGGCTTTCGAAGTTCCACAAACTGTGAGTAATGAAGGTAGCATTGATGCACAATGGGCAGCCATAGGTAAAATAAAAAATGATACTTGTGAATTAAAATTTAAACGACTTTCTCAGGTTATGCTGTCAATACTTACGATCCCTCACAGTAATGCAGCATGCGAGAGAGTCTTCAGTCAAGTGAAGAAAATTAGAACTGACTTCAGGTCAACCATGTCTGATGACACATTAGAAAATTTACTAATAGTTAAATGCAGACAACATGTGAAATGTTACGAGAATGTATTTGACAAAAAATTTCTCAAATGCAAAATCTTGCACTACAGCATTTGTAAATTCTAAGAATTAATATTGCGTTTAATACAGTTTAATCCTCTATTATTATTAATTTAATAAATACTTAATTTCCTCATTGTGCCCTTTTTTCATAAATTATGTATGATTTTGTTTAATTAAAAAATGGTGGCCTGCCCACATGTGCAATTAACTACAGATTTTTCACTTCTAGAAGTTGGCACCTATGCCAGGGGGAAAAAGGGAATTTTTTGGTCAAACCGGAAAAAGTCAGGAAAAACCTGTTTTGAACAAATCATTCTTCCATGAGCGTGAAGTCATTTCCCCTTCAATCGAAGTTCAGTTGCTTGTGATTCATCAGAGAATTTTGCCAGAAAAGTCCGGGGGTGCTGGTGGGGGACCTGGAGTGGGAACTCTATTCAAAGAAGTCTGACAAGTTTGTAAAATGGATCTCCATCAAAAATATATAAGGGTGTCCCGTTTTTTAAGGACTTGATTTAAGGTTGTGGTCTCCTTTCCTGAGAAGGTAATCAGCCCCCACCTCCACCATGTTGAAAAAATTTTACTGTAAAATGAATTAATGTAGAATTTTGTTTTAAATATTTCATTTTGTGTAAGAGTGTACATGACAATGGAAGTTGCTCTTTGATGTTAAAAATGGACTCAAAACAGATTTCCAAGGCAAATCTTTCATGCATCATCGTTTTTTTTTTTTTAACAGATGTTTGAATCTTACCTACTCTGTAGTAAGGATAAGGGAAATTATATAAATTAATATTATGTAATTTATATAATTAATTATATAAATTTTAATATACCTCTATAAGTTTTCAATGCAAAAATTATGTTAAGAAATGTATTCATTGATGTTAATTTCATTAGTTTGCTTAAATATTTAGTGTTAAGCATAAAATACATCCAAACGTTAACGACTTCTAAGCTCTTCCCTGCCACTTTTGGAGCTCCCTCGATAAAAAGTGTCTAGCTACAGCTCTGGTTTGTTTCACTAGGTGATAGGTTTATAAGCCTTGAGAAATCAAGTTCCGATGCAGCACGACCTTGCCTGTCCTTGCAACTTAAAATGCAAGTCATTATTGTTAACAGTATCATCTACATTGCAATCATTAATGATATAATGTATATTGTAAGATATTATTACCCTTCACAGGGATAACACAATTGCCAAATAATGGTCAACACACAGTCACCAGGGTGAGTTTTCGTGGGGGAATTTATTATGCAACAATTGTAATAATAATTGAAAATTATTGTATAATAAATTCCCCTATGGAAGCACGAAAAATTCACCCCGGTGGCTTTGTGTGTTGACCATTATTTGGCAATTGTGTTATCCCTGTGAAGGGTAATAATATCTTACATCTTTACATACGGAGAAAAAGAGCGTTATTACCTGTCCTCATTCGTCTAGCGGTCCAAGACACTCCGGGCTAAACGGAGGGACCCTGGGTCGAATCCAGGATGAGGACAGCATCTCTTTTTCTCCTAAACAAAAATATCTCTGATTTGAGCTTATTTATGCTTGGGTTTTGAAAATTATTCATAATAATATACAATCTTAATGGTATCACACAGGTGCCTGTGTTGTAAAATGTGAAGAAATATTGCTTACCCATTTTTACACATATCATAATGCTCTAGTGGTTTAATAAGTATGGGTAAGCACAAAGGTATGGTTTGGAGATTCTGTGAAAGCACCAATCCCAAGCCATGACAAACTTGCATTCACTTCGCTGAGAGCATGAATCTCTTACAAACACATTCTCATAGATGGAGTTCCTACTCTCAGTTTGTGCCGGAGCTGTCTTGGGTTGGGCCTAACAAAACTGAGCGGAACTTGTTGTTTTTCTCATATACGTTAACTTAGTAAGTTAGGTAATTTACTACTATAACTTAGTAAGTTAGACAACTCACTACTATAACTTAATAAGTTAGTAGTAACAAGTCGAAAATAGTCTCGGAGATCATGCATGGTGCACATAATTGTCCTTGTGTCATGAAACAAACGTATTGTTTCTTGGTCTCCTATCAGACAATTAAGCTAGCGTCTATCGCTTGACAACTAAGTGCTAATGGAATAAGGATATAGGTTGCAGTAATCGGAGGTGGATTTACAATTTTGCCGCTTGTAGGCTGACATATTTTGCCGCCTGATCTTGCCAAACATAACTAGAGGTATAACCGAGGTTTTGACACTTCTGTCAAATTTTTAATTTGATTCCCTTGGCAGTTATTTCAAATTTGTCTTTTCACATGTATTCGCGAATTTGAGGTACTTTTGAGAATCTTTCCAAATGGCCGTGTCCATGGCAGCTCACCCCTTGGCAATGCTTCGTTATGTCTCTGAACATATTCAAAATTAAATAATTTAATTGGCCACCAAAGAATTTAGCTGCGCCTTCACAAACTTCTTGTCGGCAAGCTTTCGTTGAAAATTTGGTGCTATAGGCTTCAGTCTACTTGGCTCATTGGTAAATTCACCACTGGGAATAATCAAAAATGTTATATTTTTTGATTCATGTCAATTGACACTAAAATTTTGTGTTTTATGCTGTTACTAACTTGTTTTTTGTTCATATTTCAGAAACTAAATCGGAAACTCCACCTCTCTAAAGTAAAACACAGCAAATTCAATGAATCTGGACAGCTTCTGATTTTCTATTTAGTTTCCCTAATTTGGGGTGGTAACATCATCATGCATGTAAGTGTTGAACAAAAGAATTCACCGTCTTCTTGTTCCTAAACTACTAATACTAAGACCCTGTTTAATGCCGAAGATGTGTTCTTTGGAAGTGCGCTGTTATATAGGATCATGTTTGTGCATTTGATATTGTGCGGTATTAATTTGTTTTCATTTCGAAACAATATGTATGGCCTCACCTTGTTTGAGAATGACCCTTGCACTGTCCTTTCACCAACGCAACCAGTTCCGCGAGAGATCTTTGCTCCATTTGCTGGCATTTTTTCTTTTAGATGGAATTCACGTATTGATGGGAATGAATTTCAAGTAGAAAGATGCGAATTCGTAAGCAATGTGTGTTCACAGAGTGATGTGAGATTTTACGTGAAAATCTGTCAAGTGGAAGCGTACAAAAACTTAGTAAAAGTAGGAGCTAATCTAGTGTGCTACGGATAGATTGGCCACCTTGCGGCAAAAAAAGCATTTTAAAAAGCATGCATTTAATATATTAAATGAAATTAGACTACTGCTTGCTTCATCACGGCACTACAAATGGCACTATATCCTGCATTGGGGTCACTTTTGTTTTCGTTGGAAGTCAGGTTCGTTCATGTTGACTTCGTTTCGTGTTGGGATTTGACACTCGTGGGTTGGATTCAGGTTGACTCGATTTTTCGAAAAAGTCCAAACTATTATGTATAATTTAAAACTGCATGCTAATTCAGAAAATGTCACTAGGAGAATTTCCCTATTTTTTCTCTTCAAATTTGGCATATGAAGTTGGAAAAAATTTCCAGCATTTTTTTTTGGCTCGCTTTCATGCCTGGGTATGACTTATTTCCGTTGTTAATCTGCGATGTATTTGTGTTCGTTGATTTGTTACACATGCATTCTATGTCACCAGGGAACACTTGCATATATTACAAACATTGTGATGTGTCAATGCCATTAAAAATTTGCCTTTTTTTTTTTTACATTTTCACATTTTCGTGATTTGTGAAAAAACCTGACGTGATAGAGATTTTTTAGGGTCAATTTTATAATCTACAGAGAAAATTTGTATTTTATACCTCTTTATTTTAAAACAACAGAAAAAAGTGAAAAAATAAATGCAGATTAGTGTTATCTAAAGCTAAGGCTGTCTAATGAAACGTATTCTGTGTAATGTAATAAAAATGTATTTTGAATTTCTAGGAAGGCTATTTGCTCAACATCAGCAGGCTATGGCAGGGTTATCCTCATAATTCAATGACGTATGTGTTGTTTACCTTATATTCCACCTTGTCAATGTCGAAGTATTCTTATGTTAGTTTTATGTTTTACAAGGCATAGATCACATTCGTTACACCAAGACCTTAGCCGCCCTTCTGCTATAAAACTCAATCAATGGATATGAATTATTGTGTGGTATTGAGTTACTGTTCTCAGATGAAATTTGGCTGTTAGTGCCTTATTGAATTAAGCGGTTTGGAGATGGAAAATCCTGATAAAGTAAACGTTATTTTCGCGAGGACTTTTCCCTGGTCCTTCTGCAGAAACAGAAGTACTTTTTCACATCTTTGAACATGTTATCTTGTGGTACAGCATGCTGTACATGCCAGATGCTGTGTTGAGGGTACATAACACAGCATGCTACCTGTACCAAATGTTATGTTATGATACATTGTGCTGTAAGTGCAAAATACTGTGTGAGGGTGTGCAGTAAGCATGGACTGTTACGCCGCGGCACACCACGCTGTAATTATAAACTGCTGTGCCACAGCACATAGCCTGCTGTTAATCATGGGAGATGATATGACATAATATACATAGCATGCTTTAAGCACACGGGAAATTGTATGCCATGGCATATACAGCATATTATAAGCGCAGCAAAAAGGCCATGAAATAGAAGTTACTTACTTTAAACTTTGAGAGAATATCATATCATAAGAAATACCAAATGGGCCGTAAGCTTCACGTAACAGTGCTTTGAGGACGTATTGTATTTGAACGTTCCAACAAATGTGATTAAAGTCCTGTAGCGATGCAGTTGTAACGTGTTTGGTTAGCATGCTATTAACTCAGATTTGATTTATAACAGTGCCAAAATAGAATGCTTACCAACCTATCTAGGCTGTAAGAAGTTTGAGTTGCTCGGAGAATTGTATGAAAAAAGCATGATCATTGCTTTACTGAAACTTAATATCTAGAGTTTGAATCCTTTCGTTGGCGCAGTATAGCCCAGATGCTCTTGCGCCATAAAAAAGCCAAACAAACAATCCTTTCGACACGTCGGTATGAAATAATTGTGTATTTCAGACCATTGGTCGTAAATTCTGATATGCTTTCTGATTTTAGGTTCATGTTTAAATTTTATTACATCGTCCAGTTGGCATATTGGCTACATTGCTATCCTGAATTGTATTTCCAGAAGGTCAAAAAGGTATTCTTTTTTTTTTTAAGTTTACCATTAAAAAATTCTGATTCCTAAATTTCGTGTCTTGTTTAATGTTTGTTTCATATGTCATTTTGTGTATCTTTTAGCAGATGTAATAATCTTTTCTTTCAGCTTGACCTTTGCAATCCTTGCACCGTAATATGCATACAAATGCAGTGGACCCTGCCTAAAGTGGCCGCCTTAGGAACTGGATTGCAATGGACACCAGGTGGTCAATGTACATGACAGGCTTTAGTACAGGCATGACTAAGCCCCTACTGGTTCTGTCTTACAAAAAATGGGAACTTTATTCAGGTGGCTAATTTACCAAGGTGGTTACTTTACTAGGTTCCACTGTATTTGCATATGTATGAGCAATTCCATTAATTTTACATTTTTCTTTCTCCTCCCCCCCCCCCAAAGTGGTTAATGGTTAGTATATACTAATCTCTTCTACACCATAATATTTTAATTCCCCAAGAGAAAAAGTATGCCTTTTCTGCCGCCTTTGTGGTGTGGTGGCTTAAGTTTAAAATATTTTGGCAGGCCCTGTAGTGATATGTTCAACTAGTGTGCCATTAACCCCTGTTTAATCCCCAGTGGTGAAGGAGGAAAAAAGTCTCTTACCACATAATTGCTTATTGTGGTTCAGGAGTTGGTTCTCTGGACCTCATGGGGGTGTGGGTTCCTCGAAAAACTGTAGGTCGTGATGCCGTATCACCCTTGCCATCCATGTCCTGTGAAAACGAACAAATGGAGCAATGTGGCATCCAAGTTCACTCAGTACTGTTACAGGCTTTGGGTTTACTGGGATGGATCAGGTTCCCAGTATGGTTGCTCGTGTGGAAAGGTATTGTCGTTAGGAGGTCCCATTGAAGTTCTTGGTCTCATCTTAGATAATGCCTCAAGTGGATTTAAGGCGCAGAATTACAAAGGTGGATTTTTGTTTGCCGTAGCACAGTGTTTTCCAACCTCCCTTAAGTTACGAACCCTCTTTTATAGTAGCCAAGAAATCTGCGACCCTCCATTTATAGTCGCCAAACCAATTGTGACCCCTCTGTCACCGCCACATTTGCATAATAAAAGCATTTTTAACAGAGTAAAGAAAACACATTAAATATAAAATTATATTAATTATATTATTATAAATGTAAAGTTAAAAATCACTGGTAGAATATTTCAATGTAGCCATGTTGAAATATAAAAGCATTGGAAACATTTGGTATGAAATTCTTTATAAAAATAATTGCAGTGAACCCCTTCCTCCGCAGAAATCAGTTCCTGAACCCTAGGTTGGGAACCATTGTCTTACAGTTAACCAGCTGAAGCTGTCTCTAATATCCCACAACGATAGAGATCTATATAATCTGCCCGTTCATACTCGTTTATTGCTTATTTCTATTTCCAAGGAATGATAAATCATAGCCTTTAGGATTATATTTAAATAACATTTATAGTGAGGTTCAGTAGGTATACATGTAGTAAGAAGGGATTCTGTGTGTAGGATAAAAAGTTTGAAAACTACTGTATTAGATGACTTTACAGGCATAGGCGTAGCCAGGGTTTCGGGGTTGTACCTATCTCCATTGCAATGAAATTCTGTATATTTAACATAGGAATATATGAGTTGTAGCTCTGTAACCCTCTCATTGAGCGTATAACCCCTCCTTATGAACTTTATGTTTACAGGTAGGGTTTTCAGCATAAAACTTAAAAAGTAGTTTAGCGTGTGAAAGTAAGAAGTAATTTAAAATAAGCCTCTTGACTTTTGTGATCCCAACAAAAGGTCATTGGCCTCTCGACCTTTGCAAACATCGGCCTTTGGGTCGTCTTAATAAGTCATTTAATTCTTACCATATTTTTAATATTAATGAGTGCCTTTTGGTTTCTATTTGGTCTCTGTATAGTTTATTATTCATATAAAATAAATGGTTTTCTTTGTTTTTAGGATGAAATGCGACCCAGAATAATTTACACGACTCTGTATCTCATCTTCTTGAGTGCAGCTTATGTTTTGAAGTTAGTAATTTTCAGATTTATATGTAATTTTGATATTTTTTTTTGTGTTAAAGGTTTATAATTATTACTCCATTTTGTGACATTTGGCTCATAAGTATAATGTTTTTACAAGTTCAACTAATTACATGCGTCACATGAATCACGAGTGACATTACTATTAAATCCCATCCTTGGTAACAATTTTTGAACATTCATAGTTGGAGAAAAGAAAAATTCAAGTTCTGGTTATGTCTAGGGTCACAGACAATGCCATACGTATTTGTATTAGTCTTTTACCGGGTGATTAACCTTGACTCTTGGATTTAATTATGGACGGTCTTAAGCACGCAATATATATATATAGTGTTCCCATGCAACCTGGAACTGCCGGGAATTCGGAAACATCCCTAAAAGTAAGGGAAAGATGAAATTTTTTGGTAGAAACTGAAAAAG
>QLNU02015359.1:29039822-29061615 GCA_006491805.2 Dysdera silvatica | reverse complement strand
GGGAATTTGAAAACATCCCTGAAAGTAAGGGAAAAATGAAATTTTTTGGTAGAAACTGAAAAAGTCAGGGTACATCTTCCTAATCTGTTCTGAAAAGATAAATTTCACACAAACATAAAGCTATTTTTCCCCCCAAAATCAAAGTTTAATTCAAAGTTTTGTTTGAGGTCAGTCAGGGAATTTTTGTTTCTGGAATATGAGTGGGTACCGTAGTGCATTCTTCAGGGTCATAGTATTTTCTATCAGGCATGTTACAACCTTCAAATAATTATTGCTAGTATAGTCTTAAAATTTAATCTCTTGTCGTCCCCGCAGTGGTGCTGTGACAATGTGTTCACCTAACTTGTGTTTATTCCAGGGTTTGACACTTAAGCTACATAAAAAAAAGAGAACACTTACCAACTAATCGCTCATTGTAGACCAGTGGTTGGGTTCCTTAGGCCTTGAGAAGTTCGTATTCCTCCGGAAACTGCGGCTCCCATCGCAGCATAACCCTTGTTTTCTTTATGCCGTAAAATTTAATTGTCTCCAGCTGTGCCAAAATAAAGAAGTCCTGGGGGGGACAGAGGTTGGTTTCCTAGGGGTTCAGATTCTGCAGAAAACTGAAGGTCTGGCGGTAGCATTCCTCTTGCTGTCCTTACGCCGTACAACTCAAACCTCGAAATGTGGGGTTATAGAGCTGCAAGCAACCTTGTGTGGCGCCTCACTGACTGATGGCAGTTTTGACTTTAAGTAGGTGGGCATTATGTTTTGGCAAATCGATGTGCATAGTAATAATAACCCCTATGTGTCATAATTCGTTGGACAGTATCTGCAGTTCACCTCTGGAGTCCTTTTTAATAATCTTTATATGAACCTTTTTCATTTTAATATGTTATAGTAGCTATAAACGTTGCTTTTGGACCACCTGAAAGCTGGGTTTATCACTCAGTAAGCATATTTTGCTAAATATGTTTTGAAAGTCGCATTAAGCATGCGATTCCATCTTAGATATTACATAGTATAGTCTTGAAGAGTAAAATATATTTATACTATCTCTTTTTCGTATTTTAGCTTCACCCGAATCGCCATTTGCTTGTCTGTTCTCCACTACCTTGTGGAAAGCATCTTTCACGCTGCCCGATTGCTGTACTTTGCTGAAAAGACCAAGGCAGCAAGTTATGGGTAAGGTGTTATTTAGTATATAGATGTGAAATTATAGTTAATATTATAAGAAACTATACTCTTTTATATTACTTTTTTTTATATGGTAATTTTGGTTATCTCTTTTTGAAATTATATTTAAATATTAAACTGTGGTGTGATTTTTCTAAATTACTTTTAAAATAATAAAAACGATGCAAATTTTTTTAATTTGTTTTTAATTGTATTTGATCTTTAATTTGTATTACAGATTCACTGTGTGGAACGGTTTGTTTGTTCTGGCTCGACTTGGATCTATTTCTCTGTCAGTTCTTACGTTCTGGTACGGACTTGGACCCAGCAAAAACGACGGTAATGTGGACATCCTCACTGGCGATTTCAACACTCAGATTATCCGGATCAACGCGTTGGTGGCCATCTGTTTGTTGCAGGCTTGGATGATGTGGAACTTCATCAATTTCCATCTGAAACGAATGCGGGAACGGGCTGCACAGATCGCTTCCAGCAAGAAGAAGGCTGCCGCTAAGAAGGAAAAGAACAAGATCAAGAAGGATGAATGTAAGCAGTCATCTTCTTACCTTTGCTCTAAAAGCATGGAGTGGGAATGTGAATGCTTCAAAAGAATGCATTCTCCAAAGTGAATGAGATTAATGACTCACTCAGCGAATGAGTGAATGACTGTGTGAATATGGTTCACGCCTCATGAGTTGAATGTTCTGTATGGTATAGTGGTAATTCGTTGGTTACCATCATTGTTCCCACAGTTCTTGAAATTTTTTTACCAAGTCAGGGCCCTTGAAAAGTACTTGAAAACTGCCAAAAATGTGGTTGGTCTTTGAAAAGTCCTTGAAAATAATTTTGAGAAAAATTCAAGTTTTGGCAAAAGAAAGAAAGAAAAGATGGTATTTTGCCTTATTTCCGAAACAAAGCCAGTCATGCTTCAGACATGACCCCCCCCCCTCCTCCTCCTCTGCCCACTGAGTACAGCCGATGCAAGGGATGAAATAAAAGGTATCTTTTGCTGGCAATGTGCCGAGTTGAAAAGGAGCAACATAATTAAACACTAATTCATTATTAATCTTATAATGTCTTGCATTTTTAATTATGTATATCGTGATTGACAATATAAGATCCTTGAAAAAAATATTTGGTCCTTGAAAAGTCCTTGAATTTCACCAGGACAAAAGAGTGGGAACTATGCCCATGTGAATCATCCAGATTTGATTCCGACGAGTACCTAACTCTTCTTGAACTTTTTTTTTTTCTGCAAATCCGTAGTATGGGGTTTGTTTTTTCTAGGTGAGATAGGTTCAGATTCATAGGAAAATTGTAGGTTCCCATGCTGCACGATCTTGGCTGTCTTTGTGCTATGAAACGTAAGTAGGCGAATGAGTGTGAAGCGAATCACATTTAAAGAGTTAGACTGAATCCAAAAGAATACATTCTTTAAAAAATGATATCCAACAAAAAATGATATCTCTAATTTGTTCATAAAAAAAAAGGACAAAGTTTGCATTTTTCTATTGTATTTCCTTTATTCCTATCTGATAAAAAATTGTCTTTCCTTTGTGCTTGCTTTTCTTTATTTTTTTTCTATTTGCCTCTCTGTATGATCTGTATGATTCTTGTGGTCCTGTATGTGCGTGTGTGTGGTATGCAAGGGTAGCCGCCAGAGCCGGCACTGTAGCTCCGAAGATCGTTGTAGTCTCAGAGGTGCTGTAATCCCGCATTGTCTTTGTACCATAGACATCATGTGTGGCTGTGTATTAACAAAATAGTGGTAAAGTACATTTGTTAACCGTGTAAAAAGTCTGGATTTTGATTTTCCAGATGAAAGAAGATCCATGTTCCTCAATAAACTGTAGAAAAATTTAAATTAAAAAAATCTCTGGAAAAATTTGACCTTAACTGTCCTTGCACCATAAATTAGAATAACTGTCAATGCACCATAAATTACAATAACTGTCAATGCACCATAAATTACAATAATCGACCTTACACCATAAACATAATAAATGCCCCTATACCATAAATTATAATAACCACCTTTGTGTCATAAATTACAATAATTGTCAATGCACCATAAATTACAGGAATTGTCATTGCACTGTAAATTATGATAATTGCGTTGCACCATAAATTATGATAAATTCTCTTGCACTGTAAATGACAGTAACTGTCAATGCACCATAATTACAATAACTGACCTTGTGCCATAAATTACAAAAACTGTTCTTGCGCCATCAATTATGAGCAAACTAAATCTAATTTGAATACTAATGCTGTTATCATTTTACGTGTAGCTTTCATTAAGATGAACAATATAGCATTCATGTTTTCTTTGTTTTTCTTAGTAAAGAAAGCATCGGAAGAAGATGTCAACGAGTTGCCCGAAGTGGATCAGAACACAAAGAAAGACCTGCGAGCTCGAACTGGCGTTACAACTAGTCCGAAATCAAAAAGAAATTAAAGCACTCATTCAAGAAATAGATTCTCTAACTTTCCTTTTTTTAAACCGTTACTTTAAGGATATAAATTCCAGCTACTTTGTAAACGAACTTGCATTTGTAATGTAACGACTATACAACTTTAAAGGTACAATTTTTTTTTAATAAATCTTGTTTTTTTTTGTTTCTACTTCATCTTTTGTGTTGGGTTGTGATATTTGACAGATCAAACGATATCTGATGTGTTGAATATCGTATGAAATTGCGGTAGTCGATAGTTCATAGAAATGTTGCTGTCCTCGCCTGTTGTTGGAATCTGGAGGAAGTATGTTTGGTTCAGATTGGATACCTTATTTTATTTTAAATAATACAATCAATCAACTTATTGCTTCATATTATAACAATGGACTTAACGGTTGTATAGAAGTAACGTGTTATTGTAGAAAACTCGGGTTTGGTTGTAGGAGAAATCAAATATTTGTCACCATTTGGATCCTTTAAAAAATTTGGTCTTTACGTAGCATGATCTTTATTTCCCTTTATACATAAAGCACAAGACAACCAACTCATCAAATATTGATGGTGGTGATTAATGTTAATGCATTCAAGGCTAGTTTTACGTTGATTTAACCTGAGCGATTGAATAGGGATCCGACATCCAATAGGGGCCCCCCCATGCTTTGTAGAAGAGTAATTTTTTTTTCAATTCCAAATGTAGTTTTTTTTTCAGACGCAAACAACGAAAATTTCTAAATTTGGCTTAGTTTGATGAACAACATGCCTGGCAACATTATTAATCAATAAAGGAATTTTGAGTGCCATAAAGTAAAGTAAAATCTTATTCCTCCGCTTCATGGTCAGTTTTCTTGTATCCAAAGAACTTTTTAAGCGGTATTTAATTGGTGATGGGCAATTATAAAATCTTTTTACAATTGAAAGAATCGCAATTAACCCAATTTTACAATCTACTCAATAATTCATTTGTCCTTGAACTTAACGATTGAGTCATCTGTACAGATTCACTCAGCGTTCTGCAAAGCCTGACTTCATTCAACGTCTCGCATCACACTGGAATCCACAGAGTTTACAAACATCTCGTGGATATAAAAAACGCACAGTATATTGCGAAATTCTGTTGCGTTCTTGGCCACATTGGTATTGCCGGCAATGAACAGGCTGGCATTGCTGTGAAAACAGCAACTGCAAAACCTGAGTGTATTTCCATTCCATTTGGAGATTTTAACACTCATGTCTTATCCCATCTGTACAAAAAATGGCAGTTGGAATGGGACAAGCAATTTTTTAATAAGCTTCACCGCATTAAACCTCGTCTTGAGGTGTGGCAGTCTAGCTATAGTAGTGACTGTCATAAAGAGGTCACTCTGGCTAGACTTCGCATCGGGCATACAGGCTTCTCCCATCAACATCTTTTAAAGGGAGAAGGCGCCCCGATGTGTGCCACATGTGGTGAAGCATTAAATGTTTTACATATTTTATGTATTTTCCCTAACTTTAACCAGCAGCATACAGTAGCTTTTAAGTAAAATAATTTTAGCCTTCCCGACATTTTATGTGACTCTTTTAACCACGAAAGTATTTTTAACTTTTTATCTAATATTCACTATTCCCATCTCATATGATTTTTTATATCGTTTCGATTGGCACCTTTGTAACATTATTTTCTTATGTTGTTACTATCTTAGCTTCAGCTTATTTTTATTTTAAAACTGTGTGCACTTTTTCACCTTATTTAGCGCAGAATGACCGCTGTTGTCTTTGTGCCATAAAAATACAACCAACTTAATGATGAGATGTTCAATTGCAATCGTGAGCGAGTTGCCCAACCACACTGTGCTTCCCTCATGCACATAGTATCATTGTCAATTTGGTGAGTAGATAGATAGATCTAACCCCATTTTTTGATATCTAGGTAAAAAAGTTATAGTATTTGTTTATAGAATCATTATATAGTTTTTGGAAGCCTATAGAGTAAAATCCTGATTTAAGGAAATTCATACGACCTGCACTTATTTATTTATATGAGTATTTTTTTATTTAAATTTTGTTATTGTAAATACACAAAAACTTCATTTTTGAATTTATTGCACATATATAACTAGAAATTATCTACTTGCTACTTCTGTTCCGATTTTACATGAGAATTATAGAAAACAATGTAAATTATAGTGTACAATATCACATCGTATAATTCAAAAATAGACCTATTGGTATTTTAAGCTGCATTTTTAGTTTTAAAGTTATTTATAAAAATATTTAAATTATTTTTGCCGTTATAAGAAATGCACAATATATATATAGTACACGTTATAGTATTTATATTCAAAAACATGGCTGATAAAAATGCAATTACAATTTTGTTTTATCATTCAAAACAAACAAGATCGCACTGCTCACTGTAGTCCGGGGTTTGGTTCCCTTGGCCTCAAGAGGTTCGGATTCCTCGGAAACCAATAGGTCCCGGCGCAGCATGACCACTGTAGTCCTTGAGACATAAAACCACAAACAAACAAATCAAAACAAACACTGGTCAAAGATCGTATATAAGTAAATAGAAATGGTAGTCAAAATTTTATACACTTTTTGTACACATCTAATCTTGTTGAATATGAGGCCTTACCACAAGACTGATTAACTATTAATTTTATGAGCTGTTTTTATGGTGGTCCATTGGTAAATCCAGAGCCGTTCCTGGCTGGGGGGTGGGAGCGGGACACAGATAATTTATTATATAATTGTATTGTCTTTGAAATCTTCAGATTAAATGCAATAACAAGAATCCTTGTTTCATTTTGTAAAAATAAAAGTGAAAAGTATTTTCTTTTGTACGGTAATAGTTTAAAATTATGTATATGATAGTTGTGGATCTGTATGTGGGGCACACATGTAAAGCACATGGGTGGCACTTGTTGGAGGGTGGGGGGGTGGCAGCTAAGAATCCGAAAATAAATGATTATACATATTAGGAAATTATTAGTTAAAATATTTGATTGAAGAACTATGTGAAAAATCACCTCCACATATAAGAAGAATGTACGATATGCACGATTTTCTTTTTTCAAAAGCATTTTTCTTACTCTGTATGAGAAGAAGGGAGCTGCTGTACGGCCTATGCTTAGAACAGACAATTTACTACATCTGCCACTAGTATAGCCAAGGCTGTAGCCAAGATTTAATTTTGTGGGGTGGGGAGGTTAAAAAAAATTTACAGCATGTATTGATACAATCACAGCATGCAAGGCCGTAGCCAAGTCCCATTAAAAACTTAGTTTCGGGATAGGGGGGAGCGGTCCTTAAGATCCCCTTTTCTGGATACGGGTATGAGTATAGCACTTAAGGTGCAACACGACCTTTCTCAGTTTTTGGCAAAAATAAGTTACGCACATCACTGGATTTGTATT
Source organism: Dysdera silvatica (assembly GCA_006491805.2). Taxonomy (NCBI): domain Eukaryota; kingdom Metazoa; phylum Arthropoda; class Arachnida; order Araneae; family Dysderidae; genus Dysdera; species Dysdera silvatica. The sequence continues at coordinate 29,054,606 of QLNU02015359.1, read as the reverse complement.
TCTTGTCCAGTCAGCCCTATTTCTTTAGTTAGGATGTAGTTCCACTTGGCTGTGCATAATTTATGAAAAAAAAAGAAGAAATTTTTCCAGCTAAAACGATTAAAAATCTTTTTTTTTTAATGCTCTGTAAAGTTCTAAAAAATGAGGTAAGTTGTGTTGCTCCTTAAGTAATGATATTAAACTATTAAAGTGGTGATATTGTTTTTGCACTAGGGTTGCCAACAACTCACGAATGACTTTGTTTGTACTTGCTCTTTAACGTTTTTTACTTTTCAATCGATATGCTGCTTCATATCGTAGAACCGAGCTTCTGTTTTTAGGGGAAAAGAAAATCTGGCTGTCCCATGACAGGGATCGTACTTGCGACCTTGTGTAGTGACCCGGCGACGTTATTTGCCTCTCAGCTGAGGGCTCATCGGTTGGAGTCCCCATCACGCATAAGCCATTGTCCCTATCATTTCAAATTTTACCCATTTGACTAGCTGCAATTGCATAAAATACCACACATTTTTCTGAATCTGCTGCAAAATTTTATATATTTTTAAGACGTATGCCATTTTCAAATAATTTCTTAAAAGTCACGAAAAACTGTATTTTTAAGTACTGATTTCCCTCTTATTTTTTTTTATCCTGTGTTAATGCAAATCAGAAGAATAGCAATAATTTAAAAATCATGGGTTGGGGGGAGGGGATGTAATTCTCCTTTCTTCCTAGAGGTTCCGTGTTTGGGTCCCCTTCACATAGAAGCTATTGTCACTACTTTTTCAAATGTTATATGCTTGGCAAGCTATAAATTGCATAAAATGGAACATATTTTTCTAAACCTAATGCATGATTTTGCACATTTTAAGACAGATAGGTCATTTTAAAATTGATTTTATAAAACCACGCAAAATTTCCTTTCTAAACATCCTTTCTCCCTTACAGTGCAACCTCTGTTAACCAAAATAAGGTGGGGTGCACGGTTTCAGATAAAGAAAAATTGTCATTTGTTAAGAAAAGCAAATTTCTGTGGCAACATGCAACAAAAACTCAATATACACTCTAATAATTAAGTTATTAACATTATATACAATGTGTATTGTGTAATCCCAAAATATTTTAATTATTTTTTTTTTAAATCTTAACTTTTATCCCTTCATTTCGCATCGTTTTCGCACAGCAATCTCTCTCCACCTTTTCATTAGAAGAACATTTGAAGGTTGTGCTTCATCAGATTGTTCAACAAATCATAATGCAATCAAAAAAGAAAGAAAAAAAAAGAAAGAAAAAAGTACAGTATTTGCTGTAGTTATTGGAAAAATCTGTACAGTATTTCAGATAAGCTTACATGTCTTAAACCAGTAGAAAAATTCTTACCAGTAAAGCCCTCGTCAGCGGGAATAAAGACTGCCGCTCTTCCAAATGTTGTCTTCATTGTCATCTCCTTGCGTTTTGTTCAGTACAATAACTTGATCATTAAAATCAAGCTAAGAATCATCGCCATTTACTTATCTCACTTTAATTTGTTCACATCTGGGAAAGTTCTCTAAGACATCTTGGAAATTCTCTTCTTCTACTTCATTCGAATTCAAAATTTCGTCGAACGGTTAATTTCAACAGTTGAACGTTGGAAAGTGTACTTTTTAAAAAAAAATTTTTTTTTTAATACTGTACATATTTCACAGTTAATTGGTATTTCGGTAAAAAGTGTTTTGGTTAACGGAGCTTCTACTGTACTTTTTTTTTTATCCTGTGTTAATGTAAACAAAAACCTTTTCCTTTCTTTAGGTATGTAGCTACATTTTATTGAACTAAACATTCACTTTTAGGCGCACGTTGGGGAAAAAAATATGCCATCTCATACTTACTTACATTACTACCTTTTCCTACACAGGGTATATGCATAATCGGTGATGTCGCTCACTTCGAAGCCACAAAGTCCTTGGTGGGAGTCCAATTTACGCAGAAGTCTAATATAATTTTTTTAAGTCTCATCCGTTTGACTAGCTGTAAATTGCATAAAATTAAATGCATTTTCTGAACCCAAAGCCTATTTTTGCACATGTTTTGATGATGGATGTGTCATTTTTAATCAATTTTTAAAAGTAAAGCCGAATTGTATTTTTAGGCACCCTGTTCCCTGTAATTTTTTTATTTATATATATAAATGAAAATAGGTAGCTTGGCCATACAAAAAATTGGGAGGCTAGAATTGCTTAAAAGAAGGTTGCCATGCGGCATTAGATAAAATGTGTTTTGATATAAAATTTTAATGTTTATCTTCCTGATTACCTTCGCCACACCACTGGTTAAAAAAAAAAAATGTTCCCTTTCATTCGCTGTGTCGCTTGACATCATAGAAGCAAACTTTCTTGTCTTCAACCACGAAGTTTAAAAAAGATACTGGCTTTCCCATGACGAAGATCGTACTTGCTTTCTTGTACACTGACTATGTAATGTCAATCGCCTTGCAGCCACGACGTTCCGGGTTCGATTCCCTTTTACGCAGAAGCCATTGTTACCATTTTCTTTTTAAAATTTCATCTGTTTGATAAGCTGTAAATTGCGTAAAATAGAAATAATTTTCTGCAACTAATGCATATTTTTACGCACTTTTAAGACAGGTTATTCTTAATCACTTTTAAAAGACAGGCAAAATCGCATTATTGAACACCCTTTTTCCTGTAATATTTTTTATCCTCTGTTAATGCAAATAAAAGGGCTTTTACTTTATGCCTGCTCTTAAACTTTATTTTTATGACCACCTGCTTCATTTTGCTGCAGTAGCTTCATTTTGGAGAACCAAACATTTTGTTTTAATCGCAGATTGAGAAAAAAAAAGCCATCCCATGCTGGTGATCGTACTTGCGACTCTGCTCAATAACCCGGTGATGTCACTCACCTCTCAGTCGTGAGTTCCTGGGTTCGAGTCTCCTCCATGCAGGAGCCATTGTCGCCATTTTTCAAATTTCAGGCGTTTGACAAGTTGTAAATTGCATAAAATGAAACATGTTTTTCTGAACCTGGTGCATATTTTTACGAACTTTTATGGCTGATATATTTATAAATCAATTTTTAAAAGTCACGGAAAGTTACATTTTTGAAAACAATTTTCCTTCATTTTTATTCAATGCTAATGTAAATATGAGTTTTCTCACATATGCCTTCTGTTAAACGTTTTTTCCTATACACTCAGTATGTTGCTTTATGTCGTAGAACCAACATCCAGTTTTGGGCACAAATTGTTGGAAAAAATATGTTATTTTATAATGTGTCTATCATCATCAACTGTTTTCCAACTACTGCAGGACATATGTCTCTCTTTTATGAAACATACGTGAAGCATGGGCACCCATATTAGTGAGTGAGCAGGGACTCGAGGCCCCTCTAGCCGTTCAAAAATTTGATTTCCCTGATTCCGATATGCATTTACTTTAAAAAAATTTCAGTCACATTTTAAAATAAGGTACTTTTCAGCTCATTACTAATTGTCAAGCAGTATCAATTATTTTTGTAGCATCTTAGTATCTTGTACATTCACTAAAATGTTTTATAGCCTTGAGAAGAAGATAATTTTTCTCAGACCCCCTCCCGACTAGAAGTACTCACATGGGCATCCATGGTGCGAAGTATGGTGAAGGAAATAGATTGGAACTTGCCCTAAGATCAACACGTTAAATGGACGTGTTGGCAACCTGGAGTTACAAGTCTGAAGAAGAAAAGAGAAGTGATCAAAATTGCGACGATACAAGCAATTTTTTTCCTCACCTTTTTACAATATACAATCCTTGTGCAATGAAAATTTAATCCCCTCCCTTTATTTTCAAATATTTGTTGCATATGTGAAATTTCAAAATGACAGTGCACCTTTTTTGTTGAATTTTCTCAATTTTGCACGGTCTGCTATTCTTAAGAAATAAATTTATTAGTTTGTGGAATTAAAGCAAATTTTCTTAAGTCACAAGAAACTTAGAAGAAGTGGTTCGCACAGTGTGGTGACGTGTTCGACTCCCAGCAGTGCAAAGAACGCTTACTCAGAGATCTCATAAAGATCGCACTGCTCACTGTAGTCCGGGGTTTGGTTCCCTAGGCCATAAGAGGTTCGGATTCCTCGGAAAACAGTAGGTCCCGGCGCAGCATGACCACTGTAGTCTTTGAGCCGTAAAACCACAAGCAGAAACATAAAACTTGGAAGAAATTTTAAAGTAAGTTTTGTGGAGAAAATGGGTACGCGAAAAGAAGTGCACATTTTAACCTACTCTGAAAGGAACCATTACTAGTGTACAGTAATGTATATACAGTGAAACCTACTTAAAGTGACCACCTTTGGGACTGGACTCCAATGGCCACCGTAGACAGGTAGTTAATATACATGACAGATTTTGTCATAGGCATAACGAAGTCTCTACCAGTTCTCTCTTATAAATGTTGGTCACTTTATTTAGATGGTCACTTTTCCAAGGTGGTCACTTTACTAGGTTCCACTGCATAGTATTTGATTTTTAATGAAGCTCGTAATATTTTTCATGTCTTGAAACTCTTAAAGTATCATACATTTGTTCTATGAAGTAACTCACCTTATATTTGAATAGTTCCATTTATTTCTAAATACTACATAACAGACAATAACGTACATTTACACACTCGAGACGTTCATAATTCATCAGACACAATAATATCATTAATAATATAATAACAACGATACACGGCAAGAAGCAAAATGTGTCTTATGCTTTCGTTCTACATATTCCCAACCCATTTGTGCAAGCCATTATGAATTACATATATTATTTATGAAATTAGTGGTATATTAATAAGTTATTATACATTTTCTATTTAAAATTCTTGTATTGGCTTTCTTTTAATTAATACAAATTAAAATACCGAAAGATCAAACGTGCAGTGAAAATTAGGCTGTAAATTATTGTTACAAATTTCGGTTAGACATGCTGAATAGGATAGTGATTGTGGCATAGGTGATTAAACAGTTTTCCTCTTTTACTGGACATTTTACTTCTTATTTTTGCATGACTTCTTTCTGAAAATAAAAAATAATCTTGAAATTCTTTCGAAGAATAAGATATCAGAATTCATTATTAAGATTATTATTAATAAATAATTATTTATAAAAATATAATCTAAAAGCCCACTTAGTTACATTCTGTTTTTTAGGATATTAAAACCCTTCATAGGGACATAAAACTTACCAAATAGTTTGCAGAAATGGGTATTTAAGAAACACAGCAATTTATTCAGTTGAAATAATGTGTATTAAAAGTTTAAAATGTTTAGGTTTTTCATTATTATATGCTAAAAGGTAGCTAAATTACAATGCAACGTTGAAAAAAATTTGTATGCCTTCTTGGCGGAGCTTTCATAGTATGCGTGCATACGTCGGTGGTAAATTGGAGATTGATTTTAGAATTCGGAAAACAATTGCACGTACTGTTGCCAAATATAAAACGTGAAGTTATAATTAAACAATGTTTTGGTTGCCAGACAGAAAATAAAATTGCAAAGTAAAATTGCGTGCATTTAGAAAACATAATGTAAAAGGAAACCATTTGGCATTTTGCCAATTTTAGGAATTAAACTTAAGTTTCCTTTCCTTGCGTTTCTAAGTGGCAACAGTTAAGAAAGCCTGCGAAGTGAACATAGTGTTTCTATTGTGGGAACTCACAAGTGAATAAAGATGTTGATGAAGCCACCGGAATAATAAATTTATTTTACTGGAGGGAGGGGAGTTAATGGTAGAAAATGTGACAGCCTATGGATGTTTCTCAAGTTCATTAGAGTACGTAGAAAGTTCATAAGGGGGGGCATTCAAGTATAGCGTAAGCACATATCTGGCCTTTTCTCCTCTTCCCCTTACAAGAAAAAATAAGCAAATGCCTCCCCCCGCACCCTTCATACTTATGTAAGATTTCGGTTCTCTAATTTTTTAGTAAAAGTTTTTGAAATAAGAATGCAACGTGTGATGCAAATTATAATACTTATTTACATTTTTATTGTAATATTGAGCACTTATTTATAAGTTCGCTATAATATTAAATGCTTATTAATAAATAGAGAGTAATCACAACAAATTATCGCATTTAAAAAGTTTTAATACGTTGTTTGTAACTATTTTGGAGGAATTATAAAGTACTTTGAGGTATTTTTAGGTAACTACGTTTCTATTATTAATATTTCTTATGTTATAAGCAAATAGTATGCAATAAATAAGAAGTGGAGTTAATAAAATTGATTTATTGTAATTTAAGAATATCAAAGGGCCAGAGAGAAGCCCTGAGCGAAAGAAGTTGAGAGGCACTGGTTTAAATAACTAAGTATTTAACTGCGACAACGTGTATTTTATATTTTCTACTCTCAGTGTATACATCCAAGCACTTTGTAACTATGTGCTAACTTTATTATTTTTTGTGTCTTACGTAAGCATCGTTTAGACCCCTCTTTTCTCGATGTCAGAAAAAAATAAGCAACTCTCAACACCTCCTCCTCCCCCAAAGATGCTTACGTAATATTTGAATGGCCGCTAAGCTGGGTTACATTTTTCGTTTAATAATTGTTTACAACTAAAGATATAAAAGTAAACACTGCATCTATAAAAATTGTAATTAAATAACATCAAATTAATAAGGGCGGCCAACCAGAGGCGGATTTACGATTTTGCCACCTGTAGGCTGACATATTTTGCCGCCCAATTTTACCAAACGCAGAGGCATAACAGAGATTTTGACGCTTTTGTCAAATTCTTAATTTGATGCTCCTGGCGGTTATTTCAAATTCGTTTTTTTTCTCAAGTATTTTGGCGCCTTTCGAGCCTCTCTCAAAGTAGCGCCCATGCCAGCTCTCCCTTCGCCAATGACTAATTACACCTGAGGGTGCGTACAGACACAGCGGCGGGGGTGGACCAAGGGGACCACCCCACTCCCGAGCCTTAAATTAACAAGATAAAAATATTGATTAAAATATAAAACTATCTACTTTTTTTTTGTTTTGGTATTTATATTTTCACTTTTTCTCGTACTTCGTTAAAACAAATTTCGTTCTGCTAAAATTTAATTTTTATTCGATACGTATGTCTTGTCTTGTTTCGGAAGCATGTGTTTTCAAAATTACATCTCTACGTTTTTCGATCCAGGGACCTTTAATGTGTTTTTTAAGCTAGCAATTGTATAGTGAATAGAAACAAACGTAAGTCATGTGAGAGAAGCATATTCAAATTCTTTAAAAGTAATAATAATATAAAATAGTGAATGTAATGAAGGTAAGTTGAAAAGTGTTGAATGCGCTGAAGATGATAGTGCAGAAAAAAAAATAATCATCCAATAGATGTTGAGATATCATTATTTACACCATCTAAAATCAACTTGAATTCCGATGATATTGGTAGGAAAACAGGAAAGGGCTTTTATTATACAGGGTGTCTCAGCACCAGGGTTACAAACATCAGAACCTAGGGTCGCAAACCACTCACAGCGTCAGTTCTAAAACCGTCCAGCATGCACAAATAGTGACAACCAGTGCATGAGAAGCGCAAAATGCGATGTCCTAATCATCTATGCACGTGAGCAGCTAAGCTGAGTTTTATCTGGCGCTTTTCACGCACTGGTTGTAAATATTTGTGCATGCTGGACGGTTTTAGAACTAGCGCTGTGAGTGGTTTGCGACCCTAGGTTCTATGACAAATATTGTTCGTCTAAGTGTACCCTACCCCTCCTAGATGTTTATAACCCTGGTGTTGAGACATCTTGTGTAGTTGTAATATATCATAAATATAATTAGCTTTAGAGCATTTTTACTAAATTTTAAAATTTTATGAATCATAACGTAACATAACTATATAAATTTAAAATCATGTTAAAGGAATCCCCTTGAAAAAAATTCCATAAGAAGAAAATGAAATTTTGAGGAAGTTTTAATATCACACGTTGTATTCCGCAGCAAGATATATTTTGAGATTTGAGGGCCATTTTCCTGTCATGTGAAAAAAAACATATATATTTTTCTATTAATATATTGTCTTTTTCCATATTACTCCTCTCGAACGTGAAAACCTTTTTTTGAATGTATGGAAACCGACTTAAAATTTTATTTTTCCAATGACCGATTTTGTGAAGTGGCAACTGAAGTTTCAGTACAGTTGGTTTAACGATTGTGAATGGCTCGTCTATTCAAAGAGATGTGATGCTGCATTTTGCAAATATTGCGTTCATTTCTCACCATCAGGAACTTGAAAACAAGGCTCATGTTTGGGAAAACAATTGAGAGTACTGTACAGTAATTGGAGACATGCAATAGAAGATTTCAACAAACACCAACTTACTAATTATCATGCCAAATGCAAGCTTGATTCTGAAAACTTCCTTGCAATCGCCAGGCAAGAAAAATGACATAATAAATGATATAAATAAAAGTATAAATAGAAAAATCATTGAAAATCTATATATGCTAACTTCTTTGATAAGAACTGATGTTTCGTGGTAGGCAAGGTTTAATACTTAAGGTTCATAGGAATGGTGGCTCAATTGGCGTTGATTCTTCTGAAGAAATTGCGCAACATGAAATGAGCCTTCGCACTCTTTTAAAAATGCGACTTGAGAGTGGGAAAGATATCCTAAAAAATCATTTAGTGAGTGCGGTAAAAAAACGCGACTTAAGTTGGTCTTCTCTAAATGTCATTAGAGAATGCAATGCAGCAATTTTGAAAAAACATCAAAAAATCAGTAACGCGAAATGTTTCAGCATTCTGCTCGATGAGGCAACTGGTGTTTCACGTACCGAACGTTTGTCCTTATGCGCTGGATATGTTGATATGGAAAATATAGTACGCGAGGACTTTCTATATTTTGTTCTGATTCCAAACATATCTGGACAGGGCATAAGTGAAACTATTTTGAAAAAACTAAAGTCAGTTGATGTTGCAAAAGAATTCTTGCGTGGTCAAGGATATGATGGTGCATCAGCGATTAGTGACGATTTCCATGGAGCGAAATTACATATTAAGAACTATTTTCCAAATGCTGTGTATGTTCATTGTAGCACCCATTCCTTAAACCTGGCTATATCTAATTTATGTTCTTTAACGTTTAGGGAGCATTCAAGTATAACGCAAACAATATTTTGTCTACTTCAACCCCTCCCCCGGTAAGCAAAAATTAACATTGGCTAACATAGGAAAATAAGTACAACGGCAACTCCCTCCTTCCAAAGGTGCTTACATAATACTTGAACCCTCCCTTATCAAAAACTCTATCGGGACGATAGGTAAGGTGCATCACTTTTTCCATACGCCTAAACGTCAAGCTGTATTAAGTAAAATTCATTGAAAATTATTCTAAGACACACAAGCAGCCATCCCCAACTAGTTGGATACAATGACATGACGCAATAAACATTTTCGCTAAAAAATAAGATTCAGTTGTGAAGGCCCTTACAGAAATATCATCTGCATGGGCATATAGGGATTCTTCAAGTAATGCAAACATTTTTTACAATGCAATTAATAAGCATGAATTCGTTATTTCCTTACATATTGTTAAAAAACTATTTTCATATAATTTACCTTTGTAGAAATATTTACAATTTGAAAAAATGATCTCTCCAAAGTCATTGGTTACGCTGAAGACACACGAAGAGTTCTACAGAGTTTAAAGGACAATTCTAAAAAATGTGCTCTGTGATTTTTAAAGATGTTGAAAATTTTTGTGAAAATTCTGAAATCCCCATATCAATACCAAGAACTGTAAAATATCAAGCTATCCGAATTAACGTAATTAACTGTGGCATTCCTGAAACTTATTATAGGAGAGCTGCTTTTGTACCTTTTATAGACCATTTCCTAATACAGCTTGATGAAGGATTTGTACAACATAAAAATATATTGGCTTTTTTTCAAATCCTGTTGTCGAGCAAAACATCCCAAGACCAAGTCTTCACAAAGGAAAACAATGAAGCAGTGAAGACGCCATGTTCTCGGTATTCAGAAGATATTGGTCGTATCGCATGCGAAAATTTATATGGCGAGTTAAAAATATAGCGTAGCAAACTCGAACGACTTCAGAAATATTCAGATAATGCCTTGGAAGCTTTTCATGAAGGTAATAAAATTATATTTCCAAATATACGAACTCTGCAGATAATGATTACACTTCCAGTCACAACGTGTAGCGCAGAGCGATCGTTCTCCACCTTACGATATTTAAAAAATTATTTAAGAAGTTCAACAGGTGAGGACAGATTAAATGGTCTATGTTATATATCCACAAGGTCGTTGAAGTAAACCCTGAAGAGGTTTTAAATGAAATGGTTAAGAAGCCTAGACGACTTGATATTAAACTTTGAATATTGTATAATTTATAGAAGGTATCAGTACTGCTCTTATTTAACATAAGTGATGTTAAATAAATCAATCTATTAGGCAATAAATTGATTTACAAGAAAACCTTTCTTAACGACCTTAAACATTTTTTTCTGGAAACGGATTTTCTTCCTCTCCCATAGACCCAATGCTAAATTTAGCTCCATTCAGAGACCACCTCTCTGAGCGATCGCTTTTTTAGGAAACTGTCAGTGGTCGCCTTAAGGAGGTTTTACTGTATTTCTATATCTTGTCATTTGACATGCGTAATAAGATGCGATGATGTTTGATCCCCCCACCCCTCCTCAGAACGAATTCCTGGCTGCGCCACTGTACAGACACGCAACAGAACATCGTCGCATAACACCCCGTGTCACACGATGATGTTACAGGGAGAACATTGCCGCGTGTCATCAGTGCGTAACAGCACTGCTTCCCATCAGTTCACGCCGATATCCAATCTACACTGACAAAACGCTGTTGTTCGTAAACCGGCCCAAATACAGGAACATGGGTTACAACATAGCACCGTGACATTCCTTTGATGCGCCGGGGTAAAAACCGACAACTGGTGGAAAGTGGAAATGTTACGATGTTCTGTTACGGAGTGCGGTCCAGACTTGATACGCGACGGTGTTACGATACGATGTTCTGTTGCATGTGTGGACGCGGCCTAACAATTCAAACAAGAGTTGAAAATAGCAATTCAAAATTAATAATTCAATTGATCACTAAAAAATTCAAAACCGTCTTTATAAAGATCTCGGCGGCAAACTTTTTGTCGAAAATTTGTCACCGTTGGTTTCAGCATACTTAATCTATTAGTAAATCCGCCACTGCGCTCGCGCGACTAACAATCCAGGAACGGACCTGTAGGTACTGATTCGTTCACGAAAAGAAGTCCGATGGAATAGTTAGAAATAACGGGAGGTGACGTCACAAACGGCCTATCCCATTACAGCAGAGGAGGACCAATTTCAGAACTTGATTTTGGCATCGACAAAGATACACCAAAAACCAGGAACTAGCCTGTTTGTGACGTCACCTCCTGTTATTTCTAACTGTTCCATCACTTCTTTTCTTGAACAAACAGTGTATATATATACATATACATACAGGGTGTCTCAGCACCAGGGTTACAAACTTCTAGGAGGGGTAGCCTAGATGACTCGGAATCACATAGCAATGCTGGGTCGCAAATGCTTTCCACACACGGTAGATAGCGTTGCACGTGATCGGGTTTCCCGAGAGTTCTTGCAGAGACTTTTTGTTTCACACACTGACGCAGCGGTAGTAGGATTGCTGATTGTACAAACGCGGAGCTAGCGGATATGCATTTGGCGTACTGGGCTACGGAGTGTAATGAGCGAGCCGCACAGCGCTTGTACATGCAACAGTATCCGATATGGCGTACTCCTAGCCATAAAATCTTTGGACACCTACATCAGCGGTTAACTGTCAGGGGTTCCTTTCCAGAGAGCCGTAATGAATCGTGAGCGATCGGTACGGACTCCGGACATTAGGAAACTGTGCTAGATCTGGTACAGGAGAATCCAAGTTCGACTACGTGAGCTATAGCGCAGCTTGTTGGGATTCCCCGCTACAGCGTCTGGAGGACTCTGTGCGAAAACGACATGCATCCATATCACCTACAGCGTATTCAGGCACTTGAAGAAGGTGAATATACACCTCGGATAGCTTTTGCATAATGGTATCTGCAAAAGCTCGATGCAGATTTCCGTTTTCCAGCCTTTGTGTTGTGCTCACGGATGAGGCGTGGTACATGTGGGAGGGAATTTTCGTTATGCTCATGTGTGGTCTGCGGTGCACTCCCATGCGACACGAAGTCATGCAGCACAGAAGCGTTTTGAGGTAAATGTTTGGGCCGGCATTGTGGAGGGATCACCTCATCGGACCGTACCTGTTGCCTAATAGTCTGACAGGTACAAACTACTTGCTCTTCCTGGAGCAAGTGTTGCCCCAACTGTTGGACGACGAACACGTTTCTACATCGATGCGATGTTCAATGTATTACCAGCAGGGTTTAAGCTGCAGTCGCATTTTTCGCAAAATACGACGAGTTCAGCGATCTTTTCTTGTTCCTTTTCGTTTCCTCTTCAAAATTCTTAACAGCACCTGTTAAGCATTGTTGATATAAATAATTTTATTGATACGATTTTTCGAGCAACGAAAGCTACTAATATTTTTTAGCATTTTGCTACAACTTTTTTCCCATTTTAGCATTTTTGCGACAGCATGTTTTGAGCCAGCTTAAACCCTGGCTATCAGCACGATGGGGCCCTCGCCCATTTCAGCCGTGACGTTTGTAACCACTTAGACGCCACATTTGGCCAACAGTGGATCGGATGTGGTGGTCTGGTGCATTGGCCTGCTCGATCGCCTGACCTATTATGCTTTGACTACTTCTTCTGGGGACATATAAAGTCACTGGTGTATGACATCCCCGTTGACAGCATCGAGGACCTGGTTGCAGGCATTGCAGTAGCTGCTGGGAAGTCTGAGACACACCCCCAGGATCTTCGAAAATGTCCGGGCTTCCATGCGCCGAAGATGTGAGGCTTGCATCACAGCTCGTTGACGACAATTTGAACACCTCCTTTGACCTGTATGTAGTTGACCATGTTACTTTTGTTGATGTACATTGAATAACAAACCTCATATTCATTTACGTGGTGTGCTTTCCTTTCTTGTGTTTTCTGCGTACACTACCGCATGCACATGTCATTTCCAACCCAGTATTGCTGTGTGATTCCGAGTCGTCTAGGTGTTCACCTAGACGACTACCCCACCCTACCCTACCTCTTCTAGATGTGTGTAACCCTGTATATCCCGTCGGTAAAAAAACTGAGTTGGAGATTAAGTCTCGCTGAACCAAGAAACGATCTAAATGTCATAGTAACAAACGAACAGAAATAGGCAGTAATCATCTCCAAAATCTTGTATACAATAACGAATGAATGAATGAATATAGTATACTTTTACGCACAAATCATAATCCATTCTTAAGGTTCTGGATAATACATTTATTCCCTAAAGTTTAAGAAATTTGTATAACTTATCAGCCACAAGATAAGAAAATGTATACCTTTTGTCAAAATCAAAGAAACAAATATTATTTTGCCGTAATGCATTTTTACAAATGTCTGCTCCATTATCGCACGTAGTCATCCGATTTCTCGCCCGATGCAAGCGTCTCTGATTCAGATTGTTTTGGAATTAGGAATCGGAAGATGTCGTCGCTGTCTAGGTTGCTACTTCTTTTGCCCAAGTTTTCCAGAATTTCGGTGTTGGCGACTATTTGCTTTTCGGTTTGGTGGATTCGTCTCCTTGCCAGGTCTAACATAAGCTGTTGGCGAAGAATTTCTAGCGGATTTACCACGGAAAGTGTTGGACCGTTCCTTCTCTTTAAATAAAGCCTTTTAATTCTCTGTGAGGAATCCGTACTGCTGACCTAGAAACAAAGTATGAAATAGTTATATATTTTAAAGATTATTTATTTAATTTTCTGTTTTTTGTCGCCGCTAAGGCGTGCTATGTTCATTGTGTACCGACACTGACGTATGCAGGAGAATGTCGATGGGGATTGTAATCCCACATTGCAATGAAATTTTGTATATTTAACATAGGAATATGTGAATTGTAGCCCCCCCACCTTTATGAACTTTCTGTATACGCCTGTGTGTGTGCCGATGTAGTATGTTGAAGAAATAGCTGGATCAATCAATCTGTCTGTCTGTCTGTCCTCCCTCCTCCCCTCTCAGCCAAATTTGACAAATAGTCATTAACGTACAGTTTTCAAAATTATTCGGGGTGAGGGGAGAAAGCACATATTATGAACATTTATACATTGCAATATACAGTGAAAATCGGTTATAACGACCTTCAAGGGACCGTGCAAATTCGGTCGTTATAAACGATATCTTTTTAAAATCATAGTAGCCTATAGCAATGTACTCTAGAGTTTTATAAATTATTTTGATAGTAAAAAGTATTAAACTTTTTGGTTTCAAAATTAAATAAAAATATACTTAATTATAATGAATTTAATTTCAGTTTATATTATGTTATAGCCACACTAAGTACATAGTACTTCTTAGTTTTTTAAATTGAAAAAATTGTAGAAAATACTACTAAAGTATATAATGTCGAAAACAAATCTAATGAATTATATTTATTATATTATACTAATGATTTCCGAACAGTGCCGGTTTAAGAGATTTATGGGCTCTACGCTGAAAAAATAGAATAGGCCCCTTAAGAATATGACCCTCGTGATATTCAATTAATAAATCACTTTTTAAGTTCACTATCTTTAATATTTAGGTTTAGCAGTGATAAAAAAAAAGACAGACATTTGTAAATAAACAAGATTAAAATAACGCTTAAATTTTGATAACTAACTTTAAATTTTAATAACT
>QLNU02015359.1:29029664-29039722 GCA_006491805.2 Dysdera silvatica | reverse complement strand
AAAATTGGACGTTTTTAATGAAATAATGCTATATAATTAGATGGGGTGCAAAGCACCCCGCGCGCGTTCTCGCGTTCCTCTAATCGGCGCGCCTTCTCGCGGGTTAAGAATGGACTAACGGGGGCCGGGAACATGGTTTTCGCCGAAACAGAAGATCCAGATTGGCAAAGTCTGTTTATTCTATTTTTTCTTATTGCCAAATATTGGAAACGTAAACGTTAGTGTAAAAAGAGCCCCAAAAGTGAACGGTCCCAAGACACGTAAATGTCTTAAGACGACACTATGGTGTATGTAGGTGTATTCTTATTCAACCATTATCAATTGCTGTATCGAGATCTGTCCAGGTTTCACCTCTATCGGGTCAGCACCTTAATTAAAAAATTCACTTTTATTTTCTGCTTTGAGCATTTTTAAGGGAAGAAAATTAGAAGCTTTGCTGTATCTAGTATGTCTGGACCGATACTTAGGAAGCTGTAGGCACATATTCAAATTCAACTTAAAAAAAAAAGTCAACATATATTTTTCTAGATTTAATTTGAACATGTTTTCGACGCCTCTGAAGTGTTGATTTAGATGCGTTAGATGCAACGTAAATTCTCCTTTCTTGCCTAAAAATAGAATTGAAGCCACCTGCAGTAGAAATCGTATAAACAAGTCTTTTTATAGCCTTCCATTGTAATTTGAAGTCTGCCAAAAAAGTTACTCTCCGACGTCGCCCCCTTTAAAATCTTTACCCAGTGGCGCTTCTAGGCTGGACCCGGGGGGCTATAGCCCTCCAAATATAACGGATTTTATTATATTTCCTATATACAATGGCGCCGTGGGCAGATATTTTTGCCCCCCAAATTTTCTTTTATCTGATTTAGTGACAACAGATCAATCTAGAAGTTCATTCTTGAGAAAATAGAATGTATCTCTGCCGAAATAGTGTTAAACGACTTTCCAACTTGCATAGCAACTGCGTTTGTGCTGATTTTAATTTAAATAGATATATCGCTGCGTAGTATAATGCCCATTCATCCATTTATATCAAAGTATTGATATTAAATACGTATTGAATCTGCATTTTTAAACTGTTAAGAAGTTTTTTTTTGGTTTCTTCAATGTATTAATGTTTTCTAATTATCATCCTTCCGATATAATTGCCATCAAGTCGATCGGTATTTCTTAATCTGGAATATTTCGTATTGTAAACAGCTAATCCCTTTCAAGACGGCTGTTGTTATACTAGGGTTAATCCGACGAGTAGCACTATGCAGGGGCGTAGCGATGGAATTTGGGCCCCAATGCAATCGCTGATAGAAAGGGGGGGGCCCACCCCATTACCAGGATCCCACAATTATGCTATCTAAGGAGCCTCGACTTCCAAACAAAGGCCCCCCCACCCCCTACAAGGACAAGGGCGCCAATTGGTTACATTGGCATCGCTACGCAGAATAAATAGCGAATATAAGAACAAAGTTTATAGGCCATGTAGAAATTTTACTAAACAAATTTTAAGCCCTTCGGACAGACTTTGACCGTCCCTTAATTACCATGCTCAATTTATTAGGAAAAACCAAACTCTGGGCGTGTGACATGTAATGTAATGCATGTAATGTAACATGCAAAATGTACATCACATACATGTTTGAATGAACTTACTTACAAGGGTAACAGGTAACAAGTTTGTCGTTTCAAGAACAATTAAAGTACCAGTGCACGAACAATTAAAGTACCAGTGTTCGAACAATTAAAGTACCAGTGCACGAACAATTAACGATATTTGGAGAAAGTTTAATGCGGAGCAGAGACAAGTCGTGATGTCATTTGGACGTCAAATGTACTGCAACTACCGAGTTAGGAGCTTTGGTACTAAATTTAGTGAATTTCTTGATGCTAAACTCGTCAATTCAATCCTTCCGCTTCAGGTATAACTCGAAGGCAATTCAAACAGTCGTGGGGTTTGGGGGTGTCCCCCACCACCAAACCTTCACCTATTCAGGTATCTACCGATTTTTGTTATAATGCTAATTGCGAAAATTAATGTCACACTTGGGAGCAGTTAATATTATAACAAAAATCAATACCCGAATCAGTGAAGGGTTAGCGGGGTGAAGGCCTGTAGTCAAGCCGGGGTCAGCAGGGGCCTGGCCCCAGTTACCCCATGCTTGTGCCCCATATGCCCTTTACCTTGCTCTAGTTGCCCCTTCATTCTGGCTACAGGCCTGGTGGGGTGGCACCTCCACTCATTCCGATCGTTCGGATTGTCTTCGAATTATGCCTGATTGGTGGAAGGGTCCAGGCGCATGCGCATAATGTAGACGCTTTCAAAAAATTCCTTAAGCAATCGCAGCACTTAAATGGAAATACTCGTGATGTCAAAATGACGTCACGACCTGTCTTTGCTCCACATCAAACTTTATCCACCTTGGAGAAAACGCTGTCCCAGAGTTCCAACTTGCAAAAAAAAAAAAAAAAATCTTATTTTGGTGTTAAAATATGGAAAACCTTAAATTCTAAGCAGTAGATGTCTATCTTATCCAGGTCATGCGGTATTAATGCGTTCGTCTAGCATGGTCCTCTCGGATTCAGTTCTCAATTGTGCAAAAAAAGAAAAGAAAGAGAGAGATCTTGTCGATTAACTGCTTACTCTAGTCCGGGGGTTGGTTCCCTAGGCCTTAAGAGGTTCGGATTCCTCGGAAAATTGTGGGTCGCCGACGCGGCATGACTCTTGCTGTTCTTTCGCCGTAAAACTAAGAAACAAAGGAAGCTTTCTAATATCTGGTAACATTAAGTGAATGTGAAAAACCCCATTCATCTGAAGATAGTGATTTGCGCGCAGATATGCAAAACACTAAAACTTAACCGACAGCTGCCGCTCACAATCGCAAATCAAATTCGAGCGCATATCTGATCTTAAAGAATGTATTGAGCCTAACCAGTGGCGTGCGAAAGGGAGGGGCTCAAGCCTCCCATTGGATATCAAAAGACATTATTTTCTCACAGGCCGTACTACAAAATCTCCTTTAAAGGCACTTGAGCCCCTTATAGTCGCTTGAGCTTCCGCACATGAGTTTTGAGTTGCTACGCTACTGAGCCTTAACTCTTTTTGCTAACTGATTACAAAAGCAAAACCTAATTTTTTATTCCAGATTATACTCTGTGAGTCATAGTCGTCTTTTCAAATGAGGCAGGCCTTTAGATAAAGCAACGGAGTCGTTAATAATATGAAATTTAATCCAAATTAATAAATACACTTACATATTTTGAGAAATCGTTAAAGTAATAAGACACTGAGTCACAATAAAGGAAACCTGTTCCTATAATAAAGCGACGTTTTTTTTTTAAATTTTAA
Source organism: Dysdera silvatica (assembly GCA_006491805.2). Classification (NCBI taxonomy): domain Eukaryota; kingdom Metazoa; phylum Arthropoda; class Arachnida; order Araneae; family Dysderidae; genus Dysdera; species Dysdera silvatica. The sequence goes on along the minus strand of QLNU02015359.1, from coordinate 29,036,385 downwards.
ATGTTCGCACATCTGGAAGAGAATCTTGTAGCAAGCTTTGTTTTCTACCCTCACTTCCATTTCTCACTTACCTAATACGTTCGAATCCCAGTCTCGAAGGACGAGGGGACCAGGGGCCCTGAGAGCTAACGCGCCCCCCCCCAGGGCTCACGTCGAAGGGTCCCCATGACTCCTTTCCTGGGCAGTGGCACAGACATTTTTTCTTTTTTGGGGGAGGGTGTTGAGCCCTCAAGTGAACAAAAATTATGAAAGAAGAATGCTTTTTTTTTTGTACTCACTTACTATTTTACGAAATCACTGCTGAAGAAAGGAACTAATGTAAGCTACCATTATTTTTTTTTCAATAATTGAGACAGGCTAATGAAAAATGATTAAAAAACTGCATATTAAAAGTGTACAAAATCTTATTAATCTGGATTTAGAGAACAATTTTTCTGAGCTTTCGACTAGCAGGTTGTGGGGGGGGGAGGGGACCGGTTCACCCGCAGCATGGGTCCTAGCCAGCGCGGACCCCTAAGGCCCACGGGCTGCCCCCCTCTCGCCGGTCCTGGAAAGAACCATAACTTAGTTCAAACTATCTAAGAACTTCAATTAGAAAAGTTTTAATACAGTTAATTTTAGATTCATCTGACGAGGAGGGGAAGTTCGAATCATCCACGAATCACCAATGCTAAACACGTTTAAACTATCCAAATCATACTGTATTTTATGCGAAGTTAACCTGTTAACTGGGTATGACGACATTTTTCGTCATGCCCGGAAGACTACCAAAATGCGAATGACGACATTTTTCGTCATTAAAATTAACCGTATTATGTTGAACGCATTACGTTTTATGTAGTTCTTATATATTTAATCCTAGCGTGATGGTGTGATGACATTACTTATCACTGTGAAAAAAAGTCCCCAGTGTGAAACGAGTTTCACAAAATTTTATTCCCCGGTTAACAGGTTAAAGGCTTCAATGTACATAATTTAACAACTGTTTAAAATGGATAATTATAAAAGCTAATGTGCGGCGAATAAAGTATTATTATTATTATGTGCAGTTACTTTGCAATCAAGTCAATGCAATCAAGTCTGCAATCGAGTCAATGTAAAAGCATGACATATATTGATATATTCGCATTTTCACGACCAAATAAAATTTCGTTTTGCCCTGGATATTATTCTCTCGGATGACATTGACCGTGAGTAAGAATGTCTGACTTTCGCAATATGCCCAACACGTTTAAGAACGATATATTCTATGATGGAATGTAGCCTTCGAATGTGCTGCGGATCCGATAAGTTGCAGAAATATTTCGAAAACTATTTTCTCATCTTAAGAGAAACCTTGCCAGCAATAAGAAAGTAGAAGAAAACGAACAACTGAAAGGCTTAATAATTTTCAGGAATCGATGGAATTTTCACTGCTTTTTAAATAATATTTTTAAGTATACTTTTATAAACTTGCTTTTTATATACTTTTTAGATACATAAATATAATTTTAGTTTAGTGATACCTGATTCAACGATTTCTTCGATGTAACGAACCTTTTAAATATTTCGGACTAAGTAGCGTTGAATCCAGTGTTATATTAAACTCGATTTATCCACAATTTAAGGATAAAATTTCGTCTTTAGCTTGTTAACTGCAGGTAGAATTTCAGTTAGAAAATCTAACTTCAATTGAGTTGGCTCGGTCGAAGCAAATGCTGGTTTACAGTGTGTAAGGAAGCATTTATTACGCTTTGATGTCAACGATGATCATCTCGGTGCATCGTTCTCGATTCATCGTCTCGATCATCTCGATTCATGATCTCGACCATCTCGATGCATCGTTCTCGATTCATGATCTCGATCATCTCGATGCATCGTTCCCGATTCATCATATCGATTCATCATCTCGATCATCTCGATTCATCGTCTCGATCATCTCGATGCATTTAAAAAAATTGAGAAAGTAGTGTTGAATGCTAATTTCCAAGAAAAATGAAAACAAACACCAATTAAAGATTTGTTTTCGAAGTTGAGATTACGTACGTACTTGTGTCTTATGTTCATTAAAATTAACACGTATTCTTCAGAACATTGGTGAGAATTTTATAATTTCTTATTTCAGTGCGATCAGCAGCGCACCCAGGATATTTGCTCGAGTTGGGGTCGAAAATGTAAAAAATGATTTTAATTTAAATGTAATAGACCCTACTTTTGATGCATTTTACATGTAAGTTTTCAGCCTAAGGAAGGGTCCGGAACCCATCCCCCCTCGCGGGTGCGCCACTGGTTCCAATAAATGTGTTTCTCCGATTTAACAAATCCCTTGATTTTACGATTATTTTCGCTAGTCCCATGACATTCGTTAAATCGAGGTTAGACTCGATTGTACTGTATAATTTATATTCTGGTGAGGTCTACCGACCATCCCCTAGAACTAGAAGCTAGTCACACCGAGGTTCTTGTGAACCACCTACATGGGGGACAGAGGGGGGCCTCGAGCCCCTCCTCTCAGCCGTTTAAAAATTTGATTTTGCCTGAACCTGCTTATGCATTTCTATTTTGAAAAGTTTTACAGTCTCAACAGCTTTGAGAAGCGATGTAATAATTTTTCAAAGTCCCCCACACACGCCTAGAAGAACTCGTATGGTCGCTCCAGGGAATCAGCGGTGGTCGTTTTGAGACCTTTCACAAAAATTTTGTTTGACCATCACTTAATTCTAACTTTCTTCGTCTTAAATGAATTCAACAATTCAAAAATCATACCATTTTTAACAATATAAATATAGGACACAACAATAGCAACATTAATTAAAATATCGTGTTAACTGAAATTTAGGTGTTGCAAAACTAATAGTTTTAGAATTTCATTTCTCCCAGAAGACTGACTCATCATAAAAATAAACGCTATCAAAGAGTTCACAATTTTGCTTCATGACCACCAAGAGATCCTACATCGCTCTAACAATCGACGCATTTTATTGCCTTTTTAAAAATTAACGTCTCTTCTAATAAGAATAATGGTCAAACAGTTCTAGGCATGGAGTGACGCTTATTCCTACAGAAAAGGTTTTCGTTTTCCTCTTCACATGGTACATTTCTATGGGCCCCGTCACGAACTGGAGGGAACAATGGAAACTGTCTGGATCTACCCAATACCTTAATGTTATAATACACGCAGTATTGCGCACTTTGTTCACGGTGTACCTTTGCAGTACCTTGAGATACAGCTACAGATCAAAAACTTGTACCGAAATGCTTCGATGGGTTCTAACCGATGAAATGATACGCCATTTGGAAGTGAGTTTACACTATCTTGCTCCAAATACTTGCTCATTCAGACCTTTTTTCAATATCTCGTCCAAACTTTAAAATTTGAATCAGTATTATTCAATATATTTATGTAACAAGTATAGTTCCAGCATAATTATTTAAATACATACCAGTGGATGCTGGTAACTCTTAATTTTGACATTTGGCGTACATTAACGATTTCCATCACTACATTAAGCCATTGAAAGCGAATGTGGTTTAAGTCAAAAATCTTGACTTCAGGGTAACATATGTTAAAGTTCCCATTTAGTTGGTTTCTTTTGAACGTGGGAAGTAGCATTTGCGCCTCTCATGCACAAAATATAATGCAAGTAGAGCTTTTAATGGGTGATGTCAATCCAAATTTATGTAAAAAAAATTACAGTATATTTGCTTACAACGGGTCAGTTATTCTTAATTAAACATTTTGAAACTGATATACAGAAACTGTATACAGTAAAACTTTCCTAAGGCGACCACTGTCAGTTCCGCTTAGAAAGGTGGTCTCTGAGTGGAAGTAAATTTAGCATTGGGTCTATGGGAGCGGAAGGAAATCCGAAGAGAAAATTTTCTGTTTTCATGAAGTCACGATTTTTAGAAACTTTCAAAGTCAACAGATATAACATTTGATTATCTGACTTTCATTGTGGAATATAATAAAATCTACTCGTTTTTCCTGAAGAAATTTCTGCATATTATAATTTCCAGTTATTTCTATTATACGCGGGTTTAGAATTACCAGGTATCCCAAATTCGGAAAGACAATTTGACAATTATAAGTACGTGTCTTCGGTCCTACAATAATAATAATTGTACACATATATATATCCTACATGATGATGTTTTACATAAATAATCATTATACCGAAGACGAAATCTGATATTCCGGTGATTTAAGTAAATGAGAATTAATGGTTACTGTAAATTCCCAACAATATTATTCATAATTTTTCTAATATATGAAAAGTAATCTACCCTTATAAATATACCAGAAGCGGCCAAAACTATGAGTTTTTACAATCATTGTATTATTTGACCAAGATTTATTCAAATTCAAATTTATTTTTTTTCGTATAATAATAACATTGGTATAATTTAATGTCTTGTGTAATCAGAATCAGAATTATTATATAATAACAATTATATAATTGTTAGAAAATATATATTTTTAAATTATTGCACAACGTGATATTTCATGAACTAATTTTAAAAACTTTCTTGGTGAGTGAAAATTTCAGAAACGTATTTCTTATTATAACTGAGAACTCTATTAACCCTATCCAACTAGCTTTTACAAATAACTGAGAACTCTATTAACCCTATCCAACTAGCTTTTACAATACAACTCTCTCGCAAAAGCGAGGACAGCTGCTTCGATTTCAAGCATTGCGCGATGGAAACAAATGTAAACCTTCATCCCTGTCGCCAAGGAAGTCTAGGACGGGTCGGCAACCTTTTGAGTCGGAAGAGTCAAAAATTACAATTTACAAAATTTCAAAGTTTTTAAAGAGCCACAAAATTTTTTCTTGCCAACAATAAATAGTATTTGCATAAATAAAGTTTTTTGATAAAAAAAAACTAATCTATTTATTCATAAGAAAAAATATCTATTTATTCATATATAAGTAGTGTTTTTCACAACAAATTAGATAATATATATATGGCATTATTAGATAATTACTTATTATTTAAGTAAAAAATTAAAACAATTAAACATTTACTTACAACACTAACTTGTACTTCAATAACAAACAATTGAGCAAACAAATTCAATGGGAGCGATGGCTTTGCATGGTTATTCAAGTAGAAAATTTAAACTTTACTAAACAATGTAACTTGTACTTAAAATAAAAAAACAATAACATACATTTGAGCAAACAAATTCAATGGGAGCGTTGGCTTTGCATGGTTTTAGAAAGTTTGGATAAATTTGGCTCATAACTTGTTGTTTTAAGTTTCAAACACGACTCTAAATTTTCATTTGTTAGTTGGCTTCTTACTTTACTTTTAATTATATTCATGCAAGAGAACGCTTGCTCGCACGAATATGTCGATCCGAAGATAGTTAGCACTCCAAATGCCAACTTCTTCACTTCACTGTAGCAATCTGGAAGACTATTCCATGCGTCGAATATAAGTGCCTCAACTCGCGGCATTTCTTTTAAAGCTGTCCACTTTTGTTGCGTTACGTACATACATTTCTGGACCTCCAACTCTTCCAACTTTCTTTTCAAATCTGTAAATTTTCCACTCCACAAAGCTTTACTTTTTAAATCGATCAATTGCATTTCTAGAGATCCAGTATCAATTCCAAATGGCTCAATGTGGATTTCGTTACTATTTGTGTTGACAGGATTTACTATGAATGCTAGAGTGGTTTTGTTGGTTTTGAATTGCTCAAATCTGTCAGCAAATTCATCTTTAATTTTTTTTATAACTGTGCTGAAGTAATTCGTGTCAACAGTTGCACTGGTTTTATCGCGATATTGCTTTAGAAATTGAAAATGAAGTAATTTACCGCTCTGAATATCTTCTGCAAAAATAATTTATTTTTCTTCAAAACAAACCAATTCTTCTACCAAAACATAGGCTGGGTTTCCCTTTCCTTGCAGTTTTAGATTCAGCTCATTTAATTTCTCTGTGATATCCACCATAAAGTAAAATTTTTGCAACCATTTGTCGTTCTCTAATTCAGGGTGATTAATGCCTTTTTCATTTAGGAATGTATTTATTTCATTCAAGCACAAAGCAAAACGTTTCAACATCTTACCTTTGGAAAGCCATCGCACTTTATTGTGAAGAAGGAGGTCGGAATACTGAGTCTCCATTTCGTTTAAGAATTCTTTAAACTGACGATGGTAGAGTGCTTTTGACAAGATGCTGTTAACAATCTTGATTACCAAATTCATGACCTCAACTATTTCGGCCGGAAATGTTTGGGCACAAAGCGCTTCTTGGTGTATTATGCAGTGAAACGTAAGAATTTCGTGGTTTATTTTGCTCTGAAGAATCGTTGTTGCCTCTTTATTTTTTCCTGTCATACTTCTGGCTCCATCAGTTGCTATTGAAACGATTTTATTTAAATCGATCTTATTGTCTTCAAGGCATTTTTGCACGGCATTCGCTATATCTTCCCCTCTAGTTTGTCCTGAGAGCGGTAGCAATCCTAGAAGTTCTTCTTTTGGACCTTGGGAAGACATATACCTGACAAAAAGGGCAACTTGTGCCGTGTCTTTTATGTCGCAAGACTCATCTATAGCAAGTGATAAGGCAGAAGAAAGTTGAATATCTTCCACCTGCAAATATGTTACATTTGAAGACATTTTAGCTATTCTATCTTGTACTGTTTTAGCGGATAGTGGCAAATCTTTGATTTTTTCAAGATTTCTGGTTTGTTTTTGAAATCACGAAACAGTTCTTCAGATGCACG
>QLNU02015359.1:29016669-29029564 GCA_006491805.2 Dysdera silvatica | reverse complement strand
GAAATCTGATATTCCGGTGGTTTAAGTAAATGAGAATTAACGATTACTGTAAATTCCCAACAAGATTGTTCAACATTTTTCTAATATAAAAAAAGTAATCTACCCTTATTAAAATATACCAAAAACAACTAAAACTATAAGTTTCTATACTGATTATATTATTTGGCCAAGATTTAATCATGTTCAAATTTATTTTTTTTCGTATAATAATAACATTGGTATAATTTAATGTCTTGTGTAATCAGAATCAGAATTATTATATAATAAAAGTTATTTAATTGTTATAAAATGTATATTTTTAAATTATTGCGCAATGTGATATCTCCTGAATTAATTTTAAAAACTTCTTTTGCGAGTGAAAATTCCATAAACGTATTTCTTATGAGGACTTCGAACAATCTATTAACCTTACCCAACTAGCTTTTACAACATGACTCTCTACAAAAAGAGAGGACCACGACTTCGAATTTCTGCGCACTGTACGATAAAATAAATGCAAACGCAACGTTGCTGGAGCCAAGAAGTCTAGGATGGATTTAACATGGCGTATGCTTTGCCATCGCAGGAAATTAGAGAATAATTTGGCGGTTTTCTATCCAGTGGCTATTGCTTTCAAAAACGTATTGAAGAAAGGGTCGGTTTCTCTATTTCCGATGGGAACTGTTTTCGAGTATTTATTTTTTTATGTATATCGGAACCTTTATATTTTTCTAAATTTTTTTGAATTTCTTCTAAAACACTACATTTTTTCTAATAAAAACAGTTTCTGTAAAAAATCATTAAAAAGCAAAAAACAAGTTGCTCCACCGGCGATTACCCAGAGCCCTTCGAATATACGCCATTGATAAAAATAAACATAAGGTAAATTAGGCAAGCTTAAGAAAAAACATAGGCCTGTGTTTAAATATTTTTCGCAATTAACAACTAGACATCCACAACCATAATGCGCAATTATAACATAAGAAATTTTAATTGAAAAGTGTGTATAAAACTTCGCAAAACGAAATTTTGTTTGAAATGTCCTTTTTCCAACAAGATATGCAATTTGCGATAAATAAAATATTGTTGTTGTTAATTGTGCAAGAGGCACTGGAAAAAGTGGTTACAGTCGGTGGTGCTGCATTCACAGAAGAAGAAGAAGAAGAAGGTTGTTCAGCAACAGAGAGTGCAGTATTGGGAAAAAAAATCGTCTGTTCAAGGCTTTCTAAACGCCTATGGGGAGGGGTTAAATGCTCGAAAACGACTGTAGAGACCAATAATAAGTGCAAATTTATTATTTTCAGGGGATGGGGGCGTCCCCTGCGCCTCCACCCTAGATTCGCCCTTAATAGTAACAAGATAACATGTTGCCATAGCAAATAAACAAAATACATTTAATGTTTAAATTTTATGATTGGTGCAGCAATCCTAATTCTGCTTATTTCTTTTGAGATCCTATCTGGGATCACAGTGTCGTCTTCGGCGGCCACCATTCCCAACTCCCTCTGCCTTGACTAAATCTCTCTTCTATTTAAGAGCTTGTCTTCAAGGACTTGGTATAAAAATGATATATTTTAGAATGAATGTGCGCATTTGGTGGATTTTGAAAGCAAACAGTTATTACTGTGCATCGTCTTAAAAGGTTTGTTTTCATATTCCGTAGATCAAATATTTGCCAGACGAGCAGAAATTTAGTTGAGTTTTCGTTTGGGTAGCGATCCATGGGGAAAAACTATCCCAAAGCTAGATTTTATGATATAGGCTTCAAAGCATTGTCTATTTTAGACGTAGCAACAGAAAATTCCAGTTGTAATGTAACCGTATAATTCCTATCTCAGATGATATAAATTTTCGCAGACGATACAAAATTTGACATTTTGACCACATAAATTTTGTAGATGGCTCTTGCTGCCGATGCAAATCAGGTTTTCATCTTTTTAATTCGAAAGCCAGAATGCATTTGGCAACGCTTAAGATTATTAAGGGGCAGTGGAAGATGTTTCCGAGACCAGGATTCTTCGTGAAGCTGTAGGTCCCCAACTTCTAATAAGTATCATGTTTGGTTCATATTATTTGGGAAATAAAGCAAGATCGTTTAGAGAGAAAAAAAATACTTGCAGTTATAGTGGTGTAGAGCAAACGTGTTTCTTTACCGTGAAGAATCCTGTGTTCGACAGTAGAAAACTGCAAAGTTCAGACCGATATTATACCGTCTCATAGTTCGTGGTTTGATTTCATAGACAAAATTTTTTCTTCTGTATAAGCATTTTTCACAATAGTCAAAATAATGTTTTCAAAAATAATTTAAATACAAAAATTTTTAAAGAATTTTATTATTCTTCACATGATAGAAATTTGATTGCTAAAACATAAAGGAAGGAATAGCAACACGACTTTGACTATCAATCGGGGCGCCAACTCCAGTGGGGGGGGGGATCGTCTTTTCGGCCTCCAAAATATTTGAGAGGGGGGACGAATCCCAAAATTGATGGACAGAAAAGTAAAGAATTATAGAATATAATCAAAAGGTGAAAATATACAGCATGTCCATATCGGGGGGGGCCTTAGGGACCGGTTCCCCCCGAAATTAAATTTTTAATGGGACTTGGCTACGGACTTGCATGCTGTAATTGTATCGATACATGCTGTAAAAATTTATGAACCCCCGAAATTAAATCTTGGCTACGGTTTTGATATACAGTGAAATCTCTTTATAACGGTAGCCTAAAGATCCAGAAAAGATATCATTATAGACATTGACGTACGCGGGGTGTTGATGGGGTCACAACTTTCCACTACGATATAATTTTGTGTATACATATATATGAATATATGTGGTTTCAGCTCTGTGACCCCTTCTTTATAACCCCCGTAACTCCTCCCCTTTATGAACTATTTGCGTGTGCTAACGGTTATAGGTAAGATTGAACTTGATACACGTTGTATCTGTCACATGCCCGTAACCAGAGGGGGATCTTAGGTATTGCCCCCCGAAACTAAATTTTTAATGGGACTTGGCTACGGCCTTCTATGCTGTGATTGTATCGATACATGCTGTAAAAATATTCGATCCCCTCGCAAAAATTAAATTCTGACTACGCCCTTGATCAGTCAAGCCCGCGAAAAATGTTGTTATAGAAAGAGTTTGTTATAGGTAGTATCGTTATAGCGAGATTTTACTGCAAAATATATTTATTGGTATTATTTATGCTTTTCCTGACATATTTGATTAAACATTCAGGTTCTTCCATGCAGACCCTCCTTTCAAATTTTTTTTCCAAGTTGGCGCCTTTGACACCAGATCCACGACCTCTTCGCAGCGTTGTGAGTTACACAGTATATTTTTAATTGCAATTCTTGGCTGTTATTTACGAAAATCTCTTCATTCACGATTTGTATCGTGCTGTAAATACTTACCGCCAAACGAGGGATACACGTTCGATCTTTGGAACCCAGAACTAAAAAATCTTTTGAAAACATAATTTTTCAATTAAAAAATGTATTTATCTTGAATATTATTTCGTATCTTTATTTTATTTGAATACAAAATAAAATATCTTTTAATTTTATGCATGTAATTTGTTATTTATTTATTTTAGCTTCCAATATACGGATTTTCTATTTGGTTATACGGCGAAGTCGTTTGGCCGAACGTTGTGGCGTTGGTATTCAGAAATTCCAGTGTTGTAACAATTGCGAGTGCGTACATTGGGTTTCAAACAGTGGTGAGTTTCGTACTGATACTCACGTTGATGGGACTGATGAAGAACAGCTTTTTTCGCCTTCCTTGGTCAAAGTAAACACACTTTTTACTTATTATGATGAATTTGATGACTTCAACGTCTTGGTACTATCTCAGTAACACGTACTCATTCATAGTCTGGTTTGCATTTGGACAGTGACTGTCGTAATCACAAGGCCTGGAAGCTGTCCCGTTCGTTGTACTACTATCCTACAACCAAGATAGCAGTTGTTTACACCTAAAATGGCACCGTTATCTCATAAGTTAAACAATTTAGGACACGGAAGGTAAAGCGATGTATCTCGATTAGAGACCATAGAATCATAGGCCAACGCATCAGCCTCCATTCTATTGTACATTTCCAGTAACATTTACCTTGGCGACAATGGCTTTCTACTTTGGAGCAATGATCGCCATTTTGGCATAAAATAATCGACGATCCGCCATTACTCGACGAATGTAAATGGCGCAACTTAAAATGTCACCAATAAATACAATTTGCGACCATAACCTAGGCATCAAATGGTGGATGCGTCAGCTCCCTTTTTTTAGGAGCCTTAACCTCGACCCCTATAACCCCACTTCCTGTTTGCGTAGCTAGTCGGAGCTAGATTGTGCACACGCTGCGTAATGAGGCAGTGGGGACAGCGCAGTAGATTAGTTAATAGCCTGCCTTCAAGTCCCCTATCCTATCTCAAATACTGTAACTAGCACTGCGCCTAGTACTGTTCCAAGAATTTACATTCGGATAATAGCTATTTTTGTCATCGAAAGCTAGCTTTTACTCCGCTTACTATCCAAGTATAAACTAGCCATATCGCTCGTTCGACTGTTTATCGCCACTGTTTATATGCCACTGGCAAGCAGTGTGATATCCAGGCCTGTTTAAGGGGGGGGGTTAAAACACCCCCAAAAAAGTCAACTTACCCCACTAAGGATCGCAGATTAAATTATATTTTTAATTCACTTTTTTAAAGTTTAATTCTAAATAATTATTGTTTCTAGAGTCACCGATATCAGTTATTGTTTGTTTTTATCTCAGAACTAACCTTGTTTAACGTCCCAATTTTATGAAGCACAAAACGCAGGTACGCCGGCCACTCGGGCACTATCAATTTATTTTGGAAAGTTAAAAGCAAGCAGTAACCGTAACCCAGTTAGCGAGTAAATAAAAATCATATTTCGACAGATGATCGTTGATCTACGAACTTCTATTTTGTCTTCTTTCTATTTCTGTCCCGCCTGTTGGGTTTTTGTCGATTTTAGTTTTATTTTTTCTTTAAAGTTTATGCCGTTCGCATTTTTATTGCCTTTGTAGTCCCAAATACGGCGTTAAATTATGCTTTTTGGCTGTAAAATGATTGCAAATTTAGTGTTGTGAAATTTCAGGTTCGTAATTATCGTGATTTTGTGATGTGCTTGAAGATTCAAATTTTAAACTCAATCATAAAGTTATGATGGCTTTATTTCGATATGGATTTATAAGTTTTAGTGGCCATTGGCCAAGTACGAGTACTATAAGCACAGGATCTGAACTGTGGTAGAAGGAAAACAGCATTAGAGGACCAAATGAATGATCGAATTGAAACAAGCACGGCCATAAATGTTATTGTTGATAATCCTGATAAAGTCACTTCCATGCGCCTTACAAGCAAGAGTAGTTCAGAGGAACACAGTGAACCACTTTCAAAAGTAATAAAGTTGAATAATCCGCCAAAAAGACATAATAAACAGTCAGACAAAGATACCAGACCAGGCGTTAAACGTGTAAAGCAGCTCAAAACCTTGTATCCTTGGTTAGTTACTTATGGTGGTTAAAGAAACCCCATCGCCGAATTTGCATTCCAGAATGAGGAATTCTGAAAGAAGACAAAAGTACTTTTCTGGCTCCGCACCCCCGTAAGTTTTGAAATATCCCCCAAACAAGATTCCTAGATATTACACTGCTGGCATGACAGAGAAAAAAGGCTAACTTCCACTAGCATGATGCCAGCTTATTAGGGAGATTGATGATAGCTCTTCTGTTGCTGCATATAATGCGTGTCCGTCTTCTGGCAGCTCTTCCGTTAACAAGCGATTTCCACCCGCAATTCCGCTCTCAGCTCGAAATTTTTTGGCTTAGCTGCCATTCGTTGAAGACTTGAGACACTGTTATACGAGAAAATCCCAGAAGCGTAGTGGTTTTGGAGATGCTGGAACCAGCTCTTCTGACGCCCACGACCGTAACCGCGTCCAAACTCACTCAAATCTCCTTTTTCCCCATTCGCAGGCGAATTGTAACTTTTACTGGTGCTTCTGACCAGGGAAAAAAGCATTTTATCAGCGAATTCAGTTTATTACGTCAGCGCGCATGCTGCATAGACAAGATTAAGTTTGAGTGAAGGGTGTTCCTAATTTTTTTGCTACTCAGTGTATATATAACAAGAGTTAGCATTTGTTACTTACTCATTGAATAATTTTGTTCCGAGTGCGCGGGAGAATGAATACTAGGCTCTGGGCCCTATTTTGGTATGACAGAGCCCTGTCCATACATCACGTGGTTTAAGCTATATCACTCTTTGACCCTTTCTAGGGTATATCGTGATCTTTGAGGAAACTCCTCTCCCCACAAATTGGATTGCATTTTCTATGATGCTGCAGTCTTTGGCCCGAAATGTGCAGAACAAAAAAAGGTTAATGATGTTTCCATTCAGGAATCAAATCAGCGCTTATTGGATCTTCTTCTGAATGCTATGATCGCTAAACCATTGGATACTGTCATGCGTGGTTTCCTCTCTGTATATACCAGTAGCGTAGCGGGACGTCAAAAGTGGGCCACCTCTAAGGGTTCACAACCCCCCTTTCTTGGATGAAAAAGTCACTATTTTCACCTCCCCCCACCACCTATATAATTTGATTCATAATTTACTTACAAGTCCCCTCAAGTCATTGAATAATTTTACAAAAATCGAATTTTTCATGGTTTATTTGTTCTTTTTTGAACGGCTGTAGGAATTTTATATTAAATTATGAATTAAGGAAAAGAGATTGTTTAAGAGAATCCCCTCCTATTCTTTCAATGACGAATTGGAAAGTAATAAACTGATTTATTATTCCTCAGCCCTACTGAAGAATCAAGCCAGGCACACAGCGAAGACTCCAATGTTTTTGCATCTCAGGATACAATTCAATCACCAAATTCTGGACTTCATTCGAAGAGCAATACGTCAGTATCTTCAAGGAAACCAAAACGAAGTATCTCAAATCGCAGGTATTTACATTTTTTATATTTTATTGTTGTTTACACTGCATTGTATGTACCAAGATTATAGCCAGGATTTAATTTCGGGGAGGGGTGCAACAATTTTTACAAAATAATGTTGACTAAATATGTGTCACCTTTACCGTAAGGAAGAAATATAAATACATCCTATAAAAATAGATGAGAAAATACCAATTTTGCCTTCAGACGCCATTGTATAATTTTGTTTGTAGTTTTGCCAAAAAATTCAATTTTTTGTAATATCCTCCCACTTTTAAAGAAAATGGTTTCTGTATTTTTTTCTTTAAAGTATTCTAAAATTAGGGGTCTACGAAATGAGATCTTATAGTCAGAATTTTGATAATTATTCAAGAGGTGATAATTATTAATGAGTGAAACACTTGACCGGCAGTTAAGAAGATGTGGTTCGGCTCTATCCGGGACCCGGAAAATCATTATTTTCTTTGTGAATATTTGATCATTTAACTATTCAAGGTTTGAGAGTTCTTTTTTTCTCCCCCTTCTAACAAGTTTGATAATATATATCCGTATTTTTGTGGTGCTATTACAAATTTAGTTTTTGGGGACGGGTTCCTAAGATCCTCTTTCGATACGGGTATGGCATATACAAATTGTTTTGTTTATGCTCAACAAACAGAAGAAAAGGAAAAGCTGAATTAATAACTGTTAGAGTCAATGCCTATATAAGAATGGAGTTGAAACAGTGATTTCAATTAAGGCACTTGCAGGTTTAAGTATTTATGGTAATACAGTAATTTCATTCAGTTAAAATAATATTTATTAATACTTTAAATGTTTAGAATAGTTCGCCAAAAGATAATTAAATTACAGTGCAACGTTAAAAGACTTTTGTACGCCTTTCGTAGTACGTGTGCACGCATCGATGGTAAATTAAAGACTGATTTGATTTCACAATTTGGAAAACGATTACACATATATTGTTTCCTAATATAAAAAGCGAAATTTTAATTATACAATATGTTGCCAGATACGGAAATTGAAATTACGTACATATGGAAAACATCATGTAAAAGGAAAATATTTTGACATTTTGCCAATTTTAGAAATTGAACTTATTAAGTTTATTTTCTTGCTTTTCTAAGTGGCAACAGTTAAGAAAGCCTGCGAAGCGAACATTTATATCGTGGGATCTCACACACTTACTTTGGAGGAATAAAGCTCGGATTATCCGGACCTCTTAAAGGGAACTAACTAGTTAATCGTCCGGATAACTTATTTCTCCCACTGTTTTAGAAAGCATTAGAAAGGCAAAAATAACTCCTTCTTTTGTTTAGTATTCGCCCCTCAGGAGGCAACGTAATGGAACTAGTGACGTTCGCATTATTAGAATCAGGAGGTACAGGCGTAACCAGGGGGGGGGTTGGGGTTGTAACCCCCCATTGCAATGAAATTTTGTATATTTAACATAGGAATATACGGGTTGCAGCTCTGTAACCCCCTCCTTGTTGAGCCTATAACACCCCCCCTTACGAACTTTTTGGCTACGCCTATGTCTGGAGGGCAATGGTGCATGCAGAAAGTTTCTAAGGAAGGGAAATTTCTGCCCTCCAACCCCATTTCCAATTATAAAATATCGCCCTATGTCAAATTAGTCGAATAAGGAAAAATTCACATTTTTAAGTAGAACATTTGAGGAGATATTAAACGTTAATTTTCGTCACTTATGAACTTTTATTGCTGCTTTGGCGACTTTTTTTGGCGAAATAGTGGCGAACTTAGGGGACTATTTCTGGAAAATAAACGAAGCGCGTATAAATGAAGTCGTTTAAAACGGAGCTCAAACTCAGGAGTTGATCCAAGTGCTTTCTGATTTTTTTTTAATTTACAGATGGCCCCTATTCCTCCTAACTCCAGAATTTAAAGTATTTGATATATCAGCGACTATTCTACGAAGAAACATGAAACTTTTTTTCTTGACTACTTTGATATAGGAAAGAATTTTTCTAATTGGAATTTTTTTGGTAGAGGGGGCCCGTATAAAAAGCTAAACACTATATTTTCAAACAACCCTTTATGAAACAAATAACGTATTCAACATCCTTAATAATATTCGACACCCACGTATAAGAAGCTGAACCTAGAGCTTTTTGTTTTTGTTTTGGAGAGAAAGAGATGCCGTCAACATTCTGGATTCGAACCAGGGTCCCTCCGTAAGCCTGGAGTATCTTGACACCTCCTAGACAGACGAGGACATAGAATAACGCTCTCTTTCTCCGTATATGAGATATTATTACCAGTGGCGGCTCGTAGCTAAACTTAGTGAGGGTGCTGTCCAGAAAATTTTTAATTAATATATTATATTAATATATATATTAAAATACACAAAATCAAACATTTTCTACTTACTTTAACCTAAATTGTTACAGTTCAAGTTTGATATATTCATTTAAAAATGAAATCCATTCTTCTTGTTTTAATTTGTGCGAAAAGATCAACAATTTTCTCTTTGATCTCTGGATGATAACTGGGGAAATTTTTCTCCATTGAAAGCACTGAAAGCGCATTTAGTCGTTCTGAATTCATAGTGTTTCTTAGAAAAGTTTTTATTCTTTTCAATGTTGAAAAGCAGCGTTCTGCCTCTGATGGGAACTGTCATGGGAACTGTCAAGAGGATTTTTATCAGTTTCATAATTTCACTAAAAACATCATCTAGATTATTTCCATGATACAATTCAGCAGCTCAGTTAATTTGCAATATTCATGAATATCAGACCTACAATGGAATGCTTTTAGTTCAGTTTCAAGCTTTTCTTTGTCAATCATGGGATATGCTTCAGTGGTCAGTACTATCTCTTCTGTGGGATGTTCATTCTTAAAACTAGTGAAGCATTTCTTGCTCAACGATTCAGCAGCTACTAAGTGTTTAGTGGAACAATATCTGTCCATTATATCAACACATATGCAGTCACATTCTTCCTTAACTCTTACCATGTGCGTCGTTGATAAATTCGCACAGTACGATGAGTTTCTCAATTTTAAAATAGCAGTTTTGGAATTTGTTATATGTTCATTAATTTTAAACACACTAATTTCTCGAGATTGCATTTAGTTGTAAATTATTTCAACATGAGGCATAATCTGATGAAAACACTCTAACCAGAGTTTGAAATTATTATCGTTCAGGTATTTTAAAATTCCTGTTGCTTCTGCAATGGTTTGATCTGCATTTGATGTTGACTGAATTTCAGTAAGGCAGTTTTTTAAAGGCTGTGAACTTCCATAAACTCTGTTTATGGTTCGTATGTTGAAGTTCCACCTTCCTGTAGAGGATGGACGTGGAATGCTGACTTCCATATGCTTCTTGAGAATGGACACACGTTGCGGTAATCTTGAAAAGAATGTTGGAATAGCCAGAATGTTAGAGAAAAATATTCTTGCGTTTCGTGTAATGCTTTCTGCATTTCTCCTTATTAAATCAAGTTGATGTGAATAACAGTGAATGGAATGTGCATTACTATAAACTGTTTTTATTTTTGCTTGAACTTCTGCTTTTTTGCCTTTCATGACATTTACACCATAAAATGTCTGAGCTATCAGTTTTTGTCTATTTCCTTGAAGGATTATGTCCAATTGTTCTAAACCACGTTTTAATATGCCATCCGCAGTTTGATTTTCTGAAATAAAAGAATCCCCAAAACTCTCAAATATTTCTCCATTCAATACGTACCGTAGAACAAGGACCATTTGAGTATGCTCCGAAATATCTGTTGTGTCATCAGCCATGACAGCTACAACGGAAGCTTTTCTAATTTCCGTCCTTATCTCCTCATGGTATATTTGTATCAGGCAGTCAAGTATCTCATTCTGAATGGTATTAGAAATACCTTTGAAGACTGCACTGGTTTCAAAGTGATTCTTTAAATCTGAATCTAATTTATATGCAAAATTTACTAATCCTTCAAATACTCCTGGATTTACTGAATCGTCTTTTTCATCACGTCCACGCAAGGAAGTTTTAAAGTTTCCACAAAAGAAAATGCAGTCTATTATTTTCGACAAAATTTCATGGTTCTTTTTAACCTTTATATTATGCTTATTGATTGAAAGTATGTATGCCTCACTAAGTTTCTCCTTAATACTTACGGTTCCTAAAAGTGACAGTGAAACTACATTATCAACGTGCTTCTTTGACTCCTCATGCTTTTCAGTTTTTTCTTTCATTTTGTTTATATTTCTAAAACCATCTTTTGTCCGCCTCACATCACCTCCAAACAGCAAACACGGGAAGCAAAACAGTGCATTTTTTGCGTCACAGCCACAAAGCCAACTTTTCCTTTGGTACCATTCAGAATTAAAGCTACGAATATATTTCTTGTTGTTGCTTATGGCTGGCTGAGATATTAGAATATCAGGTGTTGAACGACCTCTCTTCTTAACTGTAACCTTATCATGGAGAGAGAGAGAGAGAGAGAGAGAGAGAGAGCTGTGAAAGCTTAAGCTGTTGAAGTTCACTTACAGTTACAGAACTTATTTCTTGGGGATGCAAGGCCATGGTTAGAATTTTTTGTTAAATGAAAAAACCGAAAAAAAAAGAAGAATAAAATAGAATAGCTGGAAACAGGATAATAATCTAATTCTACACTTTAACACATTGAAGAATATGGTACACGGTTTTTAAGCACAACATACGCGGAGTAAAAAAAAAATGCCTTCCACCAGCACGCCAGGGTCGGCACTGCGGGAGCGACAGTGCTCTCTCTCCCTCGCAGCCTCGCGTGCAGCTTTCTATGTGCGCATACGCACAACAGTCAAACACCACGCCGCTAGAGCCGTGAAGTGCACAGTTCCATACAAAGATTTTTGTATCCTTTTCATAAACTGGGGGATGACTACTGACATTAAGCTTAAGGATTATATATTGTACAAGTATAAAGAAAGACTTAAAGGAAAAAGGACTCATTATATTAAATGTTATCGATAATATCAAGTGGAAATAGGGGGTGCTGCAGTTCCACAGTGCCTATACCCGAGCCGCCACTGATTATTACCCTTCTCAGGGATAACACAATTGCCAAATAATGGTCAACACACAAAGCCACCAGGGCGAGTTTTTTGTGAGTTTTCGTGGGGGAATTTATTATAATAATTTTCGACACCCAGGTATAAGAAGCTCCATCTAGAGCTTATTCGTTTTGGAGAAAAAGAGACGCTTTCCCCATCCTGGATTCGAACCAGGGTCCCTCCGTTTAGCCCGGAGTGTCTTGGACCGCTAGACGAATGAGGACAGGTAATAACGCTCTTTTTCTCCGTATATAAAGATGTAAGATATTATTACCCTTCTCAGCGATTTCAACATCGTTACATAAGTTGAGCACTCCACCCCCCCCCTCCCACTGAAGATTTTTTTTTTCTACGAATAAAGGTCAAAGTGATAATTAAGTTAAAGTCTATTCTGAATCACCTTGCTTAGAACTACATATACTGGCGTACACAGGGGGCATGTTCATGACGGTTGTAATCAGTGACGTGGGCAAAAAGTTCATAAGGGAGGGAGGGTTATAGGCTTAATGGGAGGGGTTACAGAGCTTTAACTACTATGTTAATATGTACTATGTTTTCTTCTTATGTTAAATATACAAAATTTTATTGCGATGGGGGGTTTACAACTTCCAAAACCTCCCCTTGATTACGCCTCTGGTTGTAACCCCCCCCATTGCGATAAAATTGTGTATATAGACATATAGATGGATGGAGTTGTAGTACTGTTACCACCTATTGTGCTTTTAATCCCCCACCTCCTTATGAACTTTCTGCGCACGCCAATGGTTATATAGGTGTTTACATATAACGCGTTTTCATATTGCTGTAATCTCTTCAATTAACGATCTTCAAGGGATGAAGAAGAAGTCTTTAAACAGAAAAATACGTTAATCGAAATGTGTGAAATTCTA
>QLNU02015359.1:28993275-29016569 GCA_006491805.2 Dysdera silvatica | reverse complement strand
CTTACGTTAGCCAATGTCAATTTTTGCTTACTTGGGGGGTTTGAAATGGCCAAAACATTGTTTACGTGATGCTTGAATGCTTCCTTACATAATCATATGGTATTGATTTTGTTAAATCAGACTCAATACACAAAATTTTGCCGCCCTAGTCTATAGCCTAGTATAGCTTATTGGAAAATATGGCACTGAGTTTTTATACATTTAGTTAGGCGCAATTTTTTTCTTAAAAATTGGAAAACAGGAAATAGAATTTCTGATAGAATATACCAAGAACTCTTTCTGTGCATTAAAGAAATATACTGTATGCTTTTTCATAAACTTTAATGCATATTGTAAGAAATAATTATACTAATTATAATTAGTCTATGTATTTTAATTAGTCTACATAATTGTTTCATTGTAGTGCTTTAAGTAAATGTTTTCCTTCCTCATTCGTTCGTTCATTTTTAGCTTGAAGAACATGTATCCATCCTCAAGACCAAAGAGAAAAAGATCAAACATGTAAGCTATTTATTAAAAGCCTTGAAATTTTAACAGTAGTGATTGTCACGCAATCAAAAACGTACACAGCCTGATCTTGGCGCCATAAGAGAGATACGATCATTTACCACAAAATCACCATAATGGTGTTTCTCAAAGTGTATTCAGTGAAGCCCAGGGTTCCGCAAGCCCTTTATAGTTAAAAGGTCTTGAAGTTTTAACAGCAGTGATTATTACACAATCAAAAATGTACAGTCTTTATGACCTTGAACCATAAGGGAGATACGATCATTTACCACAAAATCACTATAATGGTGTTTTTCAAAGTGCATTCTGTGAAACCCAGGGTTCCGCAAGCTCTTTATAGATAAAAAGTTTTGAAATTTTAACAACAGTGATTATCACACAATCAAAAATGTACACAATCTTGCTGACCTTGCACCATAAGGGAAATACGATCATTTACTACAAAATCACTATAATGGTGTTTCTGAAGGTGTATTCTGTGAAACCCAGGGTTCCGCAAGCCCTTTATGGACAAAAAGCCTCCAAGTTTTAACAGCAGTGATTATCACACAATCAAATATGTGCACAATCTTGCTGACCTTGCGCCATAAGGGAGATATGATTATTTACCACAAAATCACTATAATAGTATCTCTCAGAGTGTATTCCGTGGAACCCAGGGTTCTGCAATCTCTTTATAAAATATCGCCGAAATTTTCAAGGAAACCTGTAAATTCTGTAAATTTTCCCCCATAGATAGAGTTGACCTGAAAATAAAATTTTCTTTGATACAAACGAAACTTAAAGACAATATGCGATAGTAAAAAACTAAGCCATTTATTCCATCCATATTTTTCATCAATGAATACTTTTATCACTTTATGAAATTGATTTGTCTCCACATGCCCTTCCTTTTAAGTATTACCCATGCTTTGATATTGATTTATTTTTATGTTTCGATCCTAAATATAGTAGCCCTTTAGGTTCAGCTCAAATAATATTGTAGATAGGTTTACCATGGTTAGATATGTGGTAAGAAGAGGTTTCGTAGGAAAGAAGTTTCAGAATCACTGCGGTTTATTATTATAAATTAGACTGAAGAATAACTTAAAATTTTAAAACACTTGGCTAAAAATATCCAAATAATTAATAAATAACCATTAAATTACTTATAGGCGTACAAACGAATGAATATTAAAAAAATATAACAAATTAGGATTGTGTATACCTTATTTAATTGTGAATCTTATTCCAGAGTAAGATTCATAATTAAAATGAGATTCATAATATTATAGAATGAAATTTATAACGAAACAAGACATGATTGAATAAGGTTTATAGTAGAATATAATACGAGTAGATTAAGATTCATAACCGAATATCTGTAATAGAATATCTATATCAGAACTAAATATCTATAATGGAATATATCAGAACTGAATATCTATAATAATATATCAGAACTGAATATATCTGTAACAGAATATATCAGAACTGAATATCTATAATAGAATATCTATATCAGAAACGAATATCCGTAATAGAATATCTGCATCAAAATATCTACATCAAAAACGAATATTCATTATAGAAAATATCTGCATCAGAATATCAACATCAGAACCGAATATTTATAATAGAATATCTATACTAATATCTATAATAGAATGTAATAGAATAAGGTTCATATCTGAAAAAGATTGAACTTTAATAGGATTATAATAAATTAGGTTCATACTTAAATAAGATTCAAAACATAATAATATTTATTGTAATAAAATGTGAAAAATCTCGTAATAAAATATAACTGAAGTTTAAAATCTTTTAATATTACGGATTAGAAATTTTATATATTGTGTTTTAAAAAATGTCAAACGTACTTGTGTCTTGAATTGAACGAGTTCTTGAATACAGACTCATTATACTTTTCTAAAACGAACTGTATCAAAATATTTTGTTTAGAAATTTCTTTTTGCGACAAAAATTGGAATAGTTTATTCAATATTTAATTTTATTTAATATTGGAATATTTTATTGGAATATTTTAACGAATTGCTTTTTATGGTTTTATTCCATTTTAGTGGGAGGACACCGTCGATCTTGCTCGAAGATTTAGTTGAAGGTGTTGGAGTGCGAGCCGGTTATACCCGCTCAGGGGTTTTCTACAAATAAACGAAGCCATGAAAACAATGTTCAGAAGACCCGGCAAAAATGACAACCTCTACCATTGATGTTAATCAAAATTTTCAATTGCTTTTCAATGTAGAATAGAAAATAAACTATTCTGTTTTCATTCATAGTTTTTAATGAGTTGATAAACTACTATGATTTACACCACTATTCTGTTTTCATTCATAGTTTTTAATGAGTTGATAAACTACTATGATTTACACCACGTTAGTAATTTAAGAGCTTCATTTTCCTTCTTTGCTTCTTCTTAAAGTATGTACGTACTTTTCTGTTGTCATGTTTCAGGACTCTAACGCCAGTCAAATCACTTTTATGTATTATTAAAGTGTTAAGTTTTTCGTTAAGCCATGGTGTGTTTAATTAAGTGGAGTTATGTGCTCTACTCACACACACACACACACACAAAAGCAAGGCTTGATTACCAACTAGGTCCACAAGGGACCCATTTGGAGGGGGGCCCCAAACTGCGTTTTTCCTCTCCTTTTTTTTTAGAAATTTTTTGGTTATTTACTTTTGATCGACATCTAGAAAATTTTTAGGTAAAAGCTTACTTTTTTTGGGCTATTTTGGATCATTTCTAATTTAAAGAGTTTTAGAGTGAGTATATGCACATACGTATTTTTTTAGATACTTTCAGACCTCCCCTTCTAAATCTGCCACCGCGCGCAAGGGGGTCCCATCTAATACTGTGCCTATATCCTCCATTTTCTTAATCAGGTTCTTTCCAAAAGTGATTCCACATGTTTGTTCGTTAGTTCATTTTTTACAGCGCAGGAACAGGCCAGGACATGTTCCTCCGAGATCTGCAATTTTCTGGAGGATTCGAACCTTTATTGCCAGTAGAATCGAGCCTGGAGTACGGAAAACGTATAGGAAAGCGGCGCCCGTTCCATGAAACCAGTGGAGATCGAACCTGAGTCCTTGGTATGAGAGAAGATTCCATTACCGATATGCAACCATAGAGTAGTGGACGTATATTTTGCCCAGGGATATCAACTTCTTAAGGTCTGAGGAACTTACCTCACGATCAAGCAATATGTGGCGTTCAAGGCAGATGTCGTAATTGCCCAAATTCACGAGTATTTCCACACATATACAATTCAAATAGAAACGAAGAATAATATTCTTGTGACCATCTGATGATGACTCTCAAAAGATACTTCGTTCGGTGGGGCAATTCGCTTTTGTTTTCTCCATTGTGTTCCATTAATTGGACTTGTGGAACAGTCGAGACATTGAAGCGATACTTTGTGAAACAATCCAAGTGTCCTACTATCACACTGAACTTTTTCTAGTAAGCGAAACTTTTAAATCTTAGTTCGCGTTTAGAAAATTTGAATTAAAATATTCTACGAGTTGGACGCTAAAAACTTCTTTAGTTTTCAATGAACTGCGATTAGTAAAAATAAATATTGCGAACAGGAAGATATCGTAATGTTTTTTTACAAAGGCAAGGAAAGAAATGGAGAAGTTAAAAGACAAAGGATCAAACGCATACAAGATGTAATCTTGAAATTCTAAAATTGCACTTCAGAACACTTCAATTTGAGGAAAGAATCTTTTGATGACCTTATTTGCAATCAAATAAATTCTAGTTTCAGCTTTTATTTTTAATCAAATAAATCTACGTTCATGAATAAAGTAGAAGAATAGAATTGCAAATGATTTTTCAGCATCCAAATTTGACGAAAATTTCAAAAGGATGCTGAAAGGGAATAACGGATTTTACAATTTTTCTTGAAAAAATGGAAGCAGTGATTGAAGGAAGGTACTTTCAATAGCAAAAGCAATATCTGTAAAAAGACTTGAGATGAAATATTTGTGAATTTTTGTTGTTCTCTTTTTTTTCTTTTATTTGCTAAGGGGGGGATGAAGGATCTTTACGAAGGATTTCCAATCGTTCCTCTCCTTTGTAAACTTCTTGATATCCCCCCATGCTTAGAAGACTTCTGAACTATAATTACGAAACTTTTTTTTGTTGAAAACGTAGCATATTACTTACAAAATATACGCATAATTCGAAAATTATAAATTTTGAGGAGCGCTATATCATGGTAATCGTATAATAATCAAGATTAAGTAAACATTTAAGCGTACTTAAGTTATTTTACGTTGAATAGCGTATATTTCCTATCTCATTAGATTTTGTTAGTTATCTAACGGACTTTACGCCGGCAAAGAATTAGGACAGAGGAAAAGAATAAACGGTAAACGGATACGGTTTAGAAGAACTAAATGCCGAAGTCTGCGAACTAATCATTGCTAATGGATTCCAGTGTAAACAAGGATACGACATTGGTGAAGAAAGAAGAAAAAAAGTTGTGCCATTTCCAGCTTCAAACTTTCATTTAAGAAGAGCGGGTAGAAAGCTCTACCAGTGCTTCCAGAAACAAGTTAAGGGATAAAGGCGAATTTGTTTTAGATGAAAAAAAATAAATGAATAAATAAACTGAAATTTTACGTCCTAACAATTTTGGAGATATTTGACTACATATATAAGTTTTATTTTTCAACTCGTACATAAGTTCGTTTAAATAAACCACAAGCTTGAAAAATTCTTTATTAAAAGTAAAAAAAAACTGAATTTGTTTAGTTTATAAATAATTTCCCATTGATTCAATAAAAAATTAATTGAAGTAGGCTCTACATATACACGGACATACATACTCGTGTATAGTGAAAGGAATATACATGAGAATTTGCATGGGTAAAGAAATTGACATACACAGAAACAAATCTATCATGAATTCAAATTTATGGTTTAAGAAATTTCCTTTATTTCCTAAAGCCGATATTTTCCAGTGGGTGTTCACTGTATTATCAAAAGTCATTAATTCAATTTGTTTTCATTGAAAAGCCATTTTGTGTTTTAGTTATTAGAGAGATAGCTTATGGCTTTAGTTACAGCGGTAGCTAGTTCCAGATTTCCATGTGGGCCAAGTAGGCCGAGGCCTAGAGCCCTGCGTTTTTAGGGCCTTGAAGGGGCCTGGTGTTATTTAAATTTAAACGTTATCTTAATGTTGGGCACAGAACTTTCGTATATTTCAATGTTTGTACATACATGATTGTACTGTCATTCATCAGAGCACCAGCATAGGCTTAGCCAGGGGAAGTTTTGGGGGGTTGTAACCCCCCATCGCAATGAAATTTTGTATATTTAACATAGGAATATATGAGTTGTAGCTCTGTAACCCCTCCCATTAAGCCTATAACCCCTCCCTTATGAACTTTCTGCCTACGCCATTGAGCACCAGTAGGTGTTTTGTTCTATAAAGTTAAGATTTCGACGCTTTTGAGTTCTTACTTTCTTATTTACTCTATAGTAGAACACCCTATTGACCAAAATGAAGGGGTGAAACCAATTTAGGAGAATCTGGAAAATTAATTTTCGATGTAAAGGTGTAAAGAAACAATATTTATTCAAAAACAAGGTGTGGTAATGACGACACGAATTTTTCCTTGTGGGGTAATTGGCTTTCCTTTCCTCCCCCCATTAAGACCAAAAGCCCTGGGATTCACTATTTCAGTAGCTGCTAGTAATTCTTCTAAAAGCTAACTTTTGAAGGAGCGTTTCGGTTTGGAGAGACGAATTTGCAGAAAAGATGTTTAAGACTGCGAATTTATATGTCAGCTACAACGTACGACGCTATAGTAGCGGAATTTATAGTTGTAGTAGTGTAGGAATTATAGTCAAGAACGGGTAAAGCGGCGAACCCCTCCACCGTCCCCCTAAAAGAAACAGGAAAAGTGGCCAATAAATTTCCGTTTTCTAGCAAAATAATTGTATTTATTACGATTGATATATATATTTAGCCAATTAGCCAACCAATTAGCTTGTTAGATGCTATTTATAAAATCTTAACAAAAGTGCTAACACATCGCCTGCAGAAAAAATTAGATGCAGCTCAACCAAGAGAACAAGCTGGATTTCGAAGTGGATTCAGTACAGTGGACCATATTCAAGTATTAAGAGAATTAATTGAAAGAACACATGAATATGAACTTCCATTGTGTGTTGCATTTATTGACTATGAGAAGGCCTTTGACTCTATAAAAACATCAGCAGTCATCAACTCTTTAAGATCAACAGACATTGAGGATGTGTACATTGACATGGTGAAACGTGTGTATAAAAATGCAAGTGCAAAATTTCGGTTACATAAAGATACCAAAACTATCAAACTTGGCAAAGGGGTGAGGCAGGGAGATACCATTTCTCCAAAACTTTTTACTTCTGCTTTACAGATGATTTTTCAGCTGATAAATTGGAATAACAAGGGAATAAAAATAAATGGTGAATATTTAAATCATCTGCGGTTTGCTGATGACATTGTTATTTTTTCAACGGACCCATTGGAACTCCAAGACATGGTACAAGAGCTCTCAACTAGAAGTGAAGAAGTTGGACTCAAGATGAACCTACAAAAAACTAAGATCATGTTCAATAATTTCGTAGAGGAAACAAAAATACAAGTTGACAACATTGAGCTAGAAATTGCTGATTCATATATTTACCTTGGCCAGCTGATTTCAATGGATGGCAACATTATGAAAGAACTCAACAGACGTATTAAACTTGGCTGGAGTGCATTTGGAAGAAACAGTTTTATCCTGAAGGGGAAATTACCTTTGTGTCTGTTCTCTTGGTTGAGCTGCATCTAATTTTTTCTGCAGGCGATGTGTTAGCACTTTTGTGAAGATTTTATAAATAGCAGGTAACAAGCTAATTGGTCGGTAATTTTTCAAATCCTCTTTATCACCTTTTTTATGCAAAAGAATTACTGTTGCAGAATCCCATTGGTTTGGTATGTTACCGCTGTTAAGACATTTGGTAAAGAATTTTGCAAGTATGTCTTCTACATATTCTCCAGCTTCTTTTAGGATATCTAATGTAATACCATCATCACCAGGGGCTCTTCCTTTCTTCATACTTTTTATTGCAAATGAAACTTCTTCTTTTAAGATTTTAGGAGCTGTTCCTTCGACTATTTCAATGTCTTCGTTTAATCCACTGTTACTTTCGTATAGATTTTTGTAGAATTCTTCAACTCTTCTAAGTATTTCTTCCCTATTTCTTGTTACGGTGCCATCCTCTCCTTTTAATGCAATGATGTGTTTCTTCCCAACAGATAAACTTCCTTTAACAACCCTAAGGCTCTTGTTATTTTCAATGGCTTTCCTTACTAGCTCACAGTTGAATTTTCTTATGTCTTCTTTCATGCTTTTGCGCAGAGTTTTACAAAGTTCTATGTACTCAATCCTGGAACTGGTATTTTGATTGTCCACCTTCATATCTCTTCGCCTTTTCATGAGCTGTTTCGTCTTCTCAGATAATTTGCTATTGTGCTTTTTACAGGTTACACCACCAATTTCCCCAGCAGTTTCAACTATTGTCTTAACAATGTTTTCATTTGCTTCTGAGATATCACTTTCATCAATAAGTCCTTCCAGTGCAGAAAAGCGATTTTTTAATTCCAACTTGAATGCCTCGGTATTTTCTTTTAATTTCTTTAAATCCACCCTCTTACTTACTTGTTTCCTAATGAGCTTCTGTCGTTCTAATTTAGTATTTAAGTGCACTTTACATCTCACCATTCGATGATCACTTCCAGTATTAAATCTGTTCAGTACACTGCAATCTTCAATAATTGATTTCTTGTTTGCCAGGATATAGTCAATTTCACTAGTTCCCCCATTTGGGTGTTTCCATGTCCATTTTCTTTGCGGTTTCTTCTTAAAAAATGAATTCATGATGCTAAGATTTTCAGCTTCTGCAAATTCGATGAGTTGATCGCCACGTTCATTCCTTTCCCCATATCCGTATTTACCAACCGATGTCTCTCCTTGTTCCTGTTGTCCAATTCTTGCATTGAAATCCCCCATGATGAGCTTGATATGTTGTTTCCCTTTGGTGTGTAACTCTTTGATTTCTTCATAAAATTCTTCAACCTCTTCGTCGGTATGGCTTGATGTTGGTGCATATACCTGTACTATTTGAAGTTGGTATCGCTGGGTTAGTTGAACAACGAGCCTCGCTGCTCGATCTGACGTGCTTTCGACTTCAAGAAGGTAGTCTTTAATTCTTTTGTTGATTAAGAAGCCAACACCACTTGTTCTTCCAGTTTCCGTTCCTCTATAATAAAACAAATGTCCACTTTTAAGTTCCACCAACTCTTCACCTTTTCTTCTAACTTCACTGAGTCCTACAATGTCCCATTTGATCTTGTCAAGTTCTTCTTCCAATTCCTGAAGTTTTGCTTCAGAAGCAAGGGATCGTCCATTAAACGTAGCCAAGGTCAATAACAAACGGCAGCCTGGGCCATTCCAGTGATTCTTAGCACCCCCTGCTTTCATGCCACACTGACCGCTGCCTTGATCAGGAGCACTCCAGCACCTGGAGACTAGGGGCCATGGTTTCTGGTGTGTCAACATAATGGAGGAATTAGCCATAATTTCACCACGCTGGCTAGACGGGTTGGTGAATTAGCCCTCCCCTTCCGCCTTTCTATCCGTGTAGCAAATATTAATTTGCCACATAAATAGAAAGCTCAGCCTGCACCACTTGAAGGCGGGGTAGGACACTAGGTTACTGGCCTGGCCGGTTCCACACATCGTCACATACGTTCAGCGTGTGGGTCTCCTTCCAGTTAGATACCAGCAACCCTTTTGCAGGCCATATATATATTTATCTTTAAATTTCTGACAATTTGCGTCACCAAATGGCTCCACCACAAGCTTAAAGATTTACTAGAAACGTCAAAATGCAATATTTTTTAAATTTTTCGCTGGGACTTTAGCGGTTAGATGGGCCGTCTTGTTCAGGGCCCCCACTCCACTTTTCTAGTTTAAAGCTCATTACCAGCTTCATCATGTACTGGTGGTAGCTTATTTAAACATATTTTACATAAAAAGTTTTGGCAGATTTCGACGGTTTCCACCCAAATTTCCTCTTAATCTTTTTTCCCATTTCGATTTCTCTTCTTACGTTGAATGACACTTCTTATAAAAATTGTCTTCTTATGTTGACTGGTAAAATAAGGGAGTTCCTTCGTAGGAAGGTCGCTTTCTCACAATACGAAACATATGATTTTGTGCTCAATATGTCACCATCAATGCTTACTGTGTAAAAAGAGGAACATATAGGATATCCTGCCTGACAATATACCTAACCGGCTGGAAATTATAAGCCGTCTTTTTCAGGCATCAAACTTTTCATTTGACTGAATTATCATTTTGACTGAAGACTTTTGACTCGTGCTTTGCTATAATATGGCCTTCCTTAGAAGTCAATGCTAAAATGCAATATGACAGAGGTCTGTTTAACAAGCTCTTTTTTATCAAAAAAATTCATTGCTGAAATTATTCTTTAGACAGTAATTGCTTGCTGTTGCAAATTAAATTTCATTCCGAAACTGCCAACATTTCAAAATTAAAATGCCCCACGCATTCTACATAATTGCCAATTATATGAAAACTGATGTATATTGTAAGAAATTGATGGGCGTTAAAATTACTGTATTTAAAAAAAAAACCATTTCAAGCTAATATATATGGCGATGATGCTAGTTATTAAAAAAAATATGATATGACATTCATCATAATTTGCAACAAACAAAACCAATTAAGAACAAAACTAATTTATTAATTTAATTTTTATTAACGAACAGTTCACACGTTTAAACATTTGTATTTAAAAATAAATTAATTTTCACCGAAGGTATCTTTCTGATCGTCTTCGATATCTGATAGCTTTATTTGCTTTGTTTATTTACCCAAAACATCTGGAGATAATCATCTTTCTATTCAATAACTATCAGAAGAGATAAGATTAATCTCTTAAATGCATCGTTTTAAATAAAACAGTCGTTTCCGAGTGGCAGACTAATTAAAATTTCATTTTCCAGAGTTATGAATTAAAAAATAGGAACATATTTATAAAAAAAAAGTATGACAGAGAATTAATTATCGCTTAATACAAACAAACAGAAATAGACGAACCAGAGGCTCGAAATTGTTCGATTTTGAAGTTTCTAAAAAATTGAAAACCTAGTGCCTCATTTCCCAACAGGCAATTTTCAGCATAAGTACCTCAAAATTGGGGCAGGGCAGGGCAGGGCTGTGGCTGAGGTGGGCACTTTTAATACTATCATAACGCATTGTAGTCTTTAAACAATCCCTCATTAATGTTCTTATGTTTCAGAATACAACTACTAGTAATACCACTGATACTACTACTAATATTACTACTACAACTAATAATAATAATAGTAAAACTACTAAAATCCATTATAATTTCAAGCCAATATCTGAGTTTCAGATAGTTTTTTGTATTGGTTTTGTCAGTGTCCTGCAAAGGTATTTTGTATTTCAGGTGAAGACATAAAACAGCACCCCCCCCTCACCATAAAAATGTTAGTTTATGACATGCATGTTAGTTTAAATTATTAACTAAATTTGTTAATTCCAACATATAAACATCTGTCTAGTCCGAAATACACCTCCCCCGTTTCCCTATTTGGCGTCTCTTTAACTTTTAAATTGAGGTTACTGCTCACTTGCCACACAACAAGCACAACCTTGATGATGTTTTAGTTATTATGCGTTGTGCGCCTTTTTTTATCGTATAATGTTTCCTTTGCCAGGGCAAAACTAAATAAATAAATAACAGGTAACCATCCGCAGAATCGAGTTCAAAGCTTCCTATTGTGAAAAACCTTCATTTTCGAAGATGATAGGCAAGGCTACAGCTGTTGTATACGTTCCGCTTCTTTTCTATGTTGTATACTTTTATACTATGTATACTTTTCTGCTATGTATATATTTATACTATGTATACTTTTATACTGTGTATACCTTTATACTGTGTATACCTTTATACTGTGTATACTTTAATACTATGTATACTTTTATAATATATATGCTACTATGTACACTTTTTATTGCTTCATTTACCAGCGAAAAAAAAAAAGAAAAAAAAAGAAAGAAAGAAGGAAGACGTACGCATTCCCGGAATCGAACCCAAGACCATAGATTGTAACAAAACTCGACTTCAGAAGATAATCAATAATTCCTCAGCTTCTGTTTGCAGGGCCATATCGAGAAATTTTCGAACCCGAGGAAAATGTGTAAACTGTCGCACTCTCATAAAATAATATAACTTTTGTTATTTTAAATTTTTAACTATGATGTTTTAATTCTTACATACGAGGGCTATTTATCAAGTGAGGTCCGTTTGTGAATACCGTTTGAAATTCCGCGTGCGCGTGAGAATGAGTGTTCGCGCAGATTCCCGGCATTCTTTGAGCAGAATCTGACAGCTTTTCTATTCACGCCGTCAGTCTGTACGCTTTATACGCTTCGTTAAAATGTTTAAGAAAATCGAATGTCTCGCCAACTGTGAAATACGGGTGAATCTTCCGATTCTTAACAACAAGAAACATGAAATCTGCGGATATTGATCACCAGATATGCGAAATTTATGGTGACAACGTAATGAGTAATCACTCATTACGTTGTCACTCATTACATTATGGTGACAACGCAATGAGTGATTCTAAAGTGCGCAAATGGGTAAGATTGCTCAAGGAAGTTCGGAAAATATCCATGACAAATTACGCTCTGGTCGGCCATCTGTAATCACTGACGATTTAGTGCAGGCAGTTGATACCCAAATTCACACAAACAGGAGATTCACAATTTCTAAGATGTCATCGGAATTCCCACGAATTTCAAGGTTAGTTTTGTTTAAAATTGTGTTTGAGAACTTAGAGTACAAGAAATTGTGCTGTCGATGGATTCCTAAACTGCTGAGTGAAAGACGCAAAACTGATTCTGAACACAAAACAAATTATTAATGAGTTAAAGAAGCAGGAGGATAAGATAACGATGAGGAATATGAAGAAGCTTATGACGATGAAGGTGAGCAAGATTATGAAGAAGATGAAGATGAGCATGAAGATACAGCTGAAGATAAAGATGAAGATAAATATAAAGGTAATTAAGAAGACAAAGATGAAGATAATTAAGAAGACAATTATGAAGATAAAGATGAAGATAATTTGGAAGATAAATATGAAGATGAAGATAATTTGGAATATAAATATGAAGATGAAGATAATTTGGAAGATAAATATGAAGGTAATTAAGAAGACAAAGATGAAGATAATTAAAAAAAATGAAGATAATTAGGAAGATACAGATAAAGATAATTATGAACATAAAGATTACGAAGATGAAAGAGATTATGAAGATGAAATATATTATGTATATGAATAAGATAAAGCTTATGAAAAAAATATGAATAAGAATATGATGATGATGTTGGTGATGATGAACGAAATAAAGAAGAAAACGATGATGGTAAATCAGTGGATTTAAACCGTGTATATATTAGTTAGATTGTGCTGCTCACGATTGTTTTGTATTCTTAAAGTAACCTACAATCATAACATTTTTTTGACAGCTCACAAATTACACTAAAAATATTTTATGGTATAAATATTCAAGTTTCCACAACAGTAAGGTGAAGCCAATGAAAAATTCAAAACGAAACTCATCCATTTTGGATTTAAAAAAAAGTTTCCAAAACGCTTCTGAATTTCCGATACCAGTGCCACAAGAATTTATTTCTCGTGAATTGGTATGCAGAGATGTATATCCTATTGATATGCACAATACATTTTCCTATTTTGCAAAGAGTTATACATTTTGATATTTTCGCTACGGTTTAGATCGAGATTTTTTTAAGTTGCTATAAATCCCTCAAATGAAAAAAAAAAGTTTCCGTAAACGCTATTGAACCTAAACGTACTTAAAATCAACTAAGCGGAGTCTCTGTTGTGAGAAAATGTACTGGTTATGACATGGCTGCGCATATTAAATGAAAAGAATAATCTGTGCTTTCATCCTAGTTGCAGTACATGGTACTTCAATTGCTGAGTGTCTTTAACACTGAATGTCATCAATATTCATTACTCAGGGTTCTTATTACCTAATATTCTACTAGCATACACATAAATTGTGTGCTAGTGTAAAATATATTCTATTGGTCTAAATTCACATAGTTTATTACTCAGTTACTTTTCATATTACAGTAGAATCTGGTTAAGTGACCACCTCGGTAAATCGACCACCTGAATAAAGCGACTTTTTTTTTTATAAGAACCACTAGAAGGGACACAATCATGCTTATATCAAAGTCTGTCGTGTACAGTGGCCACCTGTCTATAGTGACCATTGCAATCCAGTCTCGAACGTAGTCAATTTAGGCAAGTTCTACTGTATATTAAGTTAGTTCATATAGTGTAATATTATTATTAATTAGGGTGAATTTCCTTAGAAATCCCGCTAACAAATAGTAAAAAAAGTATCCCTGTTGCTGAGATGACTAACGGGATGATGAAGATCTTTTCCATACCCCATATATCTCGTACTTCATGTCTGAGATCTTGGTACTTGGTGATTTTCGTTGTGTAGGTTGTCTGTATGTTATTGGTGTTGGGTACTGCTATGTCGATTAAGTACGTGGTCTTATTCGATTTATCGATTTATTTATATAATTGCTTGCATGATGTTCTTGCCGCTTAGTTTCGTCTTCACAATGCTTCTAAGTCTTTCTTGGAATGCTTGCGTGAGCTGGACTTTGACTTTCTTGTGCTCCTGCTGCCGTTTTTGCATTATCCCTAGGTATTTGTAGGTTTCGCCCTCGTCCAAGGTCTTCAGTAGTCTCCCGTCTTCGAGTTCGATGCCTGGTAAATCTTCCTGCCCCCCCCTCTATATATATGCATAATAATATTATAATAATGTATACAATACATCGCTGGGTATTTTCTCTCTGGCATCTATTTCAAATTAACATGTCTCCAACTTATAAACATCTGAAATAAAAATTTCTTTAATTTCGATAATTTAAAGAAAAGAAAAAGATTATCTATTAAACAATTTTCTGAATATTTTTTCTAGCATCTAGGTTTGAAGAGAAAATAACGAGTCCCGCCCCCTTTACGACATCATAGGTTGCAACGCTGTAATTGGATAATCGTTCAGGGTCAGTTGCGAAACCTAACACCTCGTAAAAATTTTCGTTGTCTGATTTAATTCATAGATAATTTTCATCATTTGGGAAAAAATATGAAAGATCTGGAAGGTTTAACTTCTTAATAATTGCATGTGGTCTTCGTATATATTCACTATAAAAATGTTTAATTAAATTTACACCGAGAAGAAGAGAGAAAGGGGGAACATTCGCTTAAATCTTGTGCAAGTGCTTAATAAATTAAATTCACCACCGAGAAGAAGGAAGAAGAATAACATTTACCTAAATCTTGAAAATACTTTTCGATGTTTTGAAAAATTTAAAAGTACTGTGTCAAGTCAAAAGTGACTCGGATACGATTTGATACGAATAAAATTTAACGTGACTTGCTTCCGATAGCTGAAAAATTTAGTTCTGTAGCAACTTCTTACGGTTACAAAAAAATTGAAAATTTTCAACAGATCAAGAATTTTCACTGAACCAAAACTCTGTTTTGACATCGGTTAAAAACTTTTCAGAAACTTAAAAAAAAGAAGTCCAGAATCAAGTTTGTTTGTTGTCAAACACATGACAGACGACTTTTGTTTCCAGCTGAAAGTAGAGCAAAATTTTAAAGCATTGTGTTGAGTAAAGTTTCGACTAACAATAAGAAAAATAATTCACATTTCATTGAGTCAAAAAATTCTTCATTCTAAATTGATCACAGTCATAAATCCTGCTGATTTTATCAGTTAAAAATGAAAAGTTTTAACAAAGAATTTTAAATCAGCCTACGTAAAAATATTAACTGCAATTGACGATACACCGAGCTATCTGAATCGTTTTATTCTGTGTTCAAAATCCCGAACGTCGTAATGTATTTCTCCTGCTAGCATTTTATTATGAATTACGGATGTTGAACTGTCGGATTTTCGAATTTTAGTTCGCTCGGAATTTGGGCCTTTGCATTTGGCAGCAATCAGTAAGCTATTGGACATACAAAAGCTTTGTTTTGAAGTAAATAACTTTCCTACAGTAAACGCGAGTTGGCGTAAATAGGCAATTTGAATGGGTTAATTAACGTTTAATTTCCAAGTAATTTCCTGTGCATCTACCAGTCAAGTGCAGACTTGTTCTGTAGACGTGCAATCAAACTGAATCAGATATACACTGTGCATACCTGCTTCAAACGAAAGGGCGAGCACTATACGAAAACTAATAAACAAATTCATCTTCGAACCAGAAATTATATTTAGCAACTAAAGACGCTAAAGTATTTAGTTAGCATGTAAATATATACGGTGTTATGCAGGAGTATACACAATTATACAGTATACATAATGTTACAGTAAACACAATTACAGCAGTATAATTATATAATATTATATACAATGGCATATACAATTATACAATTTTATACAAAATTATAGGAGTATAACTATATAATATTATATACAATAGTATATCCAATTATGCTATAGTATAGACAATTATACGGTAATATACAAAAGTATACAGTAATATACAAAAGTATACAGTAATATACAAAAGTATACAGTAATATATACAATTATACAATAGTATATGCACAATACACACAGAAAAATAGCTACAATGCACTGTTGTATACACTATACAAAGCATACACAATTACATACGGTATACATATTTATTTAAGAGCAGAAAAGTATATATAAGAGTATACATACGTACAATTATGTTGCCACAGAGGGAAAAATGTGTAAAATCACTTAAAATTACTTAATTTCTAAAAGTTCTCCAATTTATGCATATGGACTTTTCATTTTGTATCTGACATCAGAAAAAACCCTACAAAAACACATACAGATGTTCAAGTAACGAGTACGCACTTTAATATATGAATTCCATTAGAAACCGGTTGTTACAAATTTAAAAAAAAATATTTTTTTAGGCGAAGATTATTCAATACGTAGACGAGAAGTTTGCAAACCATGTCTTAGTGCAGGGATCTTCAACCTTTTTCAGTCCAAGGGCCAATTTTGCTTATTCTTGTAGGCCCGCGGGCCGCACTACTGTATCAGCAATATTAGGACTGAACAAAAGCGGCCCGGTGAGTGCGGCCCCGATCAGCCTTCGATATTTTTTCCTTATATATCGGATATCATTTTGTGTGCCCACCTAAGATATTTTCTGGAT
Organism: Dysdera silvatica; assembly: GCA_006491805.2. Lineage (NCBI taxonomy): Eukaryota > Metazoa > Arthropoda > Arachnida > Araneae > Dysderidae > Dysdera > Dysdera silvatica. The sequence continues at coordinate 28,999,702 of QLNU02015359.1, read as the reverse complement.
CCGCCTCTGGACTCATTATATATATATATATATAAGTACTGTATATACATATATATATATAGTACTGTATATATAATATAGTTAGTACTGTATATATATATAGGGTATTATTATACGCAGTCATCTCAGCAACAGGGATAGTACCAAAAACGCTTGCGACGAATTTGGAGATACTCAACATTGACCCAAACACCTACATTGAAATACAAAAAGCCACAATCCTAAACACGTGTCACATTGTCAGGAAGTTTCTAGACATGGCACATTAAGAAGTGATGTAAAAAGAGGCTTGGGAACATGGCGCTCTGCCCGTCCCAAAGCCTGTTTCCGCCAAGAATGGGCGAGGAAAACTTTTATATATATATATATATATATTCGTATGGAAGCAAAAAACATTTACAATACTTTTAGTTGTTAATATGTAAAGCGAAATCAAACCTTTTAGTGAGATTTTTGGCACTGCTTATTTTTAACAATCCTGTCAATATCCGGTCTTATTTTTGATATTGCAATCCTAAGAGTGTTTCCAAGGTGGACGTCAGTTATTCTGGTCCTAACTTTTCATTTTTGAAAATAGCTGTTTACAGAAGCAATGGCGTACGCAGGGGGTTGATACTGGGTTATAATTTCCACTGCAACGAAATTTTGTGTATGAAATTTTGTATATGGAGTTGCAACTCTGTAACCAGGGCTGTCCCCAAAAGGTACGCACATTGTGCACCGCGCGCTCTGAAGAAATTTTGAAAAATACCGAATATGTGCCCCATACTCTCAAGGTCTCAAAAAAGTTTTTGTATTTGCTGGTTTTTGGACAACTTTCAACAAAGTTCAGCCTTTTTTTTTTCTAGTCATTTACAAACTTGAATGGAAACAAATGAGGAAGATTTCCTTCGTACGACAAGGAGAGGAACGGAAAACTGATGAAAGTGGCAAGTGACACCTTGGGCTTGGATAGAAGATAGACCACCACTCAAATATGGCAGTCAGCGCTGTGCGGTGACGTCACCAAGTCCAGTAACCCCGCAATTACAATACTCTTTAATTAAGACAGCACCGCATACTCTCAATAATTTTCTTCAGGACAGCCCTGTCTGTAGGCCTGTAACCCTTCCCTTATGAACTTTCTGTGTACGCCCATACGCAGATGTAAGTACTCTCGAATAGTAATATTTTCATAGCATGCAGTCAGATGGTTGGAAAGATGTTCTTATCGACATATTTAGAATAGAATTCAACGGGTCCTAAGTTGAATTTTTTCTTTAAAACACTATCGCACTGGAAATCAATAAAATTAGACCTAATGCATGGGAGCCCATATGGGGCAGAAGGGGGCTCGAGCCCCACCCTAGGCGTTTAAAAATTTTATTTGCCCGATTCTGCCATGCATTTACTTTCAAAAGTTTTACAGTAGTGTTTTAAAATAAGGTACTTTTTAGCTCATCTACTAATTATCAAGCAGTATCAATTATTTTTGCAGCATTTTAGTATATTGTACGTTACTAAAACATTGGACAGACTTGAGAAGGAAATAATAATTTTTTTCAGCACCCAACCTAGAACTACTCATATGGGTGCCCATGACCTAATGCCCACATACGCTTGAAAGCTAAAGTAAAACGCGATTGAAAGGAAAACCAAGTGTTACTTTGGTTCTATAGTGTTTTAAAATATTTCTTATGTATGGATGTATGGATTCAAGAAGGTAACAACTTTTAAGGCGTAGGAGAAATTTTTTTAACACATTATTCGACGTACGTTTCGGACGGGCAATGGCCGTCCCTCGTCAGGAATTCGAGTGATCTAAAATTAAACAGAAATGAAGCGTTGCCGTATCTGAGCTGAAGTGTTGCCGTGTTTACCGGTCTGTTTGCGTGATGCTAACGCCATCTGTTGGTGACAGAAGTAATCTAGTAGAAATTGAAGAGAGATTTGATATTTGGAGGACGGAAATTAAGTTTTTCCCCACGCCTGGGTAAAAATTGGAGTCGTCTTGTGATCATTAAGGATATTTGCAGAGTTGAGATTTATAAAGAAGGCTTTCAAAAAATTCAGTTCGTGTTGCGATTTCGATTGACGGATAATTGACGCCACTTGGAAATTGAATTTGTGTTTTTTCTCCCAGCAATGAACTGCGATGGAGAATTTATTAAAATCAGCCTTTGATACGTAACATTGATGCTCTTTAATTCTGTTCAGTAAAGCTCGTTTGGTCTGGCCGATGTAGGATAAATTACATTGGTAAAGTATTTGGTATATTCCCTTGCGTAGTGTTACGTCACCAATCAATCCTATTTATTATGAAATATGAAAATACCAACAGAATAAAATACATATATTTCAGTCTCAAAGAGAGCAGGGACGTTATTTTTGTGTGAAACAATTTGTATTTTTTCATGAGCTGGCGGACCGCGGGTTGAAGACCCCTGTCTTAGAGGCTTTTGAGAACGATCTGATGATGATTTCAAGAAAAATATGCGCTTTTTTTAAATGTTTTTAAACATATAATTTTTAAAATTTGTTAAATACCGAATGCTAATTTACAAAACGTCATAAACGTTAAAAAATATTTTAGTAAAAATAAAAATCTTTGTAAAGTTTTTATAAACGAAATTATGCAATTCAAAGAAAGCATATCTTATTCAATTTGAATCTGATATCTCAAACGTCGGTTTTAAGGGAAACATAAGTTAAAAAGGTAAGTTAAAATAGATTAAAAAGATAAGTTAAAAAGATAGGTCAAAACAAGTTAAAAAGCTAAGTTAAAAAGCTAAGTTAAAATAAGTTAAAAAGCTAAGTTAAAGTAAGTTAAAAAGATAATTTAAAATGAGTTAAAAAGCTAAGTTAAAATAAGTTAAAAAGATAGGTCAAAATAAGTTAAAAAGCTAAGTTAGAATAAGTTAAAAAAGCTAAGTTGAAACACGTAAAACCGTAGTTTTGGAAACCCTATTCGGATATTTTATTGATGCCAATTTTCAAAATTAAAATTACGAGTATTAAACTAACTAAAATAATATTTAAGACTACAGCGACCCAGGGGCTTTTAAAAGCCTTAACTACATTAAAATAGAGATAAATTTCTTATTGTATTTTGACGCGAAAAGAACGAGGAAATACAAGTCAAGTAAATCCCTGTTGCATTTAGTTGGCTGCTTTCATTTATTTAGTACTTCTTTCTAAGGGCTTTAGGGAGAATGTTGTTATTATTATTATTTTTTTGGGGGGGAGGGCTTCCGAATATTCTTATTTTTTTTTACAGTTAGTTAGAACAGCAAAGAAAATGATTGCTTATTTTCGGGCAAGTCGTAACTTAAAATATGGAAATTTCGCGATTTTGTTTTGCGAATTTACGCTCTTGGCGGGTCGCGACTTTGCGGTTCCTGTCATCCATCAAAAATGAAAACCCTTTCATGATAGGATGTCAGAGTTTCCACACTCATTTGCATAATCTGATAATTCCAACTTGAGTTATCTTCCCAGAATGAAGATGCGACACATTCGTATTTTGTTTTTTATACCTTATTACTTGCCCTCCGGTTGCAATTTCTTTAAAAACATCCTCAAATTCTTCCCGCATTTTAAATTTCAAAAATTAAACACACTCCACAAGTTTTTTTGTTATTAAAAAACTTATACTTTGAATTTGAACGTAAATTTCAATAATTTCTTTATACACTTGCAACAACTGATGATAATGATGCTTAAATAAGATAATGAAGAAGCGGAAGGTGAAAGGACAAAGGAGATGGGAGAAAATGAAAAAAAAAGCCAATTATGATAAATAATATAACATGTCACAAAAATATTTCTGTAAAAAATTCATAAAAAAATTTCATAGAAATATATAGAAAAATGCTATAAAAATAAGCAAAATTAAATCTACTTATAGAAACATGGCTATATAAAAATTCTATATCAATAAACATATAAAAATACTATAGAAATAAACTTATAGAATATTAAAATACTATAGAAATATAAAATATTAAAATGCTACAGGAATATGTTAAAATGCTACAGGAATATGTTAAAATGCTATAGAAATATGCCTATTTTATGATGTTATAGAAATATGTCAAACTGCTATAGAAATGCTTTAAATGCTATAGAAATGCTTTAAATGCTATAGAAATATGTTAAAATGCTATGGAAATTAGTTAAAATGCTACAGGGATATATGAAATTAAATATGTATGTCGCGGTATATAATTAGTTCGAGAGGAATTTTCAGGGCTCTTATAAGATGGGACATCCTTATTTTCGTATTCTATTTACAGTAATACTACCCCTTCTCACTATATTGTCTCTACATAACTGATTATTAATTTTAGAAACTTATTAATTCCTAAAAATTCAATTTTCCTACAAAGCTAATCTAACACATCTTACATTCCATATAAGACTAAGCCATACTCATTTTGTTTTAAAGCGAGAACACATTTCTCTTAACTTTCAGCCAAAAATCCCTTGTCTACAATAAATTCTATTAAGGTGTAATGTTGCAAAAAAAAAAAAAAATTGCAGAACAATTGTTCGTAAGGCTCGTCCGTTCCCTAGATTGATATTGAAATTTATAGAATCATGTAATGCACCCTGCGGTTTTTGTTTCCCATCTATTTCCATTGCTTCGAATTTCAACTAGCTACAGGAAATCCAAGCCTCATGAGAAGATTCTGACGTGCGGTACATTCCAAGACGATAAAACACAAACGCCAAAACCCAAGACATCACAAATGTACACGTCAACACAAATCCTAAAAAAACCGAAAGATTTGCGACAATGATATTGAGGATCAACTAAATTTTGAGAATGTATTGTTTGGGTGCAAATTTAATCTAAAATCTGCTTTATTTCGATAGTAAATAATGTTTCGGATGTAATCGTTTGCATGTGTGATATCCGAGGGTGGATCTAATGCCGTATTTCCCAATAGGCTATACTAGGCTATAGACTAGGGCGGCAAAATTTTGTGTATGAAGTCTGATAGAACAAAATCAATACCATACGATGATATAATCAGATGTTTTGCCGAGAAGAAAGCTAGACGTCATGCTTTCCATTTAAATACCAGTGTTCGATAGGCTTTTATTTTTTGTTAAAATTAAAATTTATTTCAATAAAATTGAATTTGATTTATTATATACCAAGAAGAGATAATACTTCAATATAAGTTAATATTGTTTAATGTTTATGTTTCAATTTATGAGTTTGTTTTTCAACATATTTTTGTTGTTGTTCGTTGAATTTGACGCCGTAAATTTGGGCGTATATTGAATGTAACAATTTTTATGTTCCTACCACTGATTGGAGGGGGCGGTGAGCGGACGGATAGGAAGGGCGGCCAAAAATAGCCTTGGGGCGGCAAAAATAGCCTAGGGGCGGCAAAATGGTAAATCCACCCATGGGTGGATCCAGGGGTGCACCCCCCATCACGAGAATAGGAAATTGACACTTATTGTAGTTTTCTAGGAATAGGCATACATTGGTTTTTAAGCTTTATGCCCCCAAAATATTTTCTAGATCCGCCCTTGGTGATAGTAAATAAAATCAAACTTTATTCAGACGGATTCCATTTTTTTTTACATAATGTGATAATTATTTACAATTTTTCAGTTAATCGGTTTAGGCAGAAAAAGGTAAAGATTTTGGGGCCTGGCAAAGCCCCTGCCGCCCAGAATTGGATAAAAAATTGGAAGTGATAAATAACTAAATACTTTAAGATAAAATGGTTGGTTTATTAGTAAAGATATGGAAGGTATAAATAGAGAAAGATGTAGTGATATTATAATTCTCTATCCAATAGATGTCTGCGGATGAGTTTTTTATATTGAGCAAAGGAATAAATAGATTTAAGTGAGTTAGGAAGAAGATTCCACACCCTAGGGCCAAAGCAACAACAGGTGGGAGAGAATCCAAGTTTCGTTCGTGAATACTCTGGTATTAGATCTTTACAATTTCCTGTAAAGTGGGTGTGATCAGGAGAGTGTAATAGAATGAGTGCCACAATAAAGAATAAATACAATGAATGTCAATTTAAAATAATTAAGTTCGCAAAAGCAGTTAGTGAAAAAGTCAGGGACTTCGAAAACTTCACACCAAAAGAGAAGAAATTGCTTTTAAATCAATGGTTTCTCGCACATATTTCAATTTAACTGATGAAACGATTTGCTTAGAGTTGTGATGTTAATTAGGTAGTGTTGCTTCCAATAAGGAACACCCTCGAGGAGTGGACATTTATTCCTTAAACAGAGGTGTCCCTTCTTCGGAGAGGTTTATGTGTTGATACAAAATATATACTGGGATCAGAGAAATTGCCTTGACGGAGGTATCCCCATGAGAGGTGGCACTGTGTTCAAAAATTATATTTCTTAGAGACATGGGAGAAAGTGTAGTGTGTCATGATACGGCAGGAATTGTGGCGATTGAATT
>QLNU02015359.1:28964222-28993175 GCA_006491805.2 Dysdera silvatica | reverse complement strand
AGTGGAAGGTCGTGGGTTCAGGTCCCACCGAACGCAGAAATATTTATTTTCTTTCGAACGTTTCACCATCTAATCACGCCATAACATCGGCGCTGGTATCACTACGCCAATAAACGTTGATTGTTTGACATATTATCTAATATATTGTATTGTGGTGTAAAAAATCTCATACCAAAATGTTCTTTCTTTCTTTCTCTTCGTCCAGCCTAGTGTCCGCAGATACTTAGAAGCCACAAGAGGTCCGCAAACCACCACCACTGCGGCTTCTACAACAAGCATGTAAGAGTGCGTAACAGTTTAAGATGCAACAAGAATTTTGTAACTTTTTTTTTTCAAAATCAAACTCTAGAAAAGGAAAACCCGATGTCATACGATCTATTGATTATAATCTGTGCCACCCTAACGGTGTGTCTACCCCACCACCCCGTTTTGTTCAAGGCCCGGGTCCGTTAGCAAACAAGTTTGGGGGTGTCCGTCCGACGGGTGTGCCAACGGACCCGGGCCTTGAACGAAACGGGGGTGGGGGGAAGTAAATTGCCATTTTTTTTTATTATATATTATATTATCCTTATTGCAAAATCGGAAATCGAAAGTTAACGTAAACAGTGTCCCGGTGGTTAGACGGATCCCGCGCAATTGCACGCCAGCACAGGCCTTAAAGAACGATTAAAAGTACTGAATGAGATCAAATGGAATAAATGCACTTTCTCTGATTGAGTTCATTATTAGTAAATATATATTTATTTTTACTACTTGCACGAGAAATTTCATACTTTTTTGACAACTTACGTATCTACCCTACACCTGATGCACGTGGTCAGCTCAAACTGATTGACGTTATTTATAAACTTATTGCATAGCATACTAACTAACTAAACTTTTCCCGACGTTTTTCCTTGTCATTCATTTTCCTACAATTCCCAGAAAACAGTCTGTAGCCAATGCGGTTTATATTCGATGCGGTCCCGGTTTTATCTCGGTACGCAGAATTCGACACAGAAAGCACTTCTTTTACATCAACAACGAATCGTGCCATAACAGCTGTTAGAACGCAACCCAGCATTTTGCCCTTGACCTCTACGTGTCCTAGTAAACAAAGTAATAAAATACCGGGTTAGCAGCGTATTCCGGCGAACTAGACTGGTCAGTTGCCCAACATAAAGAAAGGTATCGTATATGTATATCTAGCATAGATCTCCAGCGATACAATGTCAGTTTCTTTGTTGTCTTTTTCACATTTCGTTGTCTCTTTCAACACCGTCCGCTCTGATTAGACACGAATCTCAGGTTTTTCCTTCTTGTAAAACGAAGTTACTTTTACTCGCACGAACAAAAGCATAGAAAGTAGTAATTGTCGGTCTTCTTTTGTGCTCGATGCAGAAACAAAGCCGTCTTATTTTCTTCGATGAGCAGATACATTCAGTGCCGTATTTCCCAATAGGCTTTACTAGGCTATGGACAAATTTTGCGTATTGTGACTGATATAACAAAACCAATACCACACGGTGATATAATCGGATATTGCGCGGAGAAGAAAGATAAATGTCATGTTTTTCATTTAAATACCAGTGTCCGATCGCAATGAAATTTTGTATATTTAACATAGGAATATATGAGTTGTAGCTCTGTAACCCCTCCCATTAAGCCTATAACCCCTCCCTTATGAACTTTCTGCCTACGCCTATGGTTCCTACCACTGATGGGGAAAGGGTGGGGTCAGATGGATGGAAAGGGGCGGCAAAGTTTTTAAGTCCGCCCACGGGTATATTGTGTATATCAGGGGTTTTCAAACTCTAATCGTTTACTGTCAGCATGACCGGGGCAGGGGAGGTTCCACCGGGGGGGGGGATTAGAGAAATCTCCCTAAATCCATAAAAATGCGGTGGAAATCGGTTATAACGAGCGCCGATTATAACGACCAACCGCATATAATAACAAAAATTTTACAAAAATTTAATTTTTCTATTTTTTTTTCAATTACTTGTTAAATACGGGGTCCAAAAAAGACTTGTTCGCTGAAAGCGGTTAAATTATTTTGCGCTTAATTAACATATCAAACAAAATCCATATTTTCCTCGCTATATCTGGAAACTCGCTAAATGCGGGCTCATTATAAGTCAGTCCTACTGCATCTTACATCCCCCACCAAAAAAAATTTCGCCCTGAATCGATCTCTAGACCGGACTGGGTGAGGGAGGGGAATGAACCCTAAAACCTTCTCCTTTGGCGCAGTACAGCCCAGATGCTAATGCGCCATAAAAAATCCAAACAAACAAAACCTTCTCCGAAAGAAAATTGGAAAATCTATATATTTTTCCAGATAATATTGTATACAGACTACCAAATCAGATTAATGATATTAAGCTCTATTTTGTTTATTTAGGTTTATACTCTCGCCGTTATGGAATTGATATATATATACCCTGGCACCTATGAAACTGATTAACTTTGTGTTTTATACACCATTAGTAGAACATTAAAAACAACCGATATCAGATTTTTATATCTCAATACAGATTTCGTAAATTATTTAGACACCCGGTAGAATGTCAATTTTAGGAGTCTCGTCAGTTGAAAATTTTGTCACTCGTCATGGACAAGCACTTTTTGGGGTGGTACTGTTAAATATGGCCTGCAAAAGGGTTGCTGGTATCTAACTGGAAGGAGACCCACACGCTGAACGTATGTGACGATGTGTGGAACCGGCCAGGCCAGTAACCTAGTGTCCTACCCCGCCTTCAAGTGGTGCAGGCTGAGCTTTCTATTTATGTGGCAAATTAATATTTGCTGCACGGATAGAAAGGCGGAAGGGGAGGGCTAATTCACCAACCCGTCTAGCCAGCGTGGTGAAATTATGGCTAATTCCTCCATTATGTTGACACACCAGAAACCATGGCCCCTAGTCTCCAGGTGCTGGAGTGCTCCTGATCAAGGCAGCGGTCAGTGTGGCATGAAAGCAGGGGGTGCTAAGAATCACTGGAATGGCCCAGGCTGCCGTTTGTTATTGACCTTGGCAACGTATAATGGACGATCCCTTGCTTCTGAAGCAAAACTTCAGGAATTGGAAGAAGAACTTGACAAGATCAAATGGGACATTGTAGGACTCAGTGAAGTTAGAAGAAAAGGTGAAGAGTTGGTGGAACTTAAAAGTGGACATTTGTTTTATTATAGAGGAACGGAAACTGGAAGAACAAGTGGTGTTGGCTTCTTAATCAACAAAAGAATTAAAGACTGTCTTCTGGAAGTTGAAAGTACATCAGATCGAGCAGCGAGGCTTGTTGTTCAACTAACCCAGCGATACCAACTTCAAATAGTACAGGTATATGCACCAACATCAAGCCATACCGACGAAGAGGTTGAAGAATTTTATGAAGAAATCAAAGAGTTACACACCAAAGGGAAACAACATATCAAGCTCATCATGGGGGATTTCAATGCAAGAATTGGACAACAGGAACAAGGAGAGACATCGGTTGGTAAATACGGATATGGGGAAAGGAATGAACGTGGCGATCAACTCATCGAATTTGCAGAAGCTGAAAATCTTAGCATCATGAATTCATTTTTTAAGAAGAAACCGCAAAGAAAATGGACATGGAAACTAGAGCTTTCGCTTTTTCGCTGGTTTTACGGCTCAAAGACTACAGTGGTCATGCTGCGCCGGGACCTACTGTTTTCCGAGGAATCCGAACCTCTTAAGGCCTAGGGAACCAAACCCCGGACTACAGTGAGCAGTGCGATCTTTATGAGATCTCTGAGTAAGCGTTCTTTTTGCACTGCTGGGAGTCGAACCCGGATTAGCCGCGCAATAGGAGAACGCGTTACCACACTGCGCCACCGCCGGGGGAAACTAGAGCAGAGGACGTCATTGTTAAAGTAAAAGGGCGGAAATGGCGATGAGCTCGGCATATTGTAAGAAGAACTATTCAACGATGTACAACAGAAATTCTGAACTGGATTCCAAGAGACCATTGAAGACCTAGGAAACATCCTCAAACTAGATGGGTGGATGAAATAATTAAACAGGTTGGGGTGACGTGGAAGCGAATTGCTCAGGATAGACTTGTGTGGAAAGCATTTGGAGAGACCTTCATCCAGCAGTGGATAGATAATGGTTGAAGATAAATACCCGTCCCCCAATGTCGGTATTAGGGTTCCATGTACCCGCCCCCCCCGCATTTCAAACAAAATTTTATAATGGTAACGTCGTACAAAATTTAACATATTTTTTTTTAATCAAAAAAAAGTGCGGTTATATTTATAGGCGTAATGTATTTTGTGCGACATACAATTTTCCTCCTGGGGGAGGTGGGTGATTAAAAGAATAACACGTCAGAAGGTCACGTGCTTGCGATAAAATCATTAATTTCGCCCCTGCACTTTACCCCAGCGTTAGAGAAAATTATTACAAACTTAAAATTCATGGCTTTCATCTTTCGTTACTTTCTGAAAGCTTTGAATGGCGGCAATAGCGTAGCCGAGGGGTGCGTTCAGGTGTTTACGAAGATTGAAATTACATTTGGAATTTTTTTTGATACACGCAAGTTTACGAATAATGAATATTTTCAATTATTATTATTCAATCTTACATCTATATTACATGAAATTTGATTCAATTTTCATAAGTTCCAATCTTGGTATATTTTTTATTTTATATTTAAACATACAGAGTGGCGCACTGAAAACAAAACAGATTATCGGGTAGTTGAAATAGATTTTTCAAAAAATGCTCAGATAATTTAATTTTATTTTCATGAGGGGAAATGGAAATAATAATAAATTTTCATTCAACCCGATATACAATATTTCGTGATACATAGCTTGAGCAGTATAAAAATTATAGAAATGTAAGAGAAGATCTATATTAAATTATTTTAAGTTTTGAGGTTAGAAATGGAAGAGAATATAAAGCCGAAGCTTGTTACGAGATTCTCTTCCAGAATGCGGTGATGTTGACAAGAGAGAGGGTAAATTTTCATATTTCTGAATTATGCTTATTTTAAAGAGTTCAGTTGTTGTATATCTTTAGCAGAGGGACGTGAAAACCATTGTAATAACTTAAGAACAGACTGAGCGTCGTTTTTACGAATTAATGAGCAAGAAGTATTATTGTTATTTGGGATTTTTCATGGGCCTCATTTGAGAAAATTGCGGCACACATCTGGATAAAGCTTACGAAATTATGTTTATCAAGATTCAAGACAGAAGTGTATCTGAGAGTCAACATATCTTATCTGAAATTTTGATTCAAAAAATGTTAGTACAACAAATATTAATTAATAAGTTAGTTGTACTATTAAGAGTTACATATATGAAATTATACTATTGTATAAGAGATTATATTTTGAAAGTAGTGTAAAACTTGGATCCAAAATACAGAATAGCTTAAGGAGGAAAAAGAGAGTTTCTATCCAGCAGGTGTCACAATTTTTCTTTAGGGAAAAAGCACAAATATCGTTGATTCTTTGCTGCGCACATTTCGGAATATATTTTATGGATAAAAAGTTTCAGGAAAATCAAAAGCAATTATTTTGCGGATAAAAAAAAACCCTAAAGAGCCCAAATTGCCATTTTGTGAGTTCAGATTATGTTGGAAAGTTTTGTGTCTCTGCTTTTGTATCCGCGCAGATATTGAAGAACATTCCTTTTTTTATATATTGGAGTGATAATTACTTGATAGAGGGAAATCATAATGGAGTGATTATTTTGCCCGATCCCTTTATCCCCCGGCCACCTCAAGTTTAAAATTTCGAATGGCAAATCTACTTTGTGATATATCGTTTTAGAGAGAGAGTTAAAAGTGTTATTGCTGTGTTGAACAAAACTTGAAATCGGCAAGCGCTTTCGTGAGAAAGAGGAAAAATAACATTATAATTTTCACCTATTCAATATGCTAGCGAACGCATTTTTACCTGTTCTTGGAATGAAACGTAAAAGTGCTCTCACTAGCGTCTTTAAATAGGTGAAAATTATGATTTTATTTTAGTTTTTGCTCACAAACGCATGCAGCGATTTTAATTTTTCTCCAATCCACCAATAGGGCTTTTTACTCCCTTTAGAAAGGGTATATCATAAAATAAGGGTTGTCATTTGAAATTTTAAACTTGGTGTGGCCGAAGGGGGTGGGGGCTCAAAAAGATCATTTACTGTATGGTGACTTTGCGCTTCTCCCTTGAAAGTAAATTGACGTGTCTGATCATTTTTTGAAGAATCCTTTTTAACTACTTGAAAATCCGTCTATTTCGCTTTCAATGCGCCACCTTGTTTACATTATATACATTACTTTGATGCAGGGAGTAAAAATATTTTTGTAGCTTTTCGGCTAACTTGTACCTAAAATTTCTAGACGAATTGGAAAAGTTGTAGCCGAATCAGAAAAGCGTGTTTTTAAGTTTACAAGAATTTTTGGTCAGAAACAACCAACCCCACACAATGGTATTTAATTATTTTTATACTTTGACTTGATTCTTCTATGCTGATGTATACACCAGTTAAGATATACAGCCTTAAAATCCAATTCCTTTCTCTCTGGCCCATTGATATGTTCATCAAATGGGTCACATTGCTGACATGGAGTCTATTACGAATATCTATTTTCATATTCATTTAACTAAATACACTCTCACAATTTACAGTATGCACTAGAATTGACAATTCGAATTCACATATAATAGACAGAGCAATGTACTCAAAGAGTACATTTTTTTCAACAGCACAGTACATTCTTGCGGCGTGTTACTTGGAGTTACAGTTAACATGAACTGAACGAGAGGTGACCCTACTACGCGTCGCGTCGGCGCATTTTGTCTCCTGAGTGTACAATATTTCTGGGAGTTTTTATGCAGCTTGATATTCCCAGTGAGGGTATGTTTCACCTCCAATGTGAAGGGCGGCATGGTGACCTCTCCTCTGACAGTACCATTGCATGCAGACGGGTGATTTCGAAATCACCACCTTTCCAATTTTAGTTGGAGCTTTTCGGCGAATTCCTCAGCAGTTTTTCCAGCCAAATTTTGGTCAACGTCGCCATTCGGCGAAAAGGCTAGAGACATGTTAATCCCTACTTTGACATATGCTTTTTCCCTACATCACTTTTAATGAACGTCATTGTCTTTTTCAAAATGCACTTTGCCATTCTTCTTATCTAATTATACCTTTCGTTGGATTGTATTATTATATAGCTCTCTTTTCTGCATGGCAGCGTTTTCATTGACATGTTATTATTTTCAACTTTCAAACGGAATGTTTTTAATAACGTTACAACTATAGTTTCTCTATTTTAATTTCGCAAGCTCAAGGACTTTTTTTTAGCTCAGTAAGCTCATTACTCACGACATAAATTAAAGGGACTGTCTACACCATCACTATTAGCATAATAAATACGAAATTTAGTAAGGAGCATTGTATGCGAAAATGAAACTGGAAATGTAACTAGAATATTAATTTTATGGTAAAATGAACGTCATCAAGCGGAAGCAGATTTAAATTGAACAATTCTTTGTTGATGTCTGTTATCCCTGTAAAGAGTTGTTAACAACAAGGCCTTAACCAGAAATTTTTTGGGGGGAGGCAAAAAATTTTTACAACCTCGCTAATGAGTAAGTACTGGTAGCAAAAACATTACGGAAGGGGGGACGGGCCTTTGGGACCACCCTCTGTCTCTGGCCCTGTTTGACAACAAGCTGCCTTTCACTGGTATACTGTACCTTATTATTTTTATGCCGTCGGCGCCCATGGTTCTTGTATATGTGGAGTAGCCATACTGTGAGATACCAGTGGGTTTTGATACCAGTGGGTTTTGAAAAGGATCTTCTGCATGTGGAAAAGCACAGGAAATCAACATCAACAGATGCTATGGCCGTGAAATAATTTTTGTGTCTTACCTCTTCCTTTTATTCATCGCCAAAAGATATTTGGAGTTTAAAATTTAAACAAGGTAGGTTTTAAAGGGCGAAATTATCATATGTACATAAAAACATATTTTAAATTATTCTATTTTAAAATTGAATATTTTATTTATTTATAATTTAAAAAGTTGTTATTTATAATTTAAAAAAAGATACAAATTATACGGACTTTTAATTTATCTAGATAATTTTTTGAGACGTTTAGTAAGCCCAGATAATTTTTCCAGACTTTCATTAAGTCCAGATAACTTTTCCAGATTTATATCAAGGCCACATAATTTTTCCAGACCTTTATTAAGTCCAAATAATTTTTACAGACTTTTATTAAGTTCAGATAATTTTTCCAGTCTTTTATTAGGTCCACATAATTTTTCCAGACTTTTATTAAGTCCAGATAATTTTTCCACAATTTTTTCAGACTTTTATTAGGATCAGATAATTTTTCCAGACTTTCATTAAGTCCACATAATTTTTCCAGACTTTTATTAAGTCCAGATAATTTTTTTCAGACTTTTATTAAGTCCAGATAATTTTTTCATAATTTTTCCAGACTTTTGTTAGGATCAGATAATTTTTTCAGACTTTTATTAAGTTCATTTAAATGGAAAAAATTTTTAAATTTTTTTCAATCCAGTTTTTCTTGTATAGTACATGGGGAAAACAATATTTGCACGCAGTCCAGAATTTCTGATAAAGGAGGTACGCTAAGAATAAGGGGCAAGGTCACATTTTGTAAAGTTTTTAAAAGGGAGAAATCGATAAGGAGAAATTAGTAAAAAAAAATTCGCTATTAGAATTTTTGAAAAATTTCAACGATTCTATGAGTTACGAAAAAAAAAAGGAATTTAAAAATACTGATACAAGAGAAAAATATTGTATACGAAAAACACATGCCTTTGCGTATAATTTGTTTTCTGTGAAAAAAGTTCGCTTCCTGGGTTTTCTTCTTTAGGGATGCAGAAAGAAGTTTAAGTCGTTTTAATTCCACATAAAAGGGATGATGCTCTATATAAAATGTACCTCATTTCAAATTTATGTATAAGTTGAATTAAATTAGGTCTGAGGAAACACACACATACAGAAAGAAAGAGAGTGAGAGCGAGCGAGAGAGATAGAGGGAGAGAGGAGAATTCCTTTAGATCAGGCTTAGAAAAACAGCTTTCGTTCACAAAGAATCTTCACTTTCATATTTACAAGAGTTAAGGAAGAGCTTGGTACTCAAAAGATTTCCTTGCATTTAAATATTTTTTACAGTTTTTGACGTACGTTTACGAGTTTTGGAGTTCTAAATAATCTCCCAGGTTAGGTAAGGCCATGCATTTTGATACTTGCAGGCTGCAAGTATCAATATTTAGCGGCAAGTTGCAGATAAATATTGGGGGTAGACTGGCATCAAAATCGCAAATTTACAAAAAGGGAATTACTAGGGATAATTCAAATTTATTTTGGCAACACTTCACTCGTTTCCACTCTCGAAGGATAGGGTGTGTGTACCCGTTGGTGGTTCGCATTATTGAGACAGAAATATCGAAACAAAATAAAACTAAAACAATCTTTGAAAATATTAATGTTTTTAATTTTATATTATTGCATCTTATGCTTGAATATTTTCAAAATATCGAAGTTCCACTAAAATAGACAGGCAGAAATAATAGAATTCTCGGTGTTGGATATCGATGCAAAATAAATTTTGATTGTGAACGGTATTGTGAGGATTGTACGGGATTGTGACTGGCAAAGATTGCAAGAGACTGCAAATGGTAATTGACGAGGATTGATAAGAACTGATCAAGTTTACATTGCTTTTGTAATTCTCCAATAGGTTAATTAAAATATTTTAATTAATTTATAATAAATAACTTTTTTCTATGACAAATAGAAATACGGACGACAATCATCGATTTACATTAAATATCCATCCAACGCGACAAAGAATGATGACTAATAAATCGTCATCGTATAAATAGTAATCGACTTTTAAGAAATTAAAATAATGGCAATTGATAGTTTTCCATTTTTTGAAGGAAACGATCAAACCAGTGAAATCGACGTTAGAATCGAAAATTCCATGGATAAAGAAAATATTCAAAATTGTTACTACGTATTAAGCTGAATTCAATATTAAACTTTCATTGCCAAAGAACCGTCCATTGAAATGTCGAATTAAGACATTTTTTATAACTGTTACAGATCAAAGATTTTTTCAAAAAGAGAGCCCCTGTTTTTCATGCAATAAGCTCTAGTTGACAGCAGGCCTGTAGTCAGGACGAAGGGGCAACAGGGGCAAGGCAAAGGGCATACGGGGTACAGGACACACAGGGTACAGGACACACAGGGTCTTACGAGTATAAAATTATTTCCCGGAACGCTATATGATATAAATTTTACGTCACTAAAAACACAAATAAATCTGATGCTCCTCTGATGGTTTTTTTTTGGTTATTGCAATTACAAGTACTGTAATATTAGCATATATCAAGGTTTGTATTTTAAATTTTATGGTGGTGTAAGAAGAAGAATTTTGCCCACGGCCCCCTTCATTTCAAGACCTAGTGGCCATATTGAAAAATTCATAACTAGCCATAAAGAAAATGTTACTGTTTACTCAAAATTGAACCATTACACCAAAAACTAGAATTTTAATACAACTTCAGACGTCTTGACGTGGAGTAAATCTTCTTATAAATTCACCCATGTTTAGGTCTTTGCAAATTTCGCGTTCACATGAAAGTAAAATAAGATTGGCTTTCTTCTGGTAAAGCATTGAACGTCTGTAGACTGTAAGTATATGAGTGAGGGTCGAGAAAGTTTTCTTGCATGTAGCCGTCGATATTCCAAGAGCTACTGCGTACACGAAATAAATATTAGGACACGATTCCTTGAAAGGGATCAATAGAGGAATTATTTCTAATGCTACTGCTCCATCTGGTTTTTGAGGCGTATTCTGAATTTTCCGTTTTATTAAATTCTTAGCAGTTCTCATTTCACCTTCCCTGGTTGAAACACCTGTAAGTTCCGACAATGGAATCAACGAATTACGCTGCAGAAAAGCTCTGCCACTTGGATCCAACAGAGAAAGATCCAGAGGGATTTGTTTGGGGAGAATGTAAAATACAATAGGACCCATTTATAAAGATCCCGCATTTAACGAGTTTCTGGAAATAGCGAGAAAAATATGGATTTTATTTGATAAAACGATCAAGGGCAATACAAGTTAAACGCTTTTAACGAACAACTCTTTCATAACCCCGGATTTAACGAGTAATTAAAAAAAATAAAATAGGAAATCAAACATTTTGTAAAATTCTGTCGTTATATGTAATTTGTAGTTATAATCGGCACTCGTTATAATCTTTCTTCCTCATGTTTATGGATTTGGGAGGGGAGATTTTCCTAATCCCCCCCCCACGGATCCGCCACTGGATACCCTACCTCGCATGCAAAGACAAGAGAGGAATTTCTTCCGCTGAATCGTGCATTCATTTAAAAAACAAGCATTATTTAACATGGAGAAGTGCAAAAGCTTCAGCTTGCATATGTCATTTTCATCGGACTTGTTGTTTCCGAATATTGACATGACTACAAAAATACTCAAGGTACTGCTTTCTCTTTTTTGGACGTTTTCTGTTAGTGTTTGGAAACTTGTTCCCAATGCCACATTCGGAAAATAGTTCTTCATAGCTGACTTTACAGCGTAGTTTCAAATTGCAGATTCTAACGCTCTGTCACTGAATTTCCAGTTAGAAGATCTGCAGGTTTTGCTTGTAGAATATTGTTTTCTGGTCAGACCATTTCAAGAATCTTCTGCATCATAAGCGCAATGTAAATGAAGCCGAATTCCTTCATTTTTAGAAAGATCTCTTCAGCCTGAATGTAAACCTCCACTGTAAACTTTGATCCTGCCGAAACCTTTTACAGTAGCTTCACCATTTTGTCATATAAATCGCTCCAAGCAAATATCGTATAAAGGTTGTATCGTATAAGGGTAAAATATTGTATAAGGGTTGTTCCTGCTCTTAACTTAATATTTGTTATGTTTATATTTGTCTTTAATAGAGACCGGATTATATGCACAAAAAAAAACAAAAAAAACAAGCGAAATGTACATGCAAATGTGCACTAAAAATCTCCAAAATATGCATTTATGTGTACTCACAAAGGTAAAATATGCACTTAAATTTTTTTTAACTTATTTAAAATATAAATGTCCTGCGTTTTAAAAGAAAAGATTGATTTTATTACAAAACTATCTGAGTAGAAATATTTCATATGTAACACACTTTTTATTATATCATATCACAAGTTTTTCTTCAATGTTCGGAACAATTTAGCTTTGTCTTCTGTTAATCAATTGCATTTTATGGCCAAACAGATCCTTTCAAATCTACTGAAGTCATTGGTTTGCATTCATAAAATTTTGTGGGTAGTTTATAACGGATATTTTATCCGTGATAGATTATCCGCGACGTATACTTATAGATAAAGATGCAGAATTTTGCTCTATATAAATATTTGTTATCTAATGTGAGCTTAGATTAACTACTTATCCAACACAATAGAACTAAATATTTTCGTCTCCTTTCTAAGAATAACGGCTAATTAATCTATGAGTGTAAATACATTTTTTGGCGTCTCGGGACATTATTAAATATGAACATTTGCAAGTCCATTTTTCTTTCTGTTAATATGAGGGTAAAAGGAAATTTTAACTTTATAGTTGTGTAAAAAATTTTTGATAAAAGAATAATAAAATTACTAAAACCCTTAAAATATGCATTTATTCTGGAAATTCAGTCTTTTATGTATTTATGTGCACTTACGCTCATGGGCGTACGCAGAAAGTTCATAGGGGAGGGGTTATAGGCTCAATGGGGGTTTACAGAGCTACAACTCACATATTCCTATGTTAAATATACAAAATTTCATTGCAATGGGATTACAACCCCCATCAACACCCCCCTGAGTAATCCAGTGCTTACGCTGAAAACAGCTAAAACATGTAATTGAATATACATATAATCCGATCTCTAGTCGTTAATTTATTTGAAACAATGAAAACTTTAAATTTATCCACAACATGAGCAAATTAAAGAAGTGGACTGATGAAGAATTATAAAAATACTGCAAAGATGTACAAATAAAAGTAAGTGATAAGAGTCATAATTCCTCCAGGCCTAACAGCTTTCATCCAACCTTTAGATCTTTATTTTTTTTGTCAGTAAAAAATTTTTTTTATAAATTATTAACTGCGTCACTGTAAATGAAATTCTAATAAAATTAACTTATCGCAACGAAATAATAAAAATGCATTCATTAGTTTATAATCCAAGAAAGGTAAGTCTACATTAATGTACCCTTGGTTTGTTTGTTTGGCTTTTTTATGGCGCAAGAGCATCTGGGCTATACTGCGCCAAATATACCCTTGGGGTGCTAGCAATTACACGGACGTTCCTATTGAGTCATTTGATAAAATTTTATCTCTATCATTTCACGTCAATCATGAGGAATATGGGGTTAATGAATGCAGAGAATTTTTTTTAAAGTGTGCACATTGCGATACGAATTTATATTTTATGCATTTTTACATAAGTTATCGTTTTCATGAGTAATCAGAAGATTTAGTACTTTAAATTTATGTTATAAATTTCTTTTACGCTAGAATTCACCTAGGGAGAATATAAGACATATGCAAATGTGGCACTGCACAGGGAGGAAAAAATTATAATTTTTTTTAACAGCGAAGAAATAATGAAATGAAAATATTCTTATTGATTATTGTCTCTGAAAAATAATAAGAATAACCAATTAAGGAGAATGTTATATGTCTGGGATGAAAGGGGGGTATTAAAATACGCATAGAGAGATACTTTAATTAGAGCTTGCTCATCAGATAACTTACTGTTATTTTTTATCAAGCACTCCAAATGAATGTAAAACTACCCCTAACTGAAGACTTCACTTTACGGCTGTGCAGTTAAGCGCTAAGCTGCGTTTTAGTGTAATTATGAAAATTTAAAAAATTCATAAAAAAATCAGAAGTTGAGTTTTACACAAACCTTCTTTCGGTTTTGTTCATTACTCATATGGATCTTTCATACCATATATGTTTCGATTTGAGGTGTGACTGGCACTTTGGAGGCTTCCCTTGTGAGTGTAACCATCTTTGTTTTATCTCAAATAAATGGGTATACAAAGTAAACCCCTCTAAACGCCCACCCCTCTGAACGCCCACCCCTCTCGATGCTCACATTTTTCGAAGCGGGTTTTTTCCCATATTGAACGTGTTTTTCCTAATTTAAATGTAGGACATTTGCAAATATAATAAAATTATTAATATTTTTAGTAAACATATTAATTTGGTTGAAACCTTGTCATTTATAAATCTGTGCACATATTTATAAAGATAAATAAAAATTAATGATAATATATAAATATACTACTTTTCATCAAAATTAGATGTAAATAATAGGACGTTTACAGTTTTAAGATGATTGGTATAAATATAGTTTATATATATTCTAAAAATTAAAATCATACAGAATTTAGGGGCCGTTCAAGTATTAAATAAGCAAATTTCTAGCCATTATATACCTACCTTATAATAAAAATTAAGAAAAATAAACTTCTTAAGGACTTTTTAAAACTTTTTCGCCTATACTTAAAAAAGGCTCTCGTACGAGTTTAAAAACGTAGGTGCCTATTTATTAATCATAATGAAAATCTAACAGCTTCTACAAAAGATGTTTATATTTGAACGGCCCCTTCATATATTTATATTAATTAAAAATTCTTTGTTTTTAATTTGATTTAATTGATTAATACGGCGAGCGTTTATAAAAAATCAGGGAAATTTTAAGCATATTTACTGGAAATCAAGGAAATTTTAAGGATTTTTTTTATTCAGATTTTGTCGCCACCTTGACATATATATTTATCCCTTTGATCTCTGGAATGGTAGTAATTATTAAAAATGTGATATCCAAATTTTTTAGCAATTGACACTTACTACCCTCGAACATTGAGGTGTAGGCTATAGCCCCCACCCCAATATCTCAATGTTGGGCACATAGCATTACTTAGACATTTTATTGAGTCAGAAATTTTCTAGCGGAAGCTAATTTTTTTTTTACTGGAGGGGCTAGGCCTCATCTCCTAGTTGTGCCAATGGAAATAGCCAAAATATACCTTCTGCCTCTGAAAAGCGGGTTTAAAATTATAAAATGATATAACAAAAAACGAAAATCAATTTGAATGAAAAAACCATTTAAATGTTCATTTCCTAAACTGAATATGAACGATCATTTTCAAATTGAATATAAACGTTCATTCCCTAAATTGAATATGAACAATCATTTTTCAGATTGAATATAAACGCTCATTCCCTAAACTGAATATGAATGACCGTTCCCTAAAGTGAATCTGCATGCCAATTTTCATTCACTAAAGAAAGACTATTCTCATTCGTATTTCCATTGTGAATGGGATTAGTCATTCCAATTCCCATTTAGTGAACAAGTGATTGATTCAAAGGAATGTCGATGAGTCCAAAACGAATAAATTCTTTTGAAGGAACGAAAATGAAAAAAATAATTATGCCAAAGCGAATGATTTCCCCCACCTCTGAACAATAATTTGTAAATATAAAAGAGAATAAAACACAAATAAAATCGTTTGGATTATACATTAAAAAGAAATATAACTAGTAAATATTTGCGATTATAATATTAAGCTATATTTAAATTACTCTTCACCTCGATATTTGGAATATAATTATATTTTATGCCGGAGGGATCAACAAGGAAACTATTGTTAAGTAAACTAATTATTTGCTAGTATTTATTATTAATGAAAATTATTAAAAGAGTTGGGGCTTTTCTTAAAGCTAATTCGATTTCGGTAACAAATTTTTGGCGACAATTCCGAGTAGAAGGGAGTTGCGAGAAGGGCCTTTTTTCGTTTGCACCAATTAGCGTAAGCCTTAGAAATGGCCGAACTTCTTCTTGTGAATTGCTACGGCTGAGAAAACACCAAATAGCTGATTGTAGATTCAATTGCCAGTCAATAAACGTCGAATTTGCTCAAGCGCTTGTTGAAAGATTACTTCGCCGCTTAACCGGTAGTGGGAGCCTTTATCTGAAATTTTGCAAACCGCTTTCAGCAAAAGTTTAATATATTAGAAATTCGTTTATAGCGCCACCTAGAAAGAACCACCACTGCAGAAATCTTGTAACAGTTGGTCATTATACCGAATTCTTTCAATGTCACACTTATAGAAGAACTGCCTTAATCTGTCGTTATATTATGGTGTGTCTCTGGATTACAGTGCCGCCTTTGGCGGTAACTCTTCCCAGTTCCCCAGGCTCTATACATGCATTACGGTGTATCGCAAAACTGGAACCCACTATAAGGCGGGCCTTCGGTAGTAGTATTTTATATATGAACCGTTTTGAAACAATACTTTTTCATTTATTGCCGGTATTATTTCCATACAGGAACGTAGAGGTCTTAAAATTATTGGAGGAGGGGGCAAGCTCCTATTATATAAATTTAGTATATGTAAAATTTTACAATTTATTTTAAATTAAGCTGGGAGGAGTTCGGGCCCCACGAGTTCTTGTAACTCGACGCCTACGTTTCCACATATTTTTTTCAGAAACAGGCAAAAATTTACTTTTAAAAAATTAAATTAGCAAGTATTTTGGCAAAAGATTTTATCGACCATGTAAGATAATTTAATTGAATGAAATTTTAAATCAAATAAACTTTGATTTTATTGCGCAAAAAGTGAATAGGACACATAAAGGTCGCCAAGAAATATTTTGTGAGCAGTTATTTATCAAGTCACAGACAAAAATACACACAAGCAAGCAAATACAATAATATGAAATATTAATTAAGCATCAAATGAGAAATTAAAGCCAACAATACAGGCTTAGCATAAATGAATGATCGGATTTTAAAAATTTATATTTTCAATTTTATCTATTGCACATGAAAATAAAGAAAAGATTTCCAACTTTCTTTTTCTAACATCGCTCAATTGATGGCAGCTCTTCCTTAGAACGCTGCGATTGAAATTAAAAATGGCGACAACAACAGAGAAAAGTTTTTGTGTATCAGAGTAGCAAGGGATTTTTCCGTTATTTCTGTGCAGCATGCATTTCAAGCCACATGACCACTGTGCAGCACGCATTTCAAACCACATGGCCACTGTGCAGCACGCATTTCAAACCACATGGCCACTGTGCAGCATGCATTTCAAACCACATGGCCACTGTGCAGCATGCATTTCAAACCACATGACCACTGTGCAGCATGCATTTCAAACCACATGGCCACTGTGCAGCATGCATTTCAAACCACATGGCCACTGTGCAGCATGCATTTCAAACCACATGGCCTCTGTGCAGCATGCATTTCAAGCCACATGACCACTGTGCAGCACGCATTTCAAACCACATGGCCACTGTGCAGCATGCATTTCAAACCACATGGCCACTGTGCAGCATGCATTTCAAACCACATGGCCACTGTGCAGCATGCATTTCAAACCACATGACCACTGTGCAGCATGCATTTCAAACCATATGACTACTGTGCAGCATGCATTTCAAACCACATGACCACTGTGCAGCACGCATTTCAAGCAGCATGCATTATAAACTACCATTGCTGAAAATACTCCATGAACTTGAAGAATGCATCAGTGTGGCATTAACAACCGATGGCAGTGAAAAACTACAAAATGTCTAGAACGAACTTGATTACAGATTAGATGTTTTTCGTGTTACGACATGGATCTTTTTTACGACCCAAGGGATATTTGTAACGGGAAAAAAATTGGAATATTTTCTTTATTTTCATGTAGCACTGATTATATTATGTGTAATAGTTTCGAAAATATAAATTTTTAAAATCCGGTCATTCATTTATGCTAACCCTGTATAATAAGAAGCCACTCGAACAGGAAGACGGAAAAAAAAAACATAAACAAAGTCGGCTTGACATGACCGGAATCCCTGAAAATATATATAATGAAATTAAAATAGCAGGGTCCACAACAATAAAGGAAAACAAAAACGCAAATAATAAGTATTTTATTCAAATAAATAATGTACTTCAAAATCAATTCAGTAAATGAATATAATAAAAAAAAGAATAATTAAACAATAAAATGCCATAAATAAAAAATAGATATCTCAAAAACGATCTCAGTAATTAGATATAACATACACTAACTCTGTGATACAAACGTCATTGTATAACTAAGATTATATACCATATTCTTTTATTTAATAAATAAATTATTAATCTTTTTTTAAAAGGTTTAAATTGTTCAAGGAAGTTAATTCATTCGGATAGTTCATCCCATATTCTAGGTTCGATTGAGTTGATATGAAAAAAAATATAATTTGTTTTTACAAACGGATATAGAAACTGATATAGATATCTATTTAGGATAACGAACAGATCTAGAAAGTAAATTAATGATATTATCGAAATAAGAATTCTTAATACGTTGATACATTATAATAGCTACTCTATAATCGACTAATTTATAAAGAGGCAATCGCTTCAAACAGGACCGGGGTGAGAAATATAACAATTGCATTTAACTAATCCAATTATTTTCTTTTGAATTTTGTCAATTTCGTTAGAAACCACACATAAGGAAAAACATAGGAAAAACCATACGTCAGCAACCATAACGTCCCCCTCGCGAATTGAACTCGAAAACACCTAAAGAATCTGCCATATTGTAATTGTCATGAAAAATCTTCATCTCTACAGAAATTTATTGCAAAGATGAATGGAATATTTTCTTAATGGAATTACTTTTTGTGAAGATTTTATCATAAATTAGTAAATCTATTTGAAAAGAAGTTTTTACCCAAAGAAAAGTTCAACTACGTAAACTTAAATGTAATATTAGCTCCAATATATGTTTAGGTGCTGTAAAAATTCGAAGATTATTTAAAGAAAAGAAAACATGGTGTACTAATTTTAAAAATTTATATTATTTTATGGAAAGATGGCGAAATAGTCAAGTATTTTCACTATACGGGGATTCATCGTAGTACTATCGATATATAGTGGTAATTTCTATATGTATATTCAAATTATCATTTGATGTGTTATAGAAGTCAAAATCAGAATAACCGTAGAAAAAGACGACTTTTGGAAATAAAAAGAATGATTAAAAAGGGATGATAAGCTTACTTTCTGGAAAAGACGGTTATCGTGCAAGATTTGGACCATATTTCGATATCGAAAAATCTGAAAGCTAGGAAACCTGGAACCTAGAATTCCATGGAATATAGAACTTTATGGAACCTAGTCCCTAACGAAAGAGCAGAAGAAAGAAGGCATTTGAAAGGTGGTCCTATATGGAATTTCAAAGATCAATTGGACGACAAAGAGGGCAACAACAAGATTTTAGAGATAGAAGACTGAAATTCTTAACATGGTACAAAAAATATAAAAACAAAATTAGATAAGACACACTTGAAGAAAAATTAGAAACTACAGTGACAGCCAATTAGTGAGAAATGAACGGGCAAAAAAATAGGGGAAGATCTAGAAGAAAATAAACTGAAGTGACTGAATAGAGCAGTGTTTCTCAAACTTTGGTCATTCACGGACCATTTTAACCATTCCTTTATTTATCAAGGACTACTGGGAATCATTCTCCTACCCTTTTAAAAAATATATTGCCTGAAATTAAGGTTGCCAACTATGGTTAATAATATTAAGACTTATTTAGCCACTGTCATACTAATCATCTCTCTCCCTAGGAAACACACAACCAAAGTAACCCTGGATTTATATAACTTATTGGAAGGCTTAAATAAGTATATAAAAGCTCCGAGAAGCAAGATTTATGCATCCCTTTAAATATAATTCGTAGTTAATTTTAACTCCTTTGTGGTAAATTTGCAGATTTTTAGTTTTTTTTTACTTTAAAAAAGCATGAACTTTTGGCAGAAAATCTCTAAAATCTCCGACCATGTTCTTAAAATATGGGTTGGTTGCCAAACCAATC
This sequence comes from Dysdera silvatica, assembly GCA_006491805.2. Taxonomy (NCBI): domain Eukaryota; kingdom Metazoa; phylum Arthropoda; class Arachnida; order Araneae; family Dysderidae; genus Dysdera; species Dysdera silvatica. Next base: position 28,973,225 of record QLNU02015359.1, on the reverse strand, counting down.
TGGAACAAAATAATTTTTAGAGTAACTATTTGATAAAGAGAATGAGTTACGATCTTATTTTGTCAAATTTACAATGAAAATGAGATCATTAAATTAATTCAATAGTAATAAGCAATGCAAATAGCATGGGTGTAGGTATTCAGAGGATTCAAATCTTTCACAAAATGCCTTCATAAGTTTTATAACAGGTAATATTTATGAGAAATTCCTTAAATCTCGTCCGAACCTAAATTCTAGCTATGCCGGCGATTTCTAATTAATTTTTTTTCTGAAATTTGGTGATGATCCTGCGAATGAAAAGCCGCCGCGGACCATACTTAGAGAAACACTGGAATAGAGTTTTGCAAGTTCAAACTATAAAATGAAACGGCAGGAAACAAGATGGATATAGTTGCTTTTGTGCTAATCTTCTGTCTGCAGACGGGATTCATTGTCGATGCTGATTATCATTGTGGTCATCAACATCGCTAATCATCATCAATACCCACATCGCATCATCACTAATAATCTGGCATCCATGCGTTTTGTACAAGCTGGAAACACTGGATTGACGGACCCTGAATGCAAACTAACAAGCTTCTCTTTAATGGGCCCTTGGAAAAATGCAAGAAAGCAAAGAAGATCATGTTCAACTAATATCATGTAAATTGCGAAATTTAGTGATCATGGCATCCATTATTCAACCCAACACCCGTTGATTCAAGTGCAGCTGATATTTGAGGATCAGTTTATTGTTTTATATAAATTAATAATATGTGCAATCAATACTTTCAATGTTTTAGTCGACCATTTCATGTAATTCATATTCTGTGATGAGTGGTAAATTGGACATCACAGAGATGAATAACAAAGAACGAGGAACTGGAATCTCAGTTAGCTGAGAGATTGCATAAAAGTCCTTAATAAATGTCGGGAGAAGAGTGTCGTGGCACTTAGTTAGCGGTGAGATGTTGATAGTCAGCAAACATGAGACCGCGAACTAAATGGCACCACATTCTTATCGCGACACAAGTATGAAGCACAGAATTTAACTCTTCATGGTTTAACGTGAATTAAAAATGATGTGAATACTTAAATTCAACCAGAATTTTAATTTAAAAGAGTTCAGTTTCGAGTCGAAAAACGGAATAGAAATGCCCTTCACGTAGTCAAAAGTAGAACGATTTCATTGTTGACGAAACCTCCACGTTTCTTGACTCATGTCACGAGTTGTTGAGTCCATTTCGAATTTTTATAGAACACGTATTTTTGAAATTTAAAGGACCTTCCGGTGTGGGATGACTCAAAATTTGCATTCTTGAAAAGTTGTTTAGATATACGGGGCCACATCTGCCAAATATGGGAATATGCATCCGTATAAAATTGCTTTTATATATCTTTGTCAGTTAAATATGTATATATATATATTCAGCATGTGCTGTTGTTTTGTAATTGTATTTTAATATATCAATTATATCTTTAGAGAGTCTATCCATTTTTTCACCAATTCCTAAGTTCGCTTTAGCAAATTTGTTCAATAGAGCTCATTATATTTTGTTTGCTGTCTTGACGGCATACCTTTATCTAATATATACCATGTTCTTATGCCATATTGCTAGATGTTTTCTTATGCTCTTATCATATTACCATCTTTTTATGGAAATGATTTATGTAGCTTGAAGTATTGTCTTATTTGGAGTGGTTTAGGATTTTTGTCGTTGTGCCCGATAAAATTTAAACTTTTATTAAATTTTTGTATTTAATAGTTTTGTTGTATTAATAATTTGTATTTAATAATTTTGTTGTATTAATAGTTTGTATTTAATAGCTTTGTTGTATTAATAGTTTTGTTGTATTAATAGTTTTGTTGTATTAATAGTTTGTATTTAATAGTTTTGTTGTATTAATAGTTTTGTTGTATTAATATTTTTGTTGTATTAATAGTTTGTTTAATAGTTTTGTATTAATAGTTTGTATTTAATAGTTTTGTTGTATTAATAGTTTTGTTGTATTAATATTTTTGTTGTATTAATAGTTTGTATTTAATAGTATTAATGTATAATCTCGCTAATAGTGATAACTTTGTTACTTTATGTTAGATTTTAATGCTGTACGTCACTGTCCTTCTAGATTTGGGGGTGGCCAGGACTCGTCAATCCGTTTTTTTCCTGGTCTCCCTTCAACACACTTTAAATTTTGTATTAATTTTGATATTTAATTGCACTTGTGTATTGAAAAATAAATTAAGTATTGTACTGAGACATATAGACTCGCTTGCTACTGAGGTACTGATTGCAAGAAATAAAGTTTTGCTTTTTAAGGGATTTGCTACAAGGATTGCTACTGCGAAATTCGTGTGTGTAGCACCAATTGCTCTTATATTTATTATCTTTCAAAAAAAAAAGATAATAATAAAAATAAAACAAGACACTAACTAAAAATATTATCAATAAATATTTCTCTTCGATAGTAAAATCTAAGACATGTGCTTATTAGTGATGGGCGTTTCTGCTGTTTGCGGAAAACGCCGAAGAGCCCTTTTTAAAAACGGTTAAAAAAAAACCCAGAAAAATTAGAAATTTCCCATGAAGTGTTAATAACAATTACAATATTACTTAACCCATTTATAATCACTTGTATTTTTATTAGTGCAGTAAAACCTCACTAAACCACCACACTGAAAAAAAACCAAAAACAACTCGGCCTACCTTACTCCAAAATACTGCCTTCACGTTTTAGAGTAAGGTTATGAATTAATGGAGTAAGGTTGTTAATTAATGGAGTAAGGTCAGGCAAACGGGTGAACAACATTACTCTTGTGAAATGTGTTGTAAGGATACACAGTTTTGGAGTACTGTTAATCCAAGAGATGAGCAACATTACTGTTATAAAATGTGCCTACGGTTACACCGAGGAGTCAGAAACATCACTCTTACAGTGTGTAAATGTGATTTTACAGTAAGTACATGTGCTTTTACAGTGTGCTGTGCTCATACAGTGTCCTGTACCCTTACAGCGTGCAGCTGCCCGGAAAGCAAGATCTGGGTTCGATACCCGGCCTTTGCCCCTACAGTCTTAAAGAATTCCTGCTGCCATTGCTAGTAAGACGCTCTACCATCTGAACTACATAATGCAGTTTATGATATATCGTGCAATTTTAAAGGTAAAGAGTCTGCAACAAACATTTTCATTTCAGTTTTTAAAATAAAAACCGAAAGATTTAAATCTGTACTAATAACAATTGACTTCATGATGTGTGCAGTTGGTAATAAACATATTCTCATGATAATAAAGTTCCATCTTTATATACCAAAGTTCACTCAGAGGATAATGAATCAGAATCCACTAACTTTCTGTGAAGATCATACCAAAGGAAACGGCCACAGCCAGAGAAAAAAAGATGAAATACAGCCATAAGTTTCTGATGAAGTCTAGAATTACTTTGCGCCTAAAGAAGATCTGTCGTATCCGGAGGAGATGAAGATCCAGCCGATTGCAGAACTTGGAGAGGTTTATTCTGATTGATTGGCGGTTAATTGACCGATTAATAATTGATTGACTGGTTATGAATTGATGTCTATTAAGGTAAGGTCCCGAAGCCTGTCGTCCTTTCCTTCAACGTTAACAAAATGTGTTTTTTTTTAAAACGTAAACTAAATTTGAGGATAATCGTTAATTTAATTAAAACTCAAAATTTTTGATCCTTCTCTTTTTTTATCTGATTCATAAAGAGACGAAAGACCTTCATAAAAGAGCTAAGTTTGCTTTTTTTTTTCAGATGTATTGGTATGTCTCCCATGATTTGCCTTTTGCTTCAATTTTATATCCCACAGTTCTCGCCTTTGTATATCTTGGTCTACTTCTGTTACTATTTCTATAGGGACTCCAGTCTAGGCCTTATCTGCAAACATCGTTCGGTAATTTCCTAAGCGTATATCCTAGCCGACTGCATTTTCGTTTTCAAATATATATATCATCATCATCATATTCAACCATTATCTATCCACTGCTGGATGTGTGTGTATATATATATGGTGATGATGGTATTACATTAGATATCCTAAAAGAAGCTGGAGAATATGTAGAAGACATACTTGCAAAATTCTTTACCAAATGTCTTAACAGCGGTAACATACCAAACCAATGGGATTCTGCAACAGTAATTCTTTTGCATAAAAAAGGTGATAAAGAGGATTTGAAAAATTACCGACCAATTAGCTTGTTACCTGCTATTTATAAAATCTTCACAAAAGTGCTAACACATCGCCTGCAGAAAAAATTAGATGCAGCTCAACCAAGAGAACAAGCTGGATTTCGAAGTGGATTCAGTACAGTGGACCATATTCAAGTATTAAGAGAATTAATTGAAAGAACACATGAATATGAACTTCCATTGTGTGTGGCATTTATTGACTATGAGAAGGCCTTTCATCATCATCAGCAGCAGCAGCAAACATCAGCAGTCATCAACTCTTTAAGATCAACAGACATTGAGGATGTGTACATTGACATGGTGAAACGTGTGTATAAAAATGCAAGTGCAAAATTTCGGTTACATAAAGATACCAAAACTATCAAACTTGGCAAAGGTGTGAGGCAGGGAGATACCATTTCTCCAAAACTTTTTACTTCTGCTTTACAGATGATTTTTCAGCTGATAAATTGGAATAACAAGGGAATAAAAATAAATGGTGAATATTTAAATCATCTGCGGTTTGCTGATGACATTGTTATTTTTTCAACGAACCCATCAGAACTCCAAGACATGGTACAGGAGCTCTCAACTAGAAGTAAAGAAGTTGGACTCAAGATGAACCTACAAAAAACTAAGATCATGTTCAATAATTTTGTAGAGGAAACAAAAATACAAGTTGACAACATTGAGCTAGAAATTGCTGATTCATATATTTACCTTGGCCAGCTGATTTCAATGGATGGCAACATTATGAAAGAACTCAACAGACGTATTAAACTTGGCTGGAGTGCATTTGGAAGAAACAGTTTTATCCTGAAGGGGAAATTGCCTTTGTGTCTAAAAAGAAAGGTCTTCAACCAGTGTGTATTGCCAGTCCTCTCTTATGGATCAGAGACATGGAGTCTAACAGTTGGAGCAATACGAAAGTTACAGACAACGCAAAGGAGCATGGAGAGGTGCATGCTTGGAATAACTAGGAGAGATCGAAAAAGAAACACTTGGGTGAGAGAGCAAACTAGAGTAGAGGACATCATTGTTAAAGTAAAAGGGCTGAAATGGCGATGGGCTGGGCATATTGCAAGAAGAACTGATCAACGATGGACAACAGAAATTCTGAACTGGATTCCAAGAGACCACCGAAGACCTAGAAAACGTCCTCAAACTAGATGGGTGGATGAAATAAGAAAACAGGTTGGGGTGACGTGGAAACGAATGGCCCAGGATAGACTTGTGTGGAAAGCATTTGGAGAGACCTTCATCCAGCAGTGGATAGATAATGGTTGAATATGATGATGATGATATATATATAATAATAATAATTTAATAGAAACAGAAGCTAATGATTCAATAGAAATGTAAGCTAATGATTCAACAGAAATAGAAGCCAATGATTGAATAGGAATAGAAGCTAATTATTCAATATCAATAAAATAAACAATTCAGTGAGCCAATAAGCTTTAATAACTCAATAGCAATAAGAGTTAACAATTAAATAGAAATAGAAATTAACAAAATAATTCAATAGCAACAAAAGTTGGCAGTTTAATGGAAATAAGAGATAATCATTCAATATTGGTAGATATTAGTAAATACTATTAGAATTGGGAGTTAATGGCAGCAATAATGGTTAACAATTGAATTACAATGAAAATGAAAAATAGCCTCATCAATAGATATTTATCTCAGCAGAACTCGACAAGCTGTATCCGATATCCGTGTAAATCCAATGAAATCAGTAAAACAAATCCAATTGAATTTCAATTGAATGGAAACTGACAGAAAATTTTCTGGTTTTATAAAACGTATTCAAATAAATTTCTGATAACAATGAGAATGATTTTTAGTTTTGCAAAGTGTATTTAAATAAATTTCTAATAACAATAAGAAAATTTATAGTTTTCAAAATGTATTCAAACAAATTTCTAATAACAATAAGAAAATTTATAGTTTTCAAAATGTATTCAAATAAATTTCTAATAACAATAAGAAAATTTATAGTTTTCAAAATGTATTCAAATAAATTTCTAATAACAATAAGAATAATTTGATGTTAATTTGAATAATTTGAAATTATTGAGCAACGAATGACGGATTTTGTTATTAATCAAAGGAGTGAATATACGGTTGGCTTCAACAGCTAAGTGGTCATTGTGTCGAACCGACGCTTTGAAGGTTCCTGGTTCGGTTCTGGTCATTTTCAAACGAATAACATGGCATTCTAATTCACTTTCAGGAAAGCATTCTTTTGATTCGCAGTCGCATTTATCACCTCCTCTACTTATTGGTTAACAAAGGATTGAAAATGAAACTAAAAAACGTGAAGGTCCAGAAAATAGTTTTGATTTAATTATTCGTAACTCTTTTCGTTCTAACGAGGAGCCCTATTCTAAGAAGATTTTATTTTGCGACGTTTCGAAAGCTCTTCATCAGATAAAATAAAATATTAAATTAAATATTTGAATATCTGTAAACATAACCAGATTAGAATGACATCATTGAAAATGATGAATAAATAAAAAATAACGAGGGTAGATTTATAGAAAGATAAGCAGTTTGATGGTTGTATTTATTATTTATATATTTTTTTTTCTTCTTCCCAAGATTACACTGCGGACCACATCGGACGAGACTGACGGCCTCAACTGTCCTCCAAGCCGTGACGCGCTTATATAAAACCGAGCTTTCTGCGCCCGAACTGAGCAAGGTGGACTCAAAAATCAACTCAAATTGAAAAGTGCGCTAATATGGCAACCTCTCACTTATACGTCTCTCACTCATATTTCTTCCTTACACGTCTTTTCTTTTACGAAACTCTCTCAACTATACGTCGATTGTCAGTGGTTTCGGCCAAACACATGGCGAAATAATCTAACTCAAGTTGTTTATTCACTATAACCAAGGCCTCCGAGACGGAGAACAGCGGGGCTATTTGGCCAGGGCCACCTCTTTCGACAGGAGGGCCCCAAATTTTGCAGTAAAAAAATTATTCAGAAATATGACCCTTGGATTGAGGATTTTTTGGCTCCTTCCAGTGTCAGTGGCTTCAGGTGAAAGAACATTTAATGTGCTCAAACAAGTTAAAAAATTTCACCGCTAAATTATGGGCCAAGATAGATTGAATGGACTGGCTATGCTCAACATAAATTATGATGTAGCACGAAAGCTCAACTTTTCTTCAATTATCAATGCATTTGTAGAAAAAAAAAGTTAGAAATTTTTTACTTCATCAAAAAATTGAAACAGACAATAGTTTGTATATTGTTGTTTAATTTAAGTCAATAGTAGTTTGCGTTACAAATTACATTTTCTTCATTTATTATATTTTCATCATATACATTTTCAGCCATTACCCTATATGTTCAAATTACAGTACTTGTATATTATTGACATTTGTCATTAGTAACTTTTTCTCATTTTTGGTTCAAAGGGCAGGCCCTTCGAAAAGGGGGACAAATACCCAGGGACCCCTGTATTATAATGGGCCCATTGCAAATTTTTTTTAGTTTTTCCTTTTTTAAAATTATTATTATATTAAATACACCTAAATGCAATACGAAAATTATCTTGGGGGGGGGTGGACAGAGTTTAGGGAGGGAGGTTCAATCTGCTAAAACGTCTAGAGGTCTATAACTCTTGTCCCAGGCCCTGTTGAAGGTAGGGACGCCTGGCAAAAGAAGTGGCCCGGGCCTCTCTTACCTTCTCGGAGAGTCTGACTATAATCATTTAATAATAATACTCTACTCGTTTCCAATTAGAAATTTCTCTTTAACGTATATATAAATACATTTTCAACACATTATTGTTGCAGTGATCAGACTCAAAACTAAACATTTCTTAATTCGAACACACGAACTTATACGTATATATATATACATACATAATTTTTCACTTCTTGTAGAAGAAATTGTCTTATTTTACTTGCTGCTTGGCAACTCGCAATACTTCTTCAGTTTAGATTCACACTCCTGGACCTGTTACGAGATGGGATAGCTCGTTTTTTAAAAATCGAAGAAAGAATTAACGCTGACCAATAGAGCAAGTTTGTTAAGATGAAATTTTTCGCCATGTTTTCACTTAACATTTCGTTGCTATAGGAGTAATCCTTTTAGTAAATTTTCAGTTTCAAAAATGGGTAAGCGGACGAAGTTATCGATTTTATGCAAAATGGAGGTGTTAAAAAGTCTTAGGAGACGCTTAACGCGACACAGAAATCTTTGGAAGAGCTTTTTAAAATAACCGGAACAACTCTAAAAGTGATTTTAAAAAATGAAGATGCCATTTTGAGACATGGCATTCACTCAAAGAAACAGACCAGAAAACGAAGTGGGAGGTTAAATCAAATGCTTTAGCGCAATGCTCTGAAGATAGTGCTCTAATGCCATTCAACTGCAAGTTACTAAGGATGAAACAGTAATCTTAGCACAGACTTTTGGAATAGAACCAGGGGCGCTGAGAGCCAAAGCTGGGCCTCCAGGTTGACTTCTACCGGCCCCCTGACCCCCCTTCCCGGGCCGGCCCCACAGCATAGGTCCTTGCCAGAGCGGGACCTCTAGACTCATCGGGGCCCCCGGGCTGAAGTCCCTGCTGCCCCCTCTCATCGGCTCTGATAGAATGTTTTTCTGCCTTAAAAGGATAAATACAAATAGAGTAAATCCGGGTTCCATGCCGCATCAGGTATAGATTGCGCATCCCGCCCCCCGTGGGTCTAAAATGGGCTGTGGGATGACACAGCAATAAATACTAAAGGTGCACCATTTAGTATTTATTTGGCAGAAAAAATTTATACAATAAATTTTCATTTTACTATTTTGGATAGAGCAAAATTCAAA
>QLNU02015359.1:28939847-28964122 GCA_006491805.2 Dysdera silvatica | reverse complement strand
CAAAGTATTTGGGGATGATGCTAGACGAAAGACTTAGTTTCAAAAGGCATTTTGAAGTCACTAAAAACAAAGCTCGTGCTGCCTTCTCCACACTGTTACCAGTTTTAGGACCTAAATCCAAAATGAGCCTTCCAACAAAAATTCTGGTATATAAATCTTCAATTAGGTCAATTCTTCTTTACTGTTGTGCTGTCTTCACCTTTCTCGGTCCAGATAAAATGAGAACACTACAAATAATTCAAAATAAATGTTTACGAACAATGTGTGGAGCTCCTTGTTTCGTTTGAAACTCAAACATACACAAAGATTTAAAAGTCGAACTTCTTCACACAGCAGCACTCGACCAATGTTTCACCTTCTTTGGAGAGCTGGAGGACAATCCAATAGCATCACTCATCAAATCCTCAAGGTACTGCCTTCAATGCCTAATCTACTCCAAAAGGGACAGGCCACGTTCGGTTTTGCATCTAAGTGGGCTCATGGAACACCTGCAGCAAGGTGAACATTGTGCTTTGCGGATTTTTAATAATTAACTCACCTCGTGCTATCGTCGCTCGTGGTGAGAGCACTTGACTGCTCCCACTTACAGATAGTGGTTTCTTATCACAGAAAACCGGACAATGAACCAACACGTTTCAACTTGTTTTTGGACCGTTTCATTCGTGCCAGTGCTGTAGTGGCGCCTAACTTTATCATTAACTTAAAAGTGAATATCAATGCGAAATGTATGGGCGCTGCCTGGGTCATTTGTACAAAAGAATTAAATTCTGTATCTGTATCTGGCGCAATACTGCCTTCAGTCATCTGTAAACCGAAGAGTCCTCGTCGATTCAAAAGCGTGGAAAAATTGCCGCGTAAATAGGATAACAGCAAAAAAGCGTGGATGTCTTCGAATACTTTATTGAAAATCCTTCATAAGTTAAATAAGAAAACAGAGTGAAATGGCAGGTGAAGATATAATAATTGAAGAAATGCAGCAACTCCATCCAATTGAAAATAATATTTATTGATAGGTTAAATGTTTAGATTATTTCATTAATACCTGATAAAACCTCAATTAATTAAAATACACAGTTAAATAAATTTAGTAGGCCGTTTTGGTAGAGCCTCCGAGAATGTGTGCACACTTCAATGGTAAACGGAAGACTGATTTGATTTTAGAATTCGGAAAACAATTGCACGTACTGTTGCCAAATATAAAGAATGAAATTAAAATTATACAATATATGGAAATCATGAAATAAAAAGAAACAATTTGGCATGCTGCCAATGTTTGCAATTTAACTTAAGTTTGCGTTTCTCGGAATCCTTAGTGGAAACAACAAAGGAAGCCTGCAAAGTAAACAAGTAGCATTTCTATTGTGAGAGCTCTCACAAGTACTTTTATTCGTGGATCGGTGTCTTGTTCACGTTTTTGATCTCAGATGCTCAGCAATACAAAACTGGCGTTTTTTCCCCAGAAAATTGCACTAGTAATCTTCCGTTTCTGGATTTGTGTGTGGAGCCATTTGTTGCATGAAAGTTAGATCTTTAGAAACATTTTGACTCGGAGAATCCTCACCAGAGCTGTACTTAGGGGGTGTGCGAGCTGGGCGGCTAAAATTTAGGGACGCCAAAAATGTATTGCAAGTATCAGGAAATCAATTTTGTTTTGTCAAAGCGTTTTCCAGGGCCGCTAACACCGTAAGCCCAGCCCCGATCCTCACTTCTTCTGAACACACATCAAGTGAATTGAAACAAGCATTCATTGTTGACGCTGTTCATACGTTCTGTTCATCACGGACAGATATCATTGAAATTCATATGAAGAATTGTTTCAAGAAGGTTTAATTTCATCAGAAAATATTTCGCCAAAATGATAATAAGTAAATGATGAGGAATATTATGATATTTTAGGTAGTTTAAATAGTTTTAAAGTGTTTGCGGACATCGGCGAAAATGTAGAAATATCGGGATTGAGGGATATTCAAGGAATATTTAGTGAAATTTAGGGTATTGATAGTGACGATGAGACAGATAACGAAGAAAATTTAATTAAAGATCCCAAAAATTTTGCGAAATCAGCAGAAGCTTCAAAAACTTTTCGTCACTAGATAAAACTTGCTGATGCATAAAATGCCAAACATTCTCTCTTCAACGGGCAAAATATATTTCCAATGAGAGACAACAGCAGTAATGATTTTCAATTTTATACTGTATTAAAAACATAAAAATTTAAGTACGATATGCAAATAAAATTTAAAGATTATTTTGTGTTTTTAAATGATTTAAGTTCTTAAGTGTTAAATTTAAGTAAATCCAAAGACTGGTATTTTTTTTATTATATTTCTTATTCTTACGGTATGTTGTATTTTGAATTTTACTTTTTTTGGCCTAAATTACTTTAATTTTGACTTATGCGTCGTTTTTGGTCGATCCATTGTGCTTCCGTATAAGAAAGAGATTCGTAGGCTTGGAATTATCTTAGCCCGAGCCCCTTCAATAATTCTAAATAGCAATTTTACATGTGCTGTGATATACCGGGTGATCCAAAAGTACCAGAAAAAGTCAAAAATTAATAATTCGAGAAGTATAGACAATAGCACGATGCGTTTTTCACAGAAATGCACAGAAAGATATGTGTTTTTTTTTAATACACAAAAAAAATTATTGGCAGAATAGTTGCATTTTATACCGCCAGGCGGCGCTTCAGTTGTGTCAGTAGTTTGTTCAGTAGTGCAGCACATTATTATTTGAGGGGTAATGGTTGGCAGATCTGTTTAAATACAGGCAGTAACTCCGGGACTGCTAGAGCGCCACCTGGCGGTGGAAAATGTAACTATTATATATATATATCAATCATCATCATCATATTCAACCATTATCTATCCACCGCTGGATGAAGGTCTCTCTCCAAGCTCTACAATAAATCTATCCTGAGCAATTCGCTTCCACGTCACTCCCAACATTTTCTTATTTCATCCATCTAGTTTGGAGGACGTTTTTCTAGGGCCTCAGGTGTCTCTTGAATCCAGTTCAGAATTTCTGCTGTCCATCGTTGATCAGTTCTTTTCTTGCAATATGCCTCCAGCTTATCACATTTCTCAGTCCTTTTTACTTAAAAGGACTGAAATATATATATATATATATATCGAGTGCAGTATTAAAATTGTTTTTTTTATTACTAACGGAAGTGAAGCCAACAGAATCCAAAACTAGACTAACAGACAATATTTCGGAGAAAAGTAAGAAGTAAGTTCGAGCCCCAAATTGAAGTTTGAAAATAGCACAATTTTTGAACAAGGTTATTGGGTAATACAAAATGCAGTTTTTTTGTGTTTTCCTTCTTTCTGAAAAGCGGTGGTGTATGTGTGTGCTCTGCCTCACGAAAGAAAATTGGGTTAGAGGGGGTGAAATCCTGGAACGCAATTTTTTACCTATTTTTTCATTCCTTCTTTCAACTTTATAACTTGTTCGTCATTTATCAATTTGTATACGCTTTAGGGTAAAAATTATTCAGCCTTTTCATAGAACTCCATTATCTGTTATTTTATAGCCGTGGCCTCCTCTCCTCTCAGTACCTTTAATTATATTTCCCACTGCGACATGCCACAAGCAGAACTCAGTTGAGACACAACTTCACAGCATAAGACTCTTAATTGAAGCTGGGGTAAAATTTACCCCTCACCCCGCGTGTTATCCTCTATGTTTTTCAAATCTGGTTTCTGGTTTCATTTACAGGTAGCTCTCGCTTAACGAATTCTCGACTTCATGCTTATTTCTAAGCAGGACATCATCTATCTGGTCACAAGCAGGGCTCAGTTGAGACACAACTTGACAGCATGAGACTCTTAATTGAAGCTGGGGTAAAATTTACCCCTCACCCCGCGTGTTATCCTCTATGTTTTTCAAATCTGGTTTCTGGTTTCATTTACAGGTAGCTCTCGCTTAACGAATTCTCGACTTCATGCTTATTTCTAAGCAGGACATCATCTATCTGGTCACAAGCAGGGCTCAGTTGAGACACAACTTGACAGCATGAGACTCTTAATTGAAGCTGGGGTAAAATTTACCCCTCACCCCGCGTGTTATCCTCTATGTTTTTCAAATCTGGTTTCTTGTTTCATTTACAGGTAGCTCTCGCTTAACGAATTCTCGACTTCATGCTTATTTCTAAGCAGGACATCGTCTATCTGGTCACAAGCAGGGCTCAGTTGAGACACAACTTGACAGCATATGATACTTGATTGAAACCGGGGTAAAATTTACCCCCGCGTGTTACCCTCCATGTTATTCGAATATAGTTATTGGTTTCATTCACAGATAGCTTTCGTTTCACGAATTTTCGACTTTATGCTTATTTCTAAGTAAAGCTTATCTATCTGGCGTATGTCAGCTATTGTGAACGAAAACATCGCAATTTATGGCCATTTTTCACCTTAAAAGCCTTGATGAAGTATTTCTGCGCATCAAAATAACTGAACTTGTCGAGTGGCGAGATTCCAACTTTGAGAGAACTACAAAATCGTCTAAAGATTTAGAAAATGCTCGTACCTGTTATTACGAAATTTACAAAGAAAAGATTCAAGCAAGCCACACTGTCGCAGCTTTCTCAGAGAAGTAGTTGCATTACGACGACAACTTCTGCCTCTAACGGGAGAGAAATGGCGCGAACTTTGAGTAGCTATCAAGATTAAAATATTTAATGGATGTATCATACTTAAACCTTGAGGACAACGTACATAAACGAGTGATGTTAAGCACTGCACAAAAATATATTTAAAACTGCATTTGCGTGGATTTCATTTTAAATTGGAGAGAATGTTGATTAAATAAGTTTTAAATAAATGCAGTGGAACCTGGTAAGGTGACCACCTGAGTATAGTGGCCACTGTTTATAAGAACTGGCCGACTTACTCATTTCTACACCAAAGTTTGTTGTATATAGTGACTTTCTGGCTATGGTGACCAGTCCAGTCCTTAGGGTGGTCGCTTTAGACAGGTTATACTGTATTTCTATATCTGTATATTTATCTATATATTTTAGTATGCTATTTACTGAAAAAAATAGTATGCTATTTACTGAAAAAATAATCTATATGGTTTACCTCTGATAATCTTGTATTGATTGCTGCAAAAAATTTCACATTTTTTTATCTTTATCAGTTTTAATTTGTTAAATATAAAATAGTTGCTTAACAAATAATATAAAATAGTTAAGCTTAACAAATAATATAAAATAGTTAAGCTTAACAAATAATATAAAATAGTTGCTTAACAAATAATATAAAATAGTTAAGCTTAACAAATAATATAAATGTTAAGCTTAATATAAAATGGTTGCTTAACAAATAATATATATATATATATATATATATATATATATATATATATGTGTGTATATTTTTTTAATGACTACATACATATGAGATGAGCCCATATGAGTTTTTCTAGGAGGGGCTAAGAAAGATTATTACCTCCTTCTCATAGCTGTCAAGAATTTTAGTGAATGTACAAGATTCCAAAATGCAACAAAAATAATTGATACTGCTTGACAATTAGTAATGAGCTAAAAAGTACCTTATTTTAAAATGTGACTGTAAAACTTTTGAAAGCAAATATATAATAGGTTCGGGCAAATTAAATTTTTAAACGGTTAGGGGGACTCGAGACCCCTTCCCATGTGGGCGGCCATGCCCACGTATACATCACTTGCTTCGACTATTTGGTAGTCAACGGTCAAACTACCAGATACTGGAGGAATAACCAATCTTCAGGGGGAACAATATTAGGTAACCATCATCACTCTTTTTAAAGAATGCCAACAGCTGCTTTATCAACAGCCCTCCGGCAAAGGTAAGCAAAGGTAAAGTAATACGTTAAAACAAATACGTTAATTGAAAATAATTAGTTATGCCTAAACACGGCATTAATTAAATCGTCCTAAGTAAATAGTCCCATATTTAAAACACATAATAATTTGACATCATCATTAAATTTTAATATATTTAAATTACATTTCATCCTACACGAAAAGTGAAGAGAAATATTCCCCCCATCTTTTCTTTGAAATTTTAGGGCATTATTTAATTTACTCGTGATTTTTATGTTGCCAAATGAGGTTACTGAAATATCGCTGCGACGACGTCAACGTTAGGTAAACGACGAAGCTCTAACAATTCTCCGACGTCAAACATTAAATTAGTTCGTAGTTACTTGTTTGAGAACACCCGGGGAAATTATAATCTCCAGATTATTTTAAAATTAACTCCCATTGCGAAAGAGGGTTGTAAAAATTCGGGTGTTAATTGAGAGATAATTTTTTGAGATAATATTCTTGGACGAGTCGTGACTGTTAATTCAAATACTTTACTTCGATAAAAAACATTAAATTTTTCGGTTTTTTTAATTTAATTTAATTTTTTTATTTAATTTAAATGACCTGTGATTTCTTACCCTGACGCAGTTTCTTTATGTTAAACAAAAGGTTTTTATTACAATCATGAATTTTTTTTTTTGCTACAATGTAGAAGCTGCCTTTGATATACAGTCGAAACATATATGCGGAAAGCGCATATATATGCAAAAAATATTGAACCTCAAACGTTCTCCTGTATTTTTAACGTTATCTAAATCCGCTTAATTGTGATTTTATACGTGCAAGTATTTTTGAAACCAAAAGAACGTTTTATTATAGAATTTAAATAGTGCATATGAAAACAAGTTTTCATGCACAAATATATAGCTGACGACCCTTATTTTTAAGGATTGTCTCTCCCCATCGGAAATGGCTGTCAACCCTTGTCGAAGTTTCATTTACCAGCTTATTTATGGCTTTGTTTACGTTTCTCTCCTCTTTCTGTGTTCGGAATCACTGTCAAAACTTGTTTTTTTTAACGGCGCCGGTCTGGTAAAAAAGCTGTTTCTGCTTTAATGCGTTTGCAAGATTATTTAAGGTCAAACAATTTTAATATGAAAAACGTTAATACTTTAACCGACCAAATTTTTAATCAGTTATCAGGACATCCATTCGTGCAAAGAAAGTTCCATCAACACAGTACACGTGTTCATGTAAGATTGTAAGTACTTATATTATAGTATTTTTGTTAATAGAGTAATAGTACTGTACATTATAAATATTGAAATAAATAATGTATATGATTTATAAAATTAGAAATAAGAATATCTAATAACAAAATACTATAAAATTTTAATGAGTAAATTATTTGAACCCAATAGTTCAGAGAATACTGCTTATATGCATAGGATTTCGTTGACGCACCCATTTGCATATATATGCAGTTTTGACTGCATAAGCGCTTGAGAACGAAAGCAAGTAACCACACCGCAGACTGAACTCCAACTGATGATCTTTGGTTAGCCATTTTAGTGTGGGGTAACCATTAAATTAACGATATCAGGCACACATATACATTACTACTTTGCATTTATTTTGGAAGGTAGTTGTGAAAAAATACATAATTTTTTCTATGTGATTATTTTCTTTTCATAGCTACTTAGTTTCAGGAAAAGTTTCTCCATCTGACATATGTAAGTTGGAAAAGAAGACCATGCATAGCTGGTCTTCATTGCTTAATCATCAGAGTGGTGGAATGGAAATACAAGGGGTTTGTTGGCCCGTGGACATCTGCGGAAAAGCTAATTCTCATCTCAGGACTGAGTCAAAGGGAAGTTTCATTTTGGACCAAAAGTCGCGAACGTGATTAAAAGTAATGTTTTTTTAATTAATTAATTAAATTAATTAGTTAATTTTTGATTAACTTTTCAATAATTTCTTCTATTTAATATAAGGAGGAACTCCGCTTTTACGGAGCTTAAAATCTAAAAATCTTCACGAAATTTTGAAACCTTTTCTGGTCTCGACGATGACGTCATCGCGACCTCGCCAAATTGGCGAGATTTGGCGAAAAAAATAAAACAATGTTTCCAATGTCAATTTATTTTTAATTAAAAGTTTACCCTCGTGGAATAATATCATTGCCATATATGAAATTCTTCATCACATGTAACAATGACATGTGACGAAGAATGATTGGCACATTATGTGGAATTTTCTAACAGTTTGACTGCTCGGAAGTAGAAGAACGAATAAATTAAAAGATCTTTAAACCCATTATGCATTATGGTAGGTTGTCCTAGTGGTTATGTCTGCCGCTTCTGAGGCCGGTGAGTTCGGGTCCGACTCTCGAGCAAGCTCGGTAGGTTCTAAGTGTGTCGTGGGTAATGTCAATCGCTTAACATGATGCCCCTGACGAACGACTGACAAATAAATATCTGTCCTTATCTGCTAGCATAATTGTCAGGCACTAAATGGTTAATAAACAAAAATGGTGAGAGTTGGAAAAATATATTATGATAGCCACAACTCGGCTACTTGTTAAAAAAAGACTTGCTACAGATCAGCTCCAGAGAAGAAACACCAGAGCTGATTTATAAAAACAGATCAACTCGGTAGAAGAATCAAGTTTTCCATAACTGCATAAGTTACTAACTATATACAACACAAGTTGTCCTATAGTTGATTTCGGTAGATCACCAGAAGCTGCTGAGTATTTTTAATTCGATTCCATAATTAAGTCCATAGGTCATAATAAAGAAGAAGGAATGTGAATTATAATTCATTCACTCAGAAGAACGATTCAGTTTTCAACCCGTAAACGACTGAGTAATTCAAATGAAATCGAAGAACATACGCGTTCAAAAAAACGAGTTTAAAGAAAGTACTCGTTCAAAAGACCGAGTCCGAAGACTACATTCTTTCTAAAGAAAGGGAATGAACAAATACATACACTAAAGTGAATTATCTTGCCCACCTCCACGTAGAATTATTGCAATTAATTACACTAGGAGGTTCTCCGGAGGAAATGTATTCTTTGACAATATTCCAAATTTGTAAAAATTATCAAATAGTCGAATAGTGGCATCGAGGAATGGATTTCAGAATAGTATAGAATAAATCATAGAAAAGAATGATGATCAGAACAATCATAAAGAAGAAGAATGATGATCAGAACAATCATAAAGAAGAATAATGATGATCAGAACAATCATAAAGAAGAATAATGATGATCAGAACAATCATAAAGAAGAATAATCAGAAGAATAATCATAAAGAAGAAGAATCAGTAGAACAATCACAAAGAAGCATAATCAGAAGACCAATCGTAAGGAAGCATAATCGGAAGAACAATAATAAAGAAGCATGATCAGAAGAACAATCATAAAGAAGAAGAATCCGAAGAACAAGAATGAAGATAATATTGGTTAGGGCATACACTTAGAAGGAAACTCAGCGAAGTTTTGAAACTGGAACCCTCAACGAAAAAGAGGCAGATCAAAGGGCACATGGCGGAGACCTGGTAAGACATGAAATTAAAGAAGGCAAAACATGGGAAAAATCAAGAGCTTGGAAGTACGACAACAAAAAAAAAAAAGGAAATTTATGGAATTTCTGTATCATCTTAAGGATCAAAAGAAGCAAGAAATAATCTACATCAGCATATAGAGAAAATTTTAACGATAATAGAATTTAAGTCCACCCATGAAAAGATGGAATAACAAAGAATTCATATGATGAAAAGCTAAAAAAAAAGGCTACATTGTCGACTTAAATGAGTTATCTAATTATGGAGTTCCCATTTGTAACAATCGCAATTGAATTACTTCAAAAAGTAAAGAAGATCGAGTTATAAAAGTAGAGAGCTTCATTCAGTCTTATGCAAACAGCAAAACAAATCCATCTCTTTTATTAAGTGTATATGTAATTTGTTTAGGTTCTTGTATAACGTGTAAGATGGTATTTCAATGGCACAGAAACACAATTAGTTTTTGATATTCTTAATTGAACGTCATTGTTATTGACAAGGTTGCTTCAGGATGTTTCTATGAGGATTGCGCTTCATACGTGGATACTGCGTAGATACCAGTAGGTACTGCGCTTATTTTACAAATTGAAAGGTTGCGGCAACGACACGTCGAGCAAGCCTTGCCTCGCGATTTTTGCAACAGCTCGCTGAAAAAAAAGTCACAGTTCATATATATATTATCATGAAGATGATAATTATGATGATACACGTAGAATATGAATTGTGACTTCATTTTCTCATTCGAGGGAGGGATAATAAATAATTGGAGGTGCTCCACTTTTGACGTCACGATGCGCCACTTGAGAGTATTATTTCCCTCTTTAAAGGTATACTTGGCTATCAGCATTAGGATGGCCACGGTTTGAGGCTGCTAATTTGAGTACGCGATTTTCACTAAAACTGTGAACCCCTTCGCTCCTTTGTGAACCCCTGAACTACATAAAGTACAGTGTAAACCCGACTTCTATATGCGTGGGGAAAAAATTCAGGTGAATCGCTTTATGGCGACGGTTTGGAAGAGAATACGCAATATCTTTGAGGCATGCCTGAATATTGAATTTTCACAGTATATTTTAGTTTTGTACTTTAAATTTCTTTAGCCATCAGGGACGCCGCAATTCTTGTATATTGGGGGTGCAGAAGTAGCTTTAAAAAGATCATACACGTACAAATGACTCGGCGTGAAGGCGGAAAATATACTTTGTTATCTACTGGGGGGCTTGAGCCCCCCCCGAGTTCTTCCCCCTCCCTATGCCACTGTTAGCCATCATTTCAATTTCGAACGTACCATTTTAGTTTACACTTGAATGACTAGGTCTTTTTGAGGAACTCAATTTAGTTTTCATTAGATTCAAATCCGGAGAACGATGAAATTTTAATCGATTTCAGAAATGATGCCATTTCACAAAAACTAATTTCCCATTAAGTCGTCGTTTGGACAGAATTTCTTTGGAATTGAAAGAAATGTTTTATCATTTCTGTAAAGAAATTTAAATTCTCCTTTAGCAAACTTTTTCACCACAAAATGCTTTTGTCTGTTCGAAAGCAAATTATGTTAATAATAAGTTAAGCATAATAATAAGTTAATAATAAGTTAAGCATAATAATAAGTTAATAATAAGTTAAGCATAATAATAAGTTAAGCATAATAATAAGTTAATAATAAGTTAAGCATAATAATGAGTTAATAATAAGTCAATAAGCATAATAATAAGTTAATAATAAGTTAAGCATAATAATAAGTTAATAATAAGTTAAGCATAATAATGAGTTAATAACAGGTCAATAAGCATAATAATAAGTTAATAATAAGTTAATAATAAGTTAATAGTATAATAATAAGCATAATAATAACTTAATAATAGGTAAGCAATAAGCATAATAATAAGTTAATAACAAGTTAATAACAAGTTAATAAGCATAATAATAAGTTAATAATAAGTCAATAAGCATAATAATAAGTTAATAAGCATAACAATAAGTTAATAAGCATAAGCAACATAATCAACAATATATCATCGTGCCTTATTTAACAATATACAATTGTATCTTGATAAGAAAATGCCATTATGTTTAAATAAAGAACTTGTCATCATAGAATAAGTCACAAACCATCACATCATAATCATCAAATCGTGCTTATAAAGCCATATATTCTAGGTCAGAATCATAAGATTGTTATACTTATTAAACCATAATCCTCAATCTACACTTATCAAATTATAGTCATCGAATTGTACTTATAAAATCATGAATTGTGTTTATTAAATCATAAAAAAAGAATTTTAATTAATCTGTAAAATATTGTTTTCGGTGAGGAAATTATTATGTGTGTGTGTGTGTTCAAATAAAGTTGTTGTGCAAGCCCACTCTGAGCAAACTCCGCCCACTTATAATAATACGCCCATAAAGTGGCATGAAAGTAACCAATGAACTTCAAGTAATAAATCTAAAAACATATCTGAACTGTCGCGCGATCAAACCCCTTGCATTCAGCGGAATTTCCTGTCTGTGTGTCTGTACTATATTCGTTCTTTGTAGACAGGGTTCCTTTTCCTCAATGCCACGTCATCACAACCTCATACCCTGTCTTTCAATCGAGTCAACTTTCCATGTAATGTTTGAGTGATCTCTCATTACCTATTGTCTGACATTGAAGTGTGTGTGTGTGTGTGTGTGTGCAGGGACGTTTCGAGGTTACTTGCCGCCGGGGTGCAAAATATTCTGCGCCGCCCCCTCGTGGGTACGGGAGGTACTGTTCTTTCGCGAAAAGTAGTCCGATGGTACCGTTAGAAATAACGGGAGTTGACATCACAAACGGCCTAGCCGATTACAGCAGAGGGGAGGACGTCATTTCAGAACTGGTTTTTGGCGCAGACAAACGTTCACTAAAAAACAGTTCTGAAATAACGTTCTCCCTTTTGCTGTAATCAGCTAGGCTGTTTGTGACGTCAACTCCCGTTAATTCTAACGGTACCATCGGACTACTTTTCGTAAACGAACTATACCTGAAGTCAAAAATAAAAGAAGGTTAGGGGTGGTTTGTGATTTGAGCTGAGTGAAAATTAATAGAGAGAGAGAAGCATTCTTATTATAAATCAAACATTTATTATTATTTATTAATAGCAATCTGATAACATCAGAATATCAATTGCAATACTGAAAATAATATTTGTTATTTTTTAATAACCAAAATCAACATTTTTTTATATTTTTATCGCAAATTCTTTTAAAATATCATTTATGCTTATGTCAATATCGTTTTCAATACTTATCATAGCTAGATTTGATAATCTTTCTTGTGTCATAATCTTGATCTTACGTAATTTTTAATTTGCAACTTCAAAAATGATCTTTTGCTTTCAAAAACAGCGACAGGCAATATTAATTAAATGCATAAAGCAATCGATGAATTTGCACTAATGAAGTTATTTTTAAACAAATATTTCGAAGTACAGATTGAAGATGCGGTAGATTGTATATAAGTCAGCAAAATCTCTCATTCACTAAGTCGTTTCCATTCATGTCCATTCATCCATTTCATACATGTTCCATTCATGAATGATTAATTCTAAAATCTGTTAATTTATTTTGTAAATCTATGCAATATTTTCATTTATCATTCGAATTTAAGTTCGTGACAGTGTTAAGACTGTGTAAAAGAGAAAAGCCACTGTTGTGATTACTTAGTAATTCAAGCCTTTCTTCTGATTTACTTATGGCTGTGTCTAATAAAAAAAAATAGAAGTTGACTTTAAAGTGCATTTCTGGATTTCGTGTAGCATCGTCCCTACCTTCGTAATCAAATAGATCCTTCCTTTTCCTCGGGCGCACAGTACCAGTTGCTGGGAAACTAATCCGACATTCTAATTCTTCGGCAATAACTTTTGATTCATTCAGCAGTTCTGTATAAATCGAATCCATTCATTCGACGCTCAGTTAAATATTTTTTTACTTTTCTAACATTTTAAGAGCCTCTGGAAGGATCACAGTAGATTACTGCAAAGCTTTATTTACAATATTAATTTTTAACAGAATATTATACCAAGTGATTAATGAATAAACAAATTTGTAAGACTTGATTTTTGAAATTAAAACAGAATTTGCCAAGTATTTTGTATTATTGCCCTTATTTGAATCATTGTAAATAAAAAACGAGGCATCATAAATTTTTTCCAAATTGAAATGGAGAGGTTTCATGATCTGAATTCTGCTTTCCCATTGGATATCGAAAAGTGGTTTTAGAGTTAGAGTGGGAAATTCTTTCTTTAATATGTTTTAATATGTGCCACCGCGCCGTTGACGGCGAAAAAAATACATATATATTTTGGACAACAGCAAAAAGAAATTGGCATCTTCCAATGAATTTTTTGCTGTGTCATTCACAACTAAATTAAGACAATGTGCTGCACGATTAATATATATATATATATATATATATATATGTATATATAATATATATTTTACAAGCTTATCCTTTTGTCTTTCCTGTTAGCGCCATTGACGTAACCTTGACGCACATGTCATTAATATCTATATTCAGTGGTTCCGACTTCGTGGGTTCGAGACACTTTTTGAACCCTCAATAATTTTGTTGTGGGTTCCTCGAACCCCTCATAATTTTGTTGTGGGTTCCTCGAACCCCTCATAATTTTGCTTGTGTGTAAAATACGCGTACGAAAATACATGCATAACGTCATTTGACTTTTTTTTTCATCTAAATTTTCTTGTAAGATATTATTACTTTTCTCAAGGCTAACACAATTGCCAAATACTGGTCAACACATAAAGCCCCGGGGCGAATCTTTGTAATTTTTTTATGCCTACAAAACCGAAATAAATTAAATAAATAATCATCTAGAGAAAAAATATTTTTCTATAATTAACTATAATTTGCTTCATTTTAACATTTCAGGTGTCTTATTGTACCAGATAATCTGATAATGAAATTTAAATTGCATTTAAATCCTTTGAAAAATGAGCCGGTGAGCTGGTCATTCGACGTAAAATTTTCGGAATCCCAAATAATTTTTCAAATCGGCGCCTGCGCCCATATTTAAGTTTTTTAAAAAATCCAATAAAATCCTTGTTAGTTCTTGTCCTGTTGTATCAGTAACAGAATAAAATCCATGGACATGCCCCTTTATCACAACTTTTTCGTTGAGGTGTTTAAATGAACAAAACGAAAAATTACTGTAATTTTCCTTCATGATTAATTTCTGGAATACAACCTAAAATAATAGAATAATATTTAGAATCTTTTAGAGTGTTAATTATAGTTTTTTTAATTTTTTTCACCAAGTATTGTAATCAGTTCATTTTGAATATTATGACCTTGGTAATGATGCAAATTGCGGTGTTGGGTTTTTTCAATGCGATAAATATGCTCTGCTATAACATTATCAAATTTTGAAATACTTTCTGTTAATTTTAAAAAAATTTCATTATCTTTTTGAAACAACTTTTCCGTATGCCCTCTAAAAGCTAAATTTCGCATGGATAAAAACTGAATAACGTATATAATTCTTTCAATAATTGCCATCCACTTTTTTTTCACGATCCATTTGGCCCTGATTTATGGAATCTACGGTTTTTAATTTCTCTATATTTTGTTTT
Source organism: Dysdera silvatica (assembly GCA_006491805.2). Taxonomy (NCBI): domain Eukaryota; kingdom Metazoa; phylum Arthropoda; class Arachnida; order Araneae; family Dysderidae; genus Dysdera; species Dysdera silvatica. Next base: position 28,949,141 of record QLNU02015359.1, on the reverse strand, counting down.
AAATCCACACATTGTCTCAAACTTTAAAATGCGATACACTTTTTTCATCTCGTTCCACTTTTCTAGTTAAATGAAGCCAATCTTTATAATCTATTCTATCATTAAACGCATTCATAGAGGTGTGAAGGGCAAAATCTCTGCATATAAAGGTAATGCACGATCAGAACGTAGCCAGGATTTAATTTTTGGGTGGGTTAAAATTTTTTACAGCATGTATCGATACAATCACAGCATGCAAGGCCGTAGCCAAGTCCCATTAAAAATTTAGTTTCGGGGGCCGGTCCCTAAAATCCTTCCACCTCTGTATACGGCATGACTCATGATGTGTAACACATTCACGTGTTACCAATACTGAAATGCAAATATTGTTAAAAACGTGCTAAAAACCGCTAGATTTTTACTATATTTTTTTAAACACATTTTTAATAACGTCTAACTTTTTTTAATTTCTAAAAATTTCCAAAATGTGTCAGTTTTGCTAGATTTCGAGATTTGCGAATTTGAAAAAATGAGTTATGTAACAAAAGCTTAGCTGCCGCCCCCTAAGCCCTGCCGCCTGGGTGCCATACGCCCCTTGCATCCCCTCTTAAAACGCCCCTGTGTATGCGTGTATGTTAGTGTGCATATGGAAGTTTTTGGAAAAGTTGGCCGAGCAAGCGGCACTGTATTTACATGGGAAGATAGTTCGAAGACCTGTAAGAGGAAATGACATTGTAACAATCCGCTTTAGGGAGAACACTACCGCAGTGAGTAACTTTCCCAAATTCTTGCACAACCAAGAACAACGAAATTTTGTGTGAAATGCGACTTAAAATATATGCATGTAAACCTTTTAAAAAAATATGTATCCAAGTCGTGCTCAACGGAACGGCATATTTATATTACAATACCCACTTGTTCTGATAGAGAAAACGTTATAATTCAAGAACTGTGGTACATTCAAAGAAGAAGTCACCACTTCCTAACCTAAAACACTTTGACAGAGAATCGTTCTTTTTTTCATGATGATATGAGGGTCTTTTGTGTGAATATGTATATATGTATCAAGAATCATACGCTTAGAATTATATGGACCCGTGAAGCCCGAACCCTCCCCCCAATAATTTGAAATAAATTGCAATTTTACATATACTGTAATGTATAAATGTACAAATATGTGCTTATCCACCCCTCCCCCCCACAATAACTTTGAAAACTCTACGTTGATGTCAGGGATAAAACGAACTTTAAACGAACTCAGAGTGGTGCCATTTCATGCTACTGTTCTCAGTCTGGTGTCCATGCCCCCCATTAGCGAGAAAATATTGGGAAAGAAGAAATGGAGAGAAATTTGAAAAAAAGAGGATGGGTAAATAGCGAGCGGGTTTAATAGGACCTTCCACGCAATGCTGAAGTACGGCGTAAATTCATGAACATTAACGATGTTGTTTGCTTGTTTTGAATACGAAAAGCTCCCAGTAAATATAATCACAAAGGCGATAATTCTTTGCTAAATAAAAATAACATTCCAAAAATTTAAATTATGATTATTCTCCCAGGAATGTACAACGAAAGAAGATTTTTGTGCTCATTGAGTTCGGATTTAAAGAAACATTTAGCCTGGTCTATATACGACCGACTATATTCATAAAAAATTGTACATCCCTGAGGCATCAAAGAATTCAAGCTCCAGTCGGATCCTAATGGAAGTCAGCGAGTTCTGTTTAAAACGCGTTGACATGATCTACCCAATATAATAAAACTACGCTCTATAACGATGATATTAATATGTATTATACGTGACTCTACGTATAATATGTATTATAAGTAGCGTCACGTCGCTTACCTTGACAGGTTGGTAGGCATGTGTGTGTATTTAAGCATTCTTCCTGCGCAAGGAACACAAGGTATAACAATTTCCAATGGTGTACACGGATCATGAGAATGGGTAGTCTGAGGGAGGTTTTAGGAAAAGAGCTGACATCATCATCAGCTTAACGAGTTCCGGCTCTCCCATTAATTAAACCAATATACAGGGTCATATATAGACGAAGAAATGACAAACATCGTGCACAGATAGCAAAAGGTTCGTTTTTTCGCACAATATAACTTAAAAATTAAAAAATCGACGATCGTTTCGGACGATTAATGGTCGTCCTTGTTCTAGCATTGTAAAATGTCGAATAGCAGCAAGGGCGTGTTGCCGATTTCGGGCTTGTTAAGTTGCCACAAAAATTAACAAAAATAGAAACTGTTAATCGTAAAGTGTTAAAGAGAGCTGTGTGAAAGCCGATTTTACTTTCTGGTAAGAGAAGAGGCATAATTGCGGAGGTGAATCAAAAACACGAGGAGGGTCTGATGAAGAAAATGGAAACGACGTAGGCTGGAGGAGAGAGTTCCAAGCACCACTGAAGCCAGGGGTGAATCCAAGATCATCAACTAAGTAATTCCTGAACTTGTGAATAAAATAGGCTTCTGCGCAGTCCAATTCCAAAGGTGAGCGAAGTTTAAAGATGATGCTAGCATCGTTGAAGAGGAATTTGTGATTGAATTCGTGGCAATGCACCGCGATGGAAGATTTTTTTAACACTGCGCGTTCAATATATCTTCGGTGTTCTCAAAGTTAAGTTAAATCGCATTACTGCGTTCTCAACAACAGGTCTTAGCATATCAGGAGGAATGTTGTGGATGACATGATCAAACCTGTCAGATGGGACATGTCGGTGCATCGCATCTTTCAATTTTGCCATACTGCTTATATTATCACCATAAACAATTTGCGTAACCCCACAGACAGTTTTGTTTTAGAAACGATTAAAAACGTTTTAAACCAATGTCTTCATTTTTTTTATTTCGTTTAACAATATTGCATGCAGCGTCCTTCCCGCTGGTACTGAGTTTTGAATTTTTATTTTATTTTTTGCGGAAAATAAAATCCCATGACCTCCTGTAAGCTATTACCAAGTTTGATAACATTTGGTCCAGTAGTTTTCATTTTATGGCCATTTCAAAGTGGAACTTTAATTATAAAGACCCTCTATATAACGTAAGTTAATAATGAAAACAAAACTGTCGAGAAATAGGTCCCAAAAAGTAAACAAAGAAAAAAAAAAGCCTAAAGTAAAATACTTCGAAGAAAGTAAAGAATGTTCATAAATATTTATCATTCAGTTAATAAGATAAAATATCCATCAATAAAACAAAACAATAATCAATGAACAATCGCATCGTTCAACGGTATAAGATATTAATCGATATTTAATAATATAAAGTATTGATTATTAATAGAAAAAATACAGTCCAACTGATGGAGAGAGATCCTACCCACAAATAACTTAAAACAAGTAATGTAAAATGATAATGCATTAAAAGAAAAAATTGCTCGTGGCCATCAAAGGAATTGACGGAGTAGCGTAAGCAAGGGGGATTCAGGGGGATCAAGGCTTCCCATTGGATATCAAAACACATTAACTCACTCTAATCGCATTACATGGTCTTCTTTAAAGCTATTCGAGCCCCTCTCCATTCAGGGGAGATCAAGCCCTATTGGATATCAAAACACATTAACTCACTCTAATCGCATTACATGGTCTTCTTTAAAGTTATTCGAGCCCCTCTCCATTCAGGGGAGATCAAGCCCTATTGGATATCAAAACACATTAGTTCACTCTAACGTTACATTACATGGTCTTCTTTAAAGCTATTCGAGCCTTTCTCCGTTCAGGAGGGATCAAGCCCTATTGGATATCAAAACACATTATTTCACTCTAACGTCGCATTACATGGTCTTCTTTAAAGCTATTCGAGCCCCTCTCCTTTCAGGGGGATCATGCCCCACTGGATATCAAAACACATTATTTCACTCTAACGTAGCATTACATGGTCTTCTTTAAAGCTATTCGAGCCCCTCTCCATTCAGGGGGATCAAGCCCCTATTGGATATCAAAACACATTATTTCACTTTCCCCACGTCGCACATGGCCTTAAGCTATTCGAGCCCGTCGCCGTATTCTCTGAATTGCTGTGCTATTGGAATTCAATACGCATAGGTAACTCACAGGCATTTGTTGTTCTAAAAAATAGGAAGCGGTTTTAAAACGTTTGGAAACACTTTTGTAATATACATTATAGTGTACCTTCTCTTAATCGGACTCTCATTAATCGGCCACCACTTCTACAGGCCCCACCGTCCACTCGACTAAAACCCAGCGGACGGATTAAACAACGCAATTGTTCCTAAGAAACGAATAAAAAGATAATTGATTTTTACTAAATGACGAACTTTTCATTACGTACCCATTCAATACACAGTGACGTAACTACGAAGTTTGATCGCAGTGTCATTCTTTTCTAGTTTCGATTTTGTCTTCAATTTTCGTCACAGTTTTTAAAATACTTCTACAATATTTTGCTACTACATTGATTTTTTATTTAAATGATAATTTTATCATTTTAAAATTAATTACTTTCAAAGTCCTTGCTTTATGATACCACCTTAATTTGATATACCACTCATTTTTTTTTATGAACAGTTCAATTCTTAGATTCACCGGCCAAACCTGTCAGATTGATTAACTGGCTGGGGTCCGGGTATTTAATTAGGGGCCGGTTAAAATGTAGTCCATTATATAAGTAAATGGTCCAACTAAAGATTTAGGTTATGTGGAAAAGGGAAAAGAAAGGAAGAAGCCAAGAAAAGCAAAGGTACGAATAAAAGAATAAGTGAATATTTCTTCAGAAACAGAAGGGCGAGTGCTAGTATTTAATTAAGCAAGAGTATATTTAGCATCATCACGTGGAAGACATCAACGCGAGGAGTGGGTGAATTCATAATCAAATAATACGAGGTCAATCATTGAAAAGATTCTGGAATATTTTCGTGTTATGTATAGGAGAGACTACTCTGTGGTCTAAGCAAGAGACTATAATATACACTGTATTCTATACAAATAAGCAGGAGAGCATATAAATAGACAGGGAAGAGAAGGTAGAGAGAGAGAAAGAGAGAGAGACTATGCTTATAAATGGGAGAGTATACAGATTACAGAACCATATACTTCGGATTTATACAGATAAGCAAGATTATATATATACTTTGCTTCTATATAGAGATACAAGATTATATACGTTGGTCCTCCGTGGATATGACTATATACTTTGGTTCTATCTGGAGAGACAAGATTGTATATTTTGGTCCTTAGAGGGTAGGACTATTTACTTTGGTTCTATATAGAGACAAAATTGTGTACTTTTATCCTCCCTGAATAGGACTATATACTTTGGTTCTATATAGAAAGGCAAGATTGTATACTTTGGACTTCCATGGATAGGACTATATACTTTGGTTCTATACAAAGAGAAAAGATTGTATACTTTAGTCCTCCGTGAATAGGATTATACAGGGTGTTCGGTTACCACGTGTATAGACTTTAAGGGGTGGTAGGGTATACTAAAATAAGTAATACGATTTTTCTTTTTTTCGAAAGAGGTTTCTTTACCGAGTTACGACCCAAAAATTGTTTGGTGAACGGAAACGAGGGAAATGTTGATGTTGGTGCCAAACTGTACATATAAACAAATACATATAAACAAACTGTACATATGGGCTGTATTTTTCCGAATGTTCCGAATTCTACTATATTGAATATTAAAGAAAATGTCCTTTTTTATTCGTTTTCTAGTAGCGAAGAAAAAAGTTGAGAAAACAGACATGGTTTATGTACGATTATAAGCACAAACACAATTCAGTCGATAAGCAACAGCCTCCATAAGATGTATGCATCGAGCTTGATGGAGAAACCTCTTCCGAAAAAAAGAAAAAACACGTGTTACTTATTTTGGTATATCCTACTATCCCTTAAACTCTGTACACGCGGTAATCGAACACCCTGTATACTTCGGTTCTATATAGAGAGACATGATTGTATACTTTAGTCCTCCGTGGATAGGACTATATACTTTGGTCCTATAGAGATATAGGTTTATATACTTTATTATATACAGGCCAGATTATAATATGTTTTGTGCTTTATATAGAATGCACTTCAATGGAAATTATAGTATATTCAGTAATGATTTCATAAACGTAAAAAAAAATTTTTTTTTCAGTAGAAAATTAAGAAAATTAATAATAAATAAATATAGGAACGGAATAACGGTAAAAAATATTGTCAGCAAGAACTGCTTTGCTAATTACAGAACTGAATATTCCAATTAGCATACTAATTACGCTAAATGATTTTGGTGACCACTTTTTCAATAAATGAAAGGAAAGGGGTGGAAGGAGAGAACAGAGAGAGAATAAAAGTTTATTGTACCACGCTTATTTCAATTATAAAATAAATTGGAAAAAGGAGAAAATTAGAATAAAATTATCGAATTGCACAGAAGCCTAGGGAAATATTTATATCACTGTGAAATGTAAATCGACAATTAAATAAAAATTTAAATAAATAAATAAATAAAGTCTTATCAAGGCAGTGTGAAAAGAATAATCGATTAATAAATGCCATTTGATGTAACATCATCGATAATATTTATTAATTATAGATACAATCCTTATCGATAAGATAATAATCATTGATAAGATGATCTTTATGGATAAGATGGTAATCTTTATAGACAAGATTTTAATCTTTATCGATAAGATTGTAATCTTTATCGTTAAAACGATAATCTTTATGGTTAAAATGATAATCTTTATCGATAAAATGATAATTTTTATCGATAAGATGGTAATCTTCATAGATAAGATGATAAACTGTATGGATAAGATGACAACCTTTAATTAATATTTGGATTCTCATCAATAATGTTAGAGTGATTCAAAAGTCGTTCTGTATCTATCAATTATTTAGTGACATGCGTCAAACATAAAAACAGCCCATGACCGGAAAACTTGAATCGTCTGTAAACAGAACCATAGTCTACTGTGATTTATTAGAAAATGTTCCGACATTAAAAAAGGTTATAGTTGAAAGAAATACACGTTTCAACCATGGGCGTTGACAGCATAGGGGAAAGGGTGGGCACTTCCCCTCCTGGATTTTTTAAAAAAAATTCAATTTTCAGGTTTTTTTCTCAAGAGCAAAAATCAAAAATATGCAACCTTTCCTCGAATTTTTTTAATTTTTTAACTATGCATGCACACACACAAATCGTTTATAAAGACGCCGGTTATGACGACCAACCGCATATAACGACGGAATTTTTACAAGTAGTTTGGTTTGCTATTCTACTCCATACTAAATATATCGGTTATAACGACATCGTATATAACGACGGCGATTTTGTAGTCTACGTAGATTCTAAGTAGGGAAATTCGTATCGGATATAACGACGCGACTTGACAGTCATAAGTCGGAACAATGTGGGTTAGTTATTAAAATTTAAGCGTTATTCTAATCTTGTTTATTTACAAATGTCTGAGAAAGTTTTATTACTGCTAAACCTGAATATTAAAGATAGTGAACTTAAAAAGTGATTTATTAATTAAATATCACGAGGGTCATATTCTTTAGGAGTCCATTCTATTTTTGAAGCGTGGGGCCCACAAAACTCTTAAACCGGCACTGTTCGGAAGTTATTAGTATAATATAATAAATATTATTCATTAGATTTGTTTTCTACATTATATACTTTAGTATTTTCTACAATTTTTTCAATTTAAAAAACTAAGGAAGTACTATGTTTTTAGTGTGGCTATAAATATAATATAAACGGAAAGTAAATTCATTATAATTAAGTATATTTTTATTTAATTTTGAGATCAAAACGTTTACTACTTCTTACTATCAAAATAATTTATAAAACTCTAGAGTGTATATTACAGGCTACTATGATTTTAAAAATATATCGGTTATAACGACCGAATTTGCACGGTCTCTTGAAGGTCGTTATAACCGATTTTCACTGTGTACACACATACACATCATCATCATCATCATATTCAACCATTATCTATCCACTGCTGGATGAAGGCCTCTCCAAATGCTTTCCACACAAGTCTATCCTGAGCAATTCGCTTCCACGTCACTCCAACCTGTTTTCTTATTTCATCCACCCATCTAGTTTGAGGACGTTTTCTAGGTCTTCGGTGGTCTCTTGGAATCCAGTTCAGAATTTCTGTTGTCCATCGTTGATCAGTTCTTCTTGCAATATGCCCAGCCCATCGCCATTTCAGCCCTTTTACTTTAACAATGATGTCCTCTACTCTAGTTTGCTCTCTCACCCAAGTGTTTCTTTTTCGATCTCTCCTAGTTATTCCAAGCATGCACCTCTCCATGCTCCTTTGCGTTGTCTGTAACTTCCGTATTGCTCCAACTGTTAGACTCCATGTCTCTGATCCATAAGAGAGGACTGGCAATACACACTGGTTGAAGACCTTTCTTTTTAGACACAAAGGCAATTTCCCCTTCAGGATAAAACTGTTTCTTCCAAATGCACTCCAGCCAAGTTTAATACGTCTGTTGAGTTCTTTCATAATGTTGCCATCCATTGAAATCAGCTGGCCAAGGTAAATATATGAATCAGCAATTTCTAGCTCAATGTTGTCAACTTGTATTTTTGTTTCCTCTACGAAATTATTGAACATGATCTTAGTTTTTTGTAGGTTCATCTTGAGTCCAACTTCTTTACTTCTAGTTGAGAGCTCCTGTACCATGTCTTGGAGTTCTAATGGGTTCGTTGAAAAAATAACAATGTCATCAGCAAACCGCAAATGATTTAAATATTCACCATTTATTTTTATTCCCTTGTTATTCCAATTTATCTGCTGAAAAATCATCTGTAAAGCTGAAGTAAAAAGTTTTGGAGAAATGGTATCTCCCTGCCTCACACCTTTACCAATTTTGATAGTTTTGGTATCTTTATGTAACCGAAATTTTGCACTTGCATTTTTATACACACGTTTCACCATGTCAATGTACACATCCTCAATGTCTGTTGATCTTAAAGAGTTGATGACTGCTGATGTTTTAATAGAGTCAAAGGCCTTCTCATAGTCAATAAATGCAACACACAATGGAAGTTCATATTCATGTGTTCTTTCAATTAATTCTCTTAATACTTGAATATGGTCCACTGTACTGAATCCACTTCGAAATCCAGCTTGTTCTCTTGGTTGAGCTGCATCTAATTTTTTCTGCAGGCGATGTGTTAGCACTTTTGTGAAGATTTTATAAATAGCAGGTAACAAGCTAATTGGTCGGTAATTTTTCAAATCCTCTTTATCACCTTTTTTATGCAAAAGAATTACTGTTGCAGAATCCCATTGGTTTGGTATGTTACCGCTGTTAAGACATTTGGTAAAGAATT
>QLNU02015359.1:28889899-28927559 GCA_006491805.2 Dysdera silvatica | reverse complement strand
ATATAATTACCTTCCACAGTCAAAATTATTATTTTTACAAATGGTATTCACAAGTCATACTGCTTATAAACAAGATATTTTGTATTGAAAATAATACATAAAGACAATTAATTGTTAATTTCTAAAAGTTTCGTTTTGAATCATGCCAGACAATTTCAGAAAGATAAACAGGTCAGAACTCTCTGACTCTAATAATAAGCAGGATTATCTACCAGGAGATCTTCTCTCAATTAAAAGTTCGGTTAGTGGCGGTTGCTATAGGTACGGTCTCTAGACAGACCGTGTCTACAGACAGTCAGACTCAGTCTCTCTACAAGGACAGACAAACAGTTGTCATTTTCTATTTCTCTGTTTAGTATCAAGATCACCATCAAGTCATTTTGGTCTCCTGAAGATGACCGGTACAGTTCGAAATGGTACGTTAAGAGATAAAGAAGAATCCACGTACCATTCATCTAAATAAGGTTCTGCTTACAACAAGCTTAAAAACGGTGAAGTTGAAAGTTTTAGTGAAAAGAAAATTCAAATTAGAAGGCATAATCTATGTTACTCAATAACTGCCTTTTTAATACATTATGTTCTCCATCGATCGATGTCCTAGATATATTTTATAGACACAGTGTATATTTTATCGATGAGATGATAGATTACTATCTAATGTGACGGAGATTAGGCGCAGTCAAAGACTTTTTCTTGATTATAACTGGCAAGAAACGAACGATACTTGGGGGCGCAGAAAGAGCATTTAACGGACGCCCATGGGCGACACGCATAAAATTGTTTTACGCTAAGACCACACTCTAATTTGACTCATATCTCATTATCAGAGAATAGTTTATCTGATAATGCATTCTCATCACCAAAGAATGTCGCGTCGACAAACGCAGTCCGCTTGATGGAAAATAACAAAGGCATTGTTCTTCAGTATTATGGGAAGCTCCAAATAAAAAACAAAAAGGCGTACAAATCATTTACAACAACGAAATGCAGAAGTGAATAAAGAGTTGATAAACTTATCAAAAAGATTCAACACACAAAGAAAAGTGTTTATGTTAGCAGTGTGTCAAACGTTTCAGTGAAGGAAAAAAGTGTTTATATGCGCGGTGTGTCAAATGGTTCAGTGAAGTAAAAGTGTGTGTGAACGGGGTGTCAAATGTTTCAGTGAAGTAAAAGTGTGTGTGAACGGGGTGTCAAATGTTTCAGTGAAGGAAAAGTGTTTATGTGAGCAGGGTGTCAAATGGTTCAGTGAAGGAAAGTGCTTATGTGAGCGGTGTGTCTAATGGTTCAGTGAAGGAAAAGTGTTTATGTGAGTGGGGTGTCAAATGGTTCAGTGGAGGAAAAGTGTTTGTGTGCGGGGTATTAAATGGTTCAGTGACCGAATAATTGAACGTATCTTTTCGTTTATAATACATGGGCAAAATAGTTCATTAATTTGTTCAGTAAATGACTTGGCACATCCATAGATCACATGCGAAAATACAGTGGAACCTGGTAAAGTGATCACCTTTATAAATTGACCACCTGCATAAAGTGACGGCTTTTTATTAGAGAGAATTGATAGGGACTTAGTTAGGCTTATACTAAAGTCTGCCGTGGCAGTGACCACCTGTCTATGATGACCATCGCAGTCCAGTCCCAAAGGTGGTCACTTCAGGCAGGTTCTGCTACATTTAATTTCAACCAACTCTTTTAATCAAACGTTTCTAAAATTCGAAGCGACGTAAAAACGCAAATATAAATATATAAACGATAGACTATATAGCATAATGTTCAATTGCATAATACTTTGCGGTGCCGTGATGGCCACACGATTGTTCACCATGCACAAAATTTAGGTTGAACTCACAATGGTAGCCAGCACCATGATCCCAGCTGTCATTGCACACAGATGTGTAATGGATCCAGAACTCTTTTCCAACACTGTTTTTTTTAAAGGTCTCACCCGGTCTATTCGTACACTCGTCAGCGCCCCCAAGGACACAGCGTTCCGGTACTGCTTAATGTACGACCACACCCTTGTTTATACCGTAAAATATAAACAGTTCAAACCAATTACAAGACGCCATACGGTGGCATAATGTTAGCGTGTTTGCTTATTGTAATGCTAACCCGCGTTTGATTTCCATATATCGTGATATAGGTGCCGGTTATTCTGCTTACGGTAGTCCGTGATCGTAAAATACGTGCCGGTTATTCTGCCTACGGTAGTCTGGGATCGTAAAATATGTGCTGGTTATTCTGCCTACGGTAGTCCGTGATCGTAAAATACGTGCCGGTTATTCTGCCTACGGTAGTCTGGGATCGTAAAACAAGTGCCGGTTATTCTGTCTATGGTAGTCCGTGATCGTAAAAGACGTGCCGTTTATTCTGCCTACGGTAGTCTGGGATCGTAAAACAAGTGCCGGTTATTCTGCCTATGGTAGTCCGTGATCGTAAAACAAGTGTCGTTTATTCTGCCTATGGTAGTGAGGGATTTCTTTGGTAACGGAAGTTCAGATCCCAAGGAAAGGTATAGGCCCTGGAACATCCTAATTTTAGCCGGTCCTGTAACATAAATTATAAACATGAAATTCACCTAATAAAATAAAAATAATATAAAATAAAATTATATAAATTTACAAACAATAATAAATAGAACAAAATTTTATTCAATTGATATACAGTCGGGGTCGCATTAACTCAAATAGACGCGGCACTAAAATTCCGTGCGATTAAACGAACTTTTTTAAAGTATCGCTTGTTGCGCCATTTGTTAGGTTGTGATCGTTTATTAATCGGAAAATGATTGAAAAACGTGACGATATTTTGTCCAAAAAACAGAAAATCCTACATTTTCAGATAAGACATTTTTTTTGTGTCGTTTCATATAAAATATGCTGAAAGAGAAAAAATAAACTTTTTATATGTCATTGCGGTTCTTTCGTGCAGTATACATCTTAATAATTCTTTATTTCCGAATATATAGATGAATATATATATATATATTTTCAGTGGGGAAATGAAACCCACAGTAGCAAAGCTAATAACGCAGCTCTCTTTCTAGTAGGACGAATAAGAGGTTATATTACGTACTTCTTACATTGTTTATTTAAAAACGAACTTATTTTTACATATTTTTTATTCTCATTTTGCATTTAATGACGCGAGAGCTGCTGGATTCTTTTGATTCTATATGGAGAGAGAGGTAGCGGCCCTAGACTTTGTGGGGCCCTGTGTCATTTAATTTTGCGGGGCCCTAATATTTTGGAGAGGGAAGCCTTACGGGGTTTGGGATTTATTGGATAGCCCTTAGAGGAAAGGGGGGGGTTTGGGAGTCCTCCCCGCAGAAAAATTTAGAAAACAAGCTCTTTAAAACGACGTTTTAAAGCCGACTTGAAACTTAAATTTCGACGATTGTTTTGTTAATCTAGCTTAAGAAATTTTAATATTCTTTTCTGGTAAATTATACTAGAATTGCTCGTAGTTTTATAAATGTCAACGATAAAATTCTGGTGAAATCGCGCCATTATATGAAGAAATAAAATCTTTGAAAGTTTTTCTAATACAAAATTATGAAAACTCAATAGACATCGAAAGGTATTGGTCAGCACTTTAAATTACATGCTAATAACTGTATAATTTCTCCTTCTCCCATTGAAGTCGACATTATTCACAGAAAACCAAACAAGTAATTGAAATAAAAATAAAAGAAAAAAATACAGGAAAAGATTTTTTTACATGAACTCTAATTTACAAAATTACATGTCAAAGAAAATAAATATGATATAGCAGTATAGACTATATACATATATAACCTACTAATGAAATAGAATTATTATAATCATTACGTGAATGACATTTTTTTTCTTTATTATAATAAACTGAAATCGTTATGAGAGATATCCAACTGCAATATTTCAAGACAAGAGATTGCAACACCTACTCATCGCACAACACAGCCTCTTGTGAATTTTTACTTTTACCGCATTTCATTAAAATGTAACTCTATGACTTTTTTCCGGCCGAAATCTATCAAATCATTGAAATCTAGACTGGTTACCAACTCGTTTTTCGAAGACTAAAGATGATAGTCGATCTTGTGTCATGGAGTTTTTAGATAAGTCATAACGAGCTTTAACTTGGAGAAGCTCTTTCTGCAGACGCTACTCCGACAGAAATTGTTCCTATCATTCATAATATGACATAAACATTTGGGTAGACATCTATCAAGCTGTTTTTTACAACATACTTAAAAACTGAAAGTACATCGTCTTGATCTCCATCGTAGACAACCACCAACATTTTCAATTTCTAATACAGTTCCACAGCCTCAATAGCATGTTTACCCCTGTCGCTCAATGGAAGTTGCAAGTCCTGACAATTATTTACCAGGTCTTCATCACCCATGTTTCGAAAGCCCTTAATGTGATACACAAAGCCAAAATTGTTTTCATAGGTCTTCAAATCTGAAAATTTTGTCTGACAGATTATTTTTACTGCATTTATTATCACCAGAAAATAGTTGATTTTGAAATTGTCCAAGTGAAAGACGGGGAGCTTTGTCTTTTCTTTCATACAGGATCAGTTTCGTTTTACATCGTCTTCTGCTGATCTTGAATGTCTTATCGATGCCAGCTTCTGCTACTTCTATTGCTGTTACCAATGCTGAATTGAAACCACTAAACCGGTATTCATCTAACTACTTGACAGATGTTTCTAAGTGTTTAACTTTCACACCTAAATGCATATTTACAATTCGCCATACCTTACTGATGGTGTGTATTTTAACAAAAATGTCGTACCACAGTACAAAAACGTAACAAACATATGTGGTGATTACGTTTTCTAACGATTAACACTCGCTAATTAAACCGCAGTAAACGTGACTCTCACGGAGACTTGACAAAGAGTCACAAACATAGCTTAACTGGTACCTCACAGTTTTTAGAGATTCCCTTCTAAACTCGCATCTGATTTCGGAAAGAGGTTTGAAAGGAATGCGACTTCAGAACATTTTATCTTTCACTTGAGCAAGGGAGAACTCTGTACAGTCTTTGTAAAAGGCTAAAAAATGTCTGTGCTTGAGCAAAAGATGAAACAGTGTCTCCCAGCACTAGATTCCAGCTGCAGTTACTACATGGGACAAAGAATGCAGGAGGACTTGCGTGTAGCAGCTTTTTTCTGCACTGTTCTTTTTACCGCGCATGTTATCACCGTTGTCATAACCTAGTCCTCTACAGTTCGTAAGGGGCAAGCCTAACTCCACCAATTCGTTTATTGCGCATTCATCCAGCTACTCACCTGTAGTTTTTTCTACAGCTACAAATTCTACAAAATGTTCTTCAATTTCCGCAGTGTCTTGGTTTGTTATTCTCAGGATGATGGATAATTGCTCAATCCGAGCAATATCTCAAGTGCTGCCAAGAATGATTTCGTATTACTTATTCTTTAATGTTTTATCTACTATTTTAGATTTAACATGATTTGCCATTAGCTCAATAAATTCATTCGGAATATTTCTAGAAGTAGTGCTTTCTGGCAACTGCCTTGTCCATAGTTTGGTGCAAGTGCTTTCGCAAGGTTGGGTCGAATCGTGCAATTAATTTAACTAAGTCCAAACAATTTCCACTGGAATTCGAATTTACCTTGAACTTGCCTTGACTTTCTTGTGCTCCTGCTGCAGTGTTTGCATTACTCGTAGGTATTTGTAGGTTTCGCCCTCGTCCAAGATCTTCAGTAGTCTCCCGTCTTCGAGTTCGATGCCTGGTAAATCTTCTTTGCTATTCTTCTGTATTTTGCACTTATCGAGGCCGAATTCCATTCCTATGTCCTTGGAGAATGTCTCTGTTATACTGATGAGTTGTCGGAGTTGGGTGATTGTTGGCGCGTATAGCTTGATGTCATCTACGTACATGAGGTGGGACACCTTATGTAGGTTTCTCTTGTCTTCAGCATGTATCCGTATTTACTTGCGTTCAGCATCCTTGACAAGGGGTTTAACGCCAAGCAGAACCACTGGGGGCTTAGTGCGTCTCCTTGAAAGATTCCGCGCCGGATGGGGATCTCGGCCGTTTCTATTTTACTGTCTGGCGTGTTTAGCTGTAACCTGGTTCTCCATTGTTTCATGCTGCTCTGTAGGAATCGGATGATTGAGGGATGCACTTTGTATATGCTGAGTATTTCAAGGAGCCACGAGTGCGGAACAGAGTCGAAAGCCTTCTTGTAGTCTATGTATGCGGTGTTGAGTTTTCGCTTTTGTTTTCTTGCTTGTTCCAGGATAACTGAGTCGATGGTAAGCTGCTCTTTACATCCCAGAGTCCCTTTCTGGCATCCCTTTTGTTCTTCCGCCATTAAGTTGTTGCTTTCGCTGTGCCGGCTTATTTTTTCAGAGATGCACCCTGTAGGTATCTTGTACAGGGTGTTGAGGCACGTAATGGGTCGGTATTTCGCTGGGTTACTGGTATCCTGGTCCTTCGGTAGGAGGTAAGTTATTCCCTTGCAGAGGAATTCAGGCATTTTGCTGGGGTCTTCAATTATCGCCGTAAGTTCCTTGGCTAATGGGCCATGGGCGCTGGTAAATTTCTTGTACCAGAAGTTGTGTATGCCGTCAATACCGGGTGCTTTCCAGTTGTGCGTACGTTGGATTACCTGCTGGAGTTCCTCTATCGTGATGCCCGTGTACTCCATCTCCTCTATTCCTCTCGTAGCCTCCATTTCTTGCTGAATCCAGGGGGCGCTTTTGTGCTGTACTTCATTGGACCATAGTGTCTTCCAGAAGGTCTCTATTTCTGCTATTTCTATGTGAGTTGCATCTCTGTAACCCCCATTGAACCTATAACCCCCTTTTGAACTTTCTGCATACGCCTAGGAACCAACCTCCGGACTACGAGCAATTAGTCGACAAGTTTCCTTACACCGTTTTGAGCCGCCTATGCAAAGAGTTACTTTTAATGCCAAAAGATGCCGCCACTTACAAGTATAATTTAAAAAAAAATCCATAACCGTAACGCTATGCGTTCTCCATTTTTGATGATTTCTTACCACGTTCGGTGGAAACGATAGCTTGGTTTATGTAATTATTCCATACTTATTCATCAATGCTTCATTTATGGGGGTTCTGCTATGTTACTAAATGTAATTCAAACTTTAAACCGTTGATCTAATATATTAAAATGCGACAACACCCTCAACTACCTAACTCAAAATCCACTCTTTGAAAATGCGTGGAGATCAATGTCAAACAAATGGGTGACGATCCACCACCCCCAAAAAAATAATAATGATAGACACACTTTATAAGAATTTCAGAGGATTTCGTTTTAAAAGTTTTAATTTTAAAATAACGTAAGTTACTTTATTAAATTTAAAGGTATAAAAGCTTCTCTGCGAGTACAGAAATTGTAATAACATCGAAGTAAAATTAAAAGGTAGTCAATTATATTTCATAAACGTTATGACGTTAAACACCACGCAGGTTTTTTATTGTAGTTGATGCAAATATTAGAAACTGCTTGAATTCTTTGTTGTAAATCTATCTATCTTGCTTCTGAAATACTCACGCATAATCTTCTTACATTAATTTCAATTTAAGCGCAGAAAAACACAAAAGGGAATTAATTGATTTTTTCCCCTCGTAATGAGAACACTGCCTTACGTCAATAACTTATATCAAATTCAAAGAAAAATTTCGGGAAAATGAGCTTGGTTATGTTAAGATTTGTTGTAGATTAGAGAATAGATTTAGTTAAAAACTAAAGAATATATTTAATTAAAGATTAGAGACTAGATTTAGTTAAAGATAAGAGTACAGATTTAAAGATTAGAGAATACGTTTAAAAAGTAAAGAACGGATTTAAAGATTAGAAAATCGATTTGATTAAAGATAAAAGAGCAGATTTAAAGATTAGAGAATATATTTAAAGAACAGAGAATAGATTCAAAGATCAGAGATTATATTTAAAACACGGATAAGGGATTTAAAGATTAGAGAATAGATTTAAAGAACAGAGAACGGATTTAAAGATTAGAGAATAGATTTAAAGAATAGAGAACGGATTTAAAGATTAGAGAACAGATTTAGTTAAAGATAAAAGAGAAGATTTAAAGATTAGAGAATAGATTTAGTTAAAGATAAAGGGGAAGATTGAAAGATTAGAGAATCGATTTAGTTAAAGATTAGAGAATTGATTTAGTTAACGATTAGAGAATAGATTTAGTTAAAGATGAAAGAGCAGATTTAAAGATTGGAGAATCGATTTAGTTAAAGACAAGGGTGCAGATTGAAAGGTTAGAGAATAGATTTAGTTAAAGAATAGGGAACAGATTAAAAGATTGGAGAAATATTTGAAGCCTAACAATTTTAAATAGATTTTAATTGGTGTTCTGTTTTCGCGGCCTTTATTCAAACTGGTAATCACTTGATAATACCACGTACTGTTGGGTGTGAGGGTAACGCCTTAACCCTCTGACTGCTTAATTTATTTTTTATTAAAACTTTTTATTAAAAAAACGCTTCAAAAATTGCATATATTTTTATTACATATTTCAAATCTACATGTATTTGAGAGTTAAAATATGTAGCACATTTTTGTAAACAAGATTTTTTTAATATAAATTTCGTGCATAAGAACAGGCTTTCATAAAAATCAATTTTAAGAGTAATCATATAAAGACCAAAAATTCTGAAAATAAATCTTGATTAAATTACGGTTTACTTTATAGAATACAAATATAAAGCATGTATACTAATAAAAATCACTCGCTGAACGTTTCCTACAAGCCATATTCTGGATATAAAAAACGATAACAAAGGGAGCGCTTGCAAAATCAGTTAGTGAACTCTATGCAAATACGAAAATTTAGGCGACAATAACGCCATTTGTTGACCAAACTACGACTAGAAGTCTAAATATTGTAGAAAATGCATTACCGACAGTTAAACGGTGGAGAAGCGGGATGCGCTTTTAAATAGATGGAAAAATTGCATACCCGCGAAAATCGCGGGATGAAAAATTCTGTTACTTTCATGTTGCCCGTGGAAATAGCGGGATAAGCAGTTAGAGGGTTAATCTATCATGTTATCCACGTTCTCACGAAACGATTTCTATTTCTCCGCCCCGTTTTACCAGCAGTTTGATTTCCAGACACCGCATGGTCGGTGTAGACAAAAAGCCGCAGGTACAGTCAAGGGCCGACTATGACTATTGGGGGCCCGAGCCCAACTTGCATTTGGGGGCCCCCTAACGCGCATATAAAGATTGGATATAAATCCGAAAAATATGCACACTTTTATTCCCATTTAAAAATGTGGATAAGAATATGTTTTTCGATCCCACTGTCACGCCAACATCGTAGTTGTAATTGGATACCAGCTATGATTTCTCTGAATTCGTTTTGGATTGTAAATCCGAAGGAGGAAAAAAGAATGAATCGTTTTTTTATCAATTTACTGTATTTTACATTAAATAAAATTGTCAAATAAATATTTGAGGGCCCCTCTTTTCGTGGGCCCCGCGAACCCTTGTCATAATCGGGCCCTGGGCGCCGTAGCTTGGACGGTTACCGATATAATATGGTTCAGAGACCCTGATAAATCAGCTGTCGCGTCGTAAGTAATCCACACAGAACTGTCTCAAGACGTCAGACAGAAAAATAATTAATGAACCATAATTCAAAAATGACGTAATTTATGACTCAGTTCAGAGAATCACCATCTTTATTTTTGTGGTGCAAACTATATGGCGCGCTTTCATTGCCAATTGCAAGTTTTTGTTGTAAGGCTAGCAACGAACACAGAAACATTACAATCGTATTCAGTTATCATTAATGAAAAGAAAGTGTCATGGCTGCATAGAAACTGATCGTATACGCGTCACTTTCTCGAGCTCTGTTTCTGACCAGGAACTTAAATAAAATTACCATATTTTTACTTTACTCAGCTTTATAAAAAAAACTGTAGTTCTTAAAACGTTGCGGATTTTTTTCTTATACCTTGGACCGGTGAAGAAATTTTACAAGTTATCACATATTTAAAAAGAAGTGTGATTATATTTGTCGTATTACACCTTTAAAACGATCATACGAAGCATATAATGCTTTTAAAAAAATTATATTAAGAAAATCATATTTTAAGACAGCGATGCTAAGCATGTCGTGAATTTAAAATAACTATACTAAGCACGTCAGACTTTTAAGCAATATTACCAAGAATATCATTCTTTTAGAGTAATTTTATTAAACACATCATACATTTAAAATGTTTTTCCAAACATATGCTTTGAAAATTATTTTACTAAGCATATAACTTGAAAATTATTTTACTAAGCATATAATTTGAAAATGATTTTACTAAACATATCGTACTTTGAAAACAACTATACTGTAAGCATATTATATTTTGCAATGACCATACCCAGCATTCAATTACTATGAAAATAACTATACCAAGCATTTAATTACTATGAAAATAACTACCAAGCATTTAATTACTATGAAAATAACTATACCAAGAATTTAATGACTATGAAAATAACTATACCAAGAATTTAATGACTATGAAAATAACTATACCAAGCATTCAATTACTATAAAAATAACTATACCAAGCATTTGATTACTATGAAAATGACTACACTTCGCATATAATGCTCAAACCCTAAGGCAAGTTACAATACACGAATGATATCAATTGAGTTATTTAGGATTCACGATCCTGTTTCGAGGTTATCTGATAACCCGTTTCTATTGTCCAAATAGTCAAGTAATCACTAACCAAACTGCAGAATAATTATCGTTCAAAATTGAGTATTACTCGACTTTGATTCGGGTACGAAACGCTATATTGAACGATCACTTGCCGAATCTAAATTTAACGGTACATTCGGTCCTGCTTAAGCGAATTTTGAAGGTTCAAGCGAACGTTACTCGCTTAAGCGGGATATTCTATTATTTGGGGGGGGGGAACAACTACATAAACAACTGCATAACTAACACAATACATAACAACTACATATAAGCGCATTTTTGGATGAAATTGTGCCAAATTAGTAAAAAGACATTCATGAATAGCAATTTAACGTGCATACATGTAGCGTCTTTTATTCAAATTCAAAGCTGCCAGCGCCATCTGTAAATACATTGGTTAATTGATTTGATTTACAGGTGTAAATGTTCATGAAAATTCAATTTGCGCACTCACTACATTTGTGCCCTAAACAATCGATAGGTGTTTAAATCTCCTAATGCACTATTGTACACTATACATATAATAAACAGAAGTAGTATTTAAAAGAATATAATACCGTAAATATATTCTGTATATGATACTGTAATTAATGTAATTAATACTGTTCATCAGAGTGCTTCCATCCATAATGTTACGATTGGAACTTAGCATTTGATCTTTCTCCAGAGTGCCATTTGGTGATGTCTCATATAGGAAGTGTATGTGCAATTTTTTTAAAATTGAACACTATTTAGAATTCTCCCACTTCAACTAAAATTCACTTTAAAACCTTTTTATGGAAAAGTGTGTACTATGAACATTCATAGTTAAAATTGATTCTTCTTATTATTACAATAATGAAAACATTCGTGAGAATTTTTATAAAATTATTAACTGAATTTTATTAATTAAGTTTATGTAATTACTTTGCTTATCAGGCATTTATAATGACGGATTGATAATTAGTTGCCATTTCTGAGCACAGAGGGGGGGTCACCATTTGTAATGCATTTTGGAGCATTATAGAAGCTCAATGAAGCGTTGAAAAGCTAAAAAAAAGTTACAAAATCAGAAATTTTTACAAAAAAAGTAACGGTCTGCAAGAAATTTTTAAGAAACACGAGTTGAATTGCTAATTTTTTTTTTGAAAAAAAAAAAAAAGATTAAGGTAGACTACTTCGTGTAAATCTGTTTGCTTACACTTTTATGTTTTGATTTTTATGCTCGTAATTTTGGATGTTGTGAGTGTGATACTTTGATAATTTTGAATATAATTATCTTTGAATTTCACTGATTTAATTCTATTCATTGAATTGTAACTTGGTAGAGAAATGTTAAATTTAGCCTGCTGTCACCATATCTCAGAGATCATGCTTAAAAAACTCTTCAGTCCGTGTGATATTTCAAAACTTCCAAATATGGAACATTTTACCAATTTCAAGAATTTTTAGTCAAAATTAGATCAGTGTCATTTTCGACAGCTATGGACGATAAGAACGTGTCAGCATTGATCGCTCTCTGGAAAGGTAGTGCAATCGACTTCGCAGCAGCAGAGTTGGGGAAATTCCAGCCACGAGATAATTATCGTGAACTTCTTGAACCGTCAATTATCTTCTTAGGTGATGATTCACCCCATGGTACAAACTCTCGATATCCAGGAGCAAACGAATTCCAGCCACGAGATGATTATCTCTAACTTCTTAAATTGTCAATTATCTTCTAAGGTGCTGATTCATCCCATGGGACAAACTTTCGATATCCAGGAGCAAACGAATTCCGGCCACGAGATAATTATCGCGAACTTCTTGAACCGTCAATTATCTTCTTAGGTGATGATTCACCCCATGGTACAAACTCTCGATATCCAGGAGCAAACGAATTCCAGCCACGAGATAATTATCACGAACTTCTTGAACCGTCAATTATCTTCTTAGGTGATGATTCACCCCATGGGACAAACTCTCGATAACCAGGAGCAAACGATTCAGGTGTAAACGATTAAATTTATAATTCAACTCTGTTAATTTGTTGCCTTTCCAATTATTTTAATAGTATGCAGTGTCGTCATCAAATTATATCCAGGAGCAGATCACAGCGCTCGCTGGATGGCTAGGGATATTTACTTAATTAAGATGCGTCTCGTTCGTAACCAGAATGAACCACTACATCAAAGATCACCAGGAGCGTGAAGGTCCCATGGTCCTTCGCATTATGAATAAATATGGAATCATTTAATAATAAGAAGTTTGATTTATTTTTCACTTATACAGTACAAATAATATACATTATATTATTTTTTCTTTCAATGTGTGGAAACAATTTTACCATGCAAGGAAGGGTCCTAGAGAAATATCCTTTTGGATGTAATAAACCTAGGACCTCGAATAAATTAATCAAAGACAATCATGTTAATAGCACCAAGTTAAATACAAAAATTAATCTATTTGATAATAGTTCACCACGATCCACTAGGTCGTTAGTACATTATGAATTTAATTTGTTACGAGACCAATGTTGAGATCAAGTACTCTCTTAATTTATTTTTAAATTGATTAATTCCGTTTAATTTTTTTATATCTTTAGGTAATTTATTCCAGAGGTTAGGGCCCTTCGAATTAATGTTACTTCTCCCTGTTTCAGTTCTTATTTTCGGTAAGATTGAGTCATTATATTTTCGGCAAGTATTTCTTTCTCTTTCACCATACTTAATTTTTATTAACTCCATGTGCTTGTTTTCCTTAATTCTTTCAAACATTTTAATCAAAATACAGTATTCATGTATTAATTCAAATGGTACGATATTGTATTTAATTGATATAGTTTTCCAGTTCATTCTATTATTCTTGTTAATTAGTTTCATTGCTTTTTTCTGTATATTTTTCAATATATTTCCATTAACTATGCCAACATCTCGCCATATACAGTTGCAATACATAAGATGATTCTATATCATGGGGTAATAAAGGTCAATATTAATTTTATCTGTCAATATATTACCTATTCTTCTTAGTATGCCTATGCCTTTACTTGTTTTTTTTTTGTTTTTTTTGTCACAGAATTTACTTCAGCATTCCAATTTAATTTATCTGTTAGTTGAATTCCTAAAAATTCTAATTGTTGTACCACTTCAATTTGTTTATTGTTACTAATTAAGACTGAATTATTGTATATGTCGATATTAATATTTTTGCTTCTACTTCAGAAAATCATTACTTTAGATATATCTACATTTAATTTCATTTGATTTACATAAAACCATTTCTCACATTTTTTTATTTCATTGATGTATATTTCCATTAATCTTTTTAGGTCTTGACCAGCAACTATGACACTTGTATTATCTGTAAACAATGTCATATGACACATATCTGAAACAATAAATATATTGTTTACATATACGGAATACAACAGTGGTCCCAAATTGGACCCCTGCGGCACTCCACAGTTATTGCTACTCATCATTTGCGATGTTTTACCTCCAACACACACTATTTGTTTTCTATTATTTAAATAAATGCTTGATAATTTATTAATTTTGCCTCTTAATCCATAATTATTTAATTTTGTTATTAATATTTTTCTATTTAATACATTGAACACCTTACTCAAATCATGGAATATCCCTATCCTATATTCCCTATATTCGATTGCTTTACTTCCTGTATTTTATTTATTGTTCTAAGTAATGCTGCTTCTGTTGATTTTCCTTTTCTAAAACCATGTTGATATGTATCCATTAAATTATACTTTTATCAATAAATTTTTTTATTCAATTGTAAAGTAGTTTTTTAAAAAATTTTGCAAAAACTGATGGCACTGCTATTGGTCTATAATTTTCTTTACAGTCTATTTTACCCTTTTTATAAATAGGTATAATTTTAGATATCTTCATTTCATCAGGAATTTCTTCCTTATCTATAATATTATTAAATACAATCAATAAGGGCACAACCAACAATTCCGCACTTTCCTTCACAATTTTTCGGTGAATCTCATCAACACATTCTCCTTTTTTTACTATTAAGTTTTCTTATTTCATTTAATAATTCAAAATACATTATTTGCTCAACATACATAGTTTTATCATGATTTTTGCTCATATATTCTTTAAAGACATTCTCAATATATCTTTCTCTATCTATTATTTTTTCAGATATTTCAATAAAAATTTTTTTGAAGCAATTTGCCATTTCCCCCTTTACCGTTATAATTCTATTATCATCTTTTTATTAATTTTATTTCTTTATTTTTATTATCTCTACACAATAATTTATTTATAAACTTTCAATTATTTTTATTATCTACATTAATCAAGTTTTCATCTAAATATCTTTTTTTGTGCCAAACAATTGATTTAGTTATACAGTTTCTTAATTTTTTGAATCTTTCTAAATAAATCAATTTTTTTGTTCTTATAAATCTCTTAAATAAATTATTCCTTTTCTTTATATTGTTTTTGATTCTGTTGTTTATCCAGCCCTTATTATTTACTTTATCTTTAATATATTGCCAATTAAAATCATATAATTCTTTAATTTTTCTTAAAAATATATCATATTTGTTATTGCGATTTAATTCTATGTCCCAATCAATTGATCTCAAATCTTCCTTAAATTTATTAATATTTCTTTTACTCAGGTTTCTAATTCTCATTTTATTATCATTTTTTTACAAATTTTTCATATATCCCTACTATAATAGCCCTATGATCGCTTATTTGATAATCCAAGACAAGATTTATATTCCTTAATATTTGTAAAACACACATCAATTATTGTAGATGAATTTGTAGTTATTCACTCGTGGAATCTTTTATTACATTTTTTAGTCCCATTATTTTCATTGTATGTAGTAAATTGTTTTTTATACTTGATTCTTTGTCAATATATTTAAATCTCCAATTAATAAAATGTTTCCATTTTGCAATTTCTCCCATTTCTCGTATAACCAATTAGTTAAACTATTTACATTACTACCAGGTTTTCTGTATATGACTCTTGTTCTTAGTTTCCCTCTTTTTACTCTTATTATTTCCCAATCCTCAGTTAATTGACTAATTTCGTTCAAATTTTGAAAAATTGAAAAATTTTTCAAAATTTTCAGGTTTGTCATTAATGTAAATGGGTACTCCACCTCCTCTTTTTTTTTCGCATTACATGATACTCATACCAACCTGGAAACTCCATATGATCACGTGCTTTTGACCAAGTTTCTGTAATTGCTAATAAATCTATTTTGTAATATTTGTTATCCATTAGTAACTCTATTTCATCCACTTTGTTATTTATACTCCTGGCATTGATGTGTAATATTCTTAGTAAATCTTTATCATTTAGGCACTCAATATTCCCACTATTATAAATGTTATTTATATTATTTACTCCATCCCTATTAAAGAATTCTTTACATGAAATGTAATTAAAAGAAATGTACCTTCTTATAACAGCAATTTATATCAAATACTGGTTCCAGAGTCCATCTTCTACTGCAGCTCCAAGAACTGATTTCGGATTGCTCTGTGAACTGTCCCAGCACTCAAACAAAGATGTAGTTAAGGTAGCTACCACCGCATTTGGTCATCATCTTTGGTATTTATCTGAGCTTTTGGTTGGCTTTGGATTTTTTTATGATGAGGTTTCAATGGAAGAAAATAAACATAATGATAGTTGCTCTCTTGGAAAGAGAAGGGTTAAATATTCCTTCTAAACGAATAAAACCATTCCAGGATCTAGAAACGAAGGGACTGCATAATTTTGTCGCAACTTTGACGGTGAGATTTTTCAAAATTCCTTGGTCTGTCTGAAGGATTTCTACAGAGTGATCCTAGTAAATGGAGATTATAAGAGGAATATATCTCTCGTCAGATCTATAAAAGTGGTCATCGACCTTACAGAATGAGGGGTTGCACTTATATAAGAAATCAACAGTTCTTTTTTTCCCTGTAGCGAAGAACAGAAACAGTACTTATTGCAGGTTGTTAAGAAGCATAGGAAGCAATTTTCTGCACTGACCAAGGCTGACGTTATAAAGCCATCCAGACACGCGGACAATAAACTAGATTAGTCATTAAAGTATTCAGTGAAACTGATAAATAATGCTAATTTTAAGTTACATTGCTATCACAATGTAACTTGAAATTAGCATTAAACTATCACAATGTAATTTGAAATTAGCATTAAACTATCACAATGTACTGTTAGTCTACAATATATTAAATTGTATTATGCTTGAGCATTAAAAGCATTTTGACTAAATAAAAACAACTTAAATTTTTATAATACAATGCTCATATTGTTGAAAAATATCAAAACTTGTCTTGAGTTGGGCAAGTCCTAAATATTAATCTATTAACCGAAAATTTTTGCTGGGACCTTTCAGCAGTTGATATCATTCAACAAAGGGCTGGAGGATAAATTTCCAGCACTTTTATTTTTTAGAAGCACCCTACCGTGCATGCAGCAAAAAATGTCATATTTCTTAATGAAAAAACATTGTGGATTGACATACATATTGGACTGTTTTACCACGAAAGTAATTTTTCAAAATTGGTTGCAATTAGACAAATTTTCAGTGCGATCTATGGCAAACATGGATCAAACTGAATATTTGTCAATTCTCTTACTATTGTCAGTTACATAGCAAATTAATGGTTTTTTTTTCTCTAGTTTGAGCACTAGTTTTTATACCAAGTAAGACTGTTTAGTCTTTATTCAATTATCTGTGGACGGCCCGTGAAAAGTATTTGTTATAGCGGAGAAATTTGACACTGATGGTACAAGAATAATTTTGGTTCTATCAGATTTTATTCTTATAAGTGGAGTATTTGATTATTCCAAACCCGATAAAGTAAGGTCCAGACTACATACTTACCCTCTCTCCTTTCTTTTCCTTCCTTTCTTCCTTTTCTTTTCTTTTTTGGTCGGTATGTGCCGTTGTTTTTTATTTGGAAAGATGAATTATACTAATTGTTGTCACACGTTTACAAGGTCAGAGGACATATTATTTTCTGTAAGAAAGTTAATTCAGTTTCTAAGTCAAGATTCCATTAATTTTCTTGAACACAGCTTTCTCATTCTGTTGAGGATCTTTTTAATGTCTTCGCAGCACGTGACGATCAAGTGTTTTTATTATCCAATGTCTCCAGGAACAATATCGGCAAATATTGAAACAAAGCGTGGAACAGTTAATTTCAATTAAAAGGACAATACTTGAATAATTACATGCATGAAAGGGATTATCATGTGTTATAAAAATCCCCACATGAGGTTTTGGCGTCTAATCTTGAAACAAAAACATAAACGACATGGAGCAATGACTCTGATTAGGTCGATTTGAATACTGATTAGATGAGTCCCCTAAATTTCGCGACACTGCGCAAGGGTTGCCATTAAAATAGCTCCACGCTCCGTCTAACGTTGATCAGTTATTAGAAGGCTTATAAATTACATTCAATTTTTAAGGAAAAAGGGGGAATATGGCATAAATGCATTTTAAACGACGTTTTCAAACTTCTTAAGAGCGGCAGCTATTTTTGTAAATATTCAGTCACTATAACGGGGCTTCATATAT
The DNA here is from genome assembly GCA_006491805.2 of Dysdera silvatica. Taxonomy (NCBI): domain Eukaryota; kingdom Metazoa; phylum Arthropoda; class Arachnida; order Araneae; family Dysderidae; genus Dysdera; species Dysdera silvatica. Next base: position 28,909,288 of record QLNU02015359.1, on the reverse strand, counting down.
ACCTTAGCGTCCCTATAATAAAGGCGTATCATACCGACCGTATAACATTGTCTATCATATAACATTGTTGTCATATAACATTGTTTTCGAGGGCCGCATTCTCAGCATTGAACGTGACTAAAGGTATATATATATAAAAGTTTCCTCGCTCGTTCTTGGCAGAAACAGGCTTTGAGACGGGCACAGAGAGCCATGTCCCCAAGCCTCTCACATCACTTCTTAATATGCCAAATCTAGAAACTTCCTGACAATGTGACACGTGTTTAGGATTGTGGCTTTTTGTATTTCAATGTAGGTGTTTGGGTCAATGTTGAGTATCTCCAAATTCGTCGCAAGCGTTTTTGGTACTATCCCTGTTGCTGAGATGACTAACGGGATGATGAGGATCTTTTCCATACCCCATATATCTCGTACTTCATGTCTGAGATCTTGGTACTTGGTGATTTTCGTTGTGTAGGTTGTCTGTATGTTATTGGTGTTGGGTACTGCTATGTCGATTAAGTACGTGGTCTTATTCGATTTATCGACGAGGGTTATGTCAGGACGGTTATGTGGGACTGTCTTGTCTGTTATGATTGCTCTATCCCAGTAAAGCTTGTGTGTTTCGTTCTCATGCACGGTCTCTGGCTCATATTTGTAGTACGGGCATTTTTCTGTCAGAAAGCCAGCATTCGCTGCCAATTTCTGGTGGACTATTTTCGCTACTTGATCGTGTCTATGTTTGTAGTCTGACTGCGCAAGGATCTTGCATCCTGCCATCACGTGTTGGATTGTCTCCGATGCCGCATGACAGTGTCTGCATTTGTCGCTTTCTATATCTTTTCTCTGGATGAATTTCTGATTGTTCCTTGTTGCGATCACTTGGTCTTGGATGGCTAGCATGAATCCTTCTGTCTCTGGCTGGAGAGTGCCTTTGGCCAGCCAAGAATTTGATGCCTTTTTGTCAACGTGTGGTTGTTGCAGGTCATTGTAGTGCCTGCCATGTAATGGTTTTCCGGCCCAAGTTCTCAGTTTCTGTTCGTTGGCTGTTTCGAGGACACGCTCTTCGGTACTACACAGGTTTAGTGGCGTGTAATTTGCATCTGCTTGTATTATGGCTTGGATGAGTGGCGATCGGGGACTCTTCAAATGGAAGTATTGCCTCATTTAAAAACCGGCACTTTTGTACACGCGTCTGAGACAGCCCTGTAGCGGAGAACCTCTTCACTTGCGACCATGCCTTCTATGATAAAAAGTGTTTATTTCGGTTTACCACCTTTGACGGTTTGTTCCACTAGTTTGGAAACACCCTGTATACACGGGTGCTTCGAAAGTTGTCGACGGGAGAGGGGTTGACGCTTTTTATTCTGCATATTTTGCAAAAGACAAATGAAAACGTATGTATACAAAGTATATTAATTAATTGTAATATATGTCGCTATTAGATATGCAATGAGAACAAACGGAAATATTAGAGTTTCTGCGGAATAGAAAACTGTGCGCATGGAAACGAAAATAAAGACTATTTTTGGCGAACTCAACACCATCATCTTTGTGGTGAAGAGTAAGTATCAAACGGAAAAGGAAAACTGAACTTCAAAAGTAAAATCTTTTCTGAAAAACTTTGAAAATGGAATTTACTCGGAGTTTGAGCGCCCCATTCGAAAATACTGTTTCCTTTTCCGCAAACTTTCAGACATTGTCATAAAGTCGAAATGCTGTCTGCCATTATAGGCTTCAGGAGCTTTAGAGATTTGCCTTTGTAAGCTAGCATACACAAGAGAATATTGCCTAGTTCTTAGAGTATCGTTAGATGTTCTAAGTTAGCAGTAAAATTTTAAAATCAATGTATCAATTGCTATAGGCATTAACATAGTTTTAAAATTATTGGGGGGGGGGCGCAAAGCCGTAGCCAGACTGGGGCTATAGGGGGGTTGAGCCCCCTGGAAATGTAGTCAGCCCCCCTGAAAAATATTTTTTCTCAAAAATCAAATATTGTAGAATTTTATTTTAAATTTTTTTTTGTTTTTGTACGAAATTGTACATAACAATGGGAATTGTTCTTTGACGTTAAAAATGTATTCGAAATAGCTTTCTACGGTAGATTTTGTGTATATAATGGTTTGTTTTTTGTTTTTTAATAAAGGTTTGAGTCTTTAGACAGGGTGAATTTGACCTAATCTGCCAAACGAAATGGGGTGATGGGAAAGTCCATGTAGATCATAAAAATCCATAGCAAACTTGACCTATCTCTAACCGTTCCAAGGTATGGAAGAAAGAAGGAAAATGCGTCAACTTTGGAAAATACAAAATTTATATTTTTGAAAGACCTAAACGCAAAATAAGCACATATTTGGAAAGAGCAGGAAAAGTTCTATAAGGTGATACCATTTTCATCAGGATATCTGAATTTAACGGCGAGCTACAAGCGCTGAAACATTGGCGAAGTACAAAATCGAGTTATCGCCAAAATCTGTAGCCGGAAATTCCGCGAACACCCTTCTAACTACAATCGGTCAAATTTACCAAAAATCTGTCCATTCTAACAGCTTTCGAATGATCCTACAATAAACTATATCGGTGTTCTAGTTCAGGAGAAATTTAGCCTTTTGTCTGCAATATACCATTGAAATCGGCGGTCGTCGAAAAAGGCATTCAATGAACATTTGCAGATGTCTTTCAATCTTCCTGCGAGAGTATTCCACTTGGTCACCTTGATCGCCAGATCTGACTCCAATGGACTTCTTTGTTTGGAGTTTCTTGAAGCTAGAGGTTTACTGCACAGAATTTGTCAGTTTGTTAGATTAGAGCAGCCAGCTCGACCAGACAATAGTAAAATTGAGGGATGAGCTTTCGCTAAGAGCTACTGCGGTTTCAGATCGCAAGCGGGCAAGGGAATGGATCAGGTTTGGGGACGATCAATTTCAGCAGTGGTTGTGAGTTCCACATATCCTTTCGAATGCATATGTGCTTTAATCATAGGTAGACGTTGGATACGTCTATTAGATTTTTTTTTTTTTGCAAATTTTCTTTTGAAAGACGTGGGAAACATCATACTTCTTTTATTTCCATTGTGTTTGTATACTTCAAAACAAATGTTACTTTTATTGGTTAGCTTTAAAACGTGCATTCTTGCACCTAAAAAACAGCAGGCAACTTTTCGACGAACGCCAATTTTAGTAATGTATTGCAGATAAAAGGCTAAATTTCTCTTGAACTAGAATACCAATATGATTTATTGTACTCTCCTTCGAAAGCTGGTAGAATGGACACGTTGGTGAGTGCATTCAGATATCCCGATGAAAATGATTTCGCCTTATAGGACTTTTTCTGCTCTTTCCAAATGTGTTCTTATTTTGTGCCTAGGTCTTTCAGACTAGGCGCATTTTCCTTCTTTCAACCGTAACTCAGAAACAGAGATAGGACAAGGTTGCTATGGGTTTTTATGCTCCACATGGGCTCTTCTATCACCCCCTTTCGTTTGGCAGATTAGGTCAAATTCACCCTGTATATTGTATAATAAGTAAACAATAAATTATAGAGAGGTATACTAAAATTTATAAGTTTTTAATGCAAAATTTATTTTAAGAAATTTATTTATTAATTTTAAATATATTAGTCTACTTATATATTTAGTGTTATTAAATATATTAATAAAATACATCAAAACATTTACGAATGCGCCCTCTGTATCTTTCTGAGCCCCCCGTAACTTTCAGAACCTCCCTGTAATAAGCGTCTAGCTACGGGCCTGGGCAGGGACATTTTAATTTAAAATTATTTAAAAAAATTTTAATTTATTTCAAATTATTGAATGGGGGAGGGCTCAGGCCCATATGACTCTACACTTATGGCTATGGAGCAATATAAAATTTTTGGGCATTTAAAACGTCGCAATTGAAGGTGCATTAAAACTTAAACGAGAGTTTACATAGCATAGCATAATGAAATTAATAAGCTCTCATAAATAATTACTTATTGCATTGAACTAACAAACATTGTTGTAAATTTTTGAGGAAAAGAAATTCCGCTTGTAAAATTGACATCAATATTGAACCGCTACAGCCGCTATGGTATTTAAACGGAATAGCATCACCTCAGGTTATTAAGCAATTGCAGTCGCAATTGACAATAATTTATGGTACAGAGATGGTAAATTGCCACACATCGATATTATGCTAGATTGCTGGGGCCCAATACAATGAAGCACTCACGAAACGTTGTTGATTAATGACACAATGGAAGCCACGAATATGCAGTTTTACATGATCTACCTTGTATTATGTTACTTTATTGCAAATTGGGCTTGTTAAGAAATGACAATATTTATGAATAACGGACTTGTTGTTTTTACAATGTCGTTATTTTGTTTACTAAATAGAGGACGTAGTTTTACCTGTATATTACGGGTTGGAAATTTACTAGAAAGAGAGGAACTCGGGGCAAGCCGGGGGAAAGCTTTTTTCCTCCAAAGTGGCGCCACCTACCCACTGTTTTGTGAAGTGGTTATGCTTTCAGTGAAGTATTTTGGGCAAGTACAGAAATGAATGTATGGTATTATTACCCTTCTCACGGATAGCATACTTGCCAAATAATGGTCAACACACAAAGTCGCCGGTGTGAAGTTTTTGTGGGGAAATTTATTATACTTAATATTTTGACACCGACGTATATGCTCAAGTTTGAGCTTTTTTTTTTGTTTAGGAGAAAAAGAGACGCCGTTCTCATCCTGGAGTCGAAACCAGGGTCCCTTTGTTGAGCCCGGAGTATCTTGGCCGCTAGACGAACGAGGACAGGAATAACGCTCCCTTTCTCCGTATTTACAGTAAGACATTATTACTCTTCTCAGGAATAACACAATTTTCAAATAATGGTCAATACACAAAGCTATGACACAAAGAAGAAAAGGTGAAGAGTTGGTGGAACTTAAAAGTGGACATTTGTTTTATTATAGAGGAACGGAAACTGGAAGAACAAGTGGTGTTGGCTTCTTAATCAACAAAAGAATTAAAGACTGTCTTCTGGAAGTTGAAAGTACATCAGATCGAGCAGCGAGGCTCGTTGTTCAACTAACCCAGCGATACCAACTTCAAATAGTACAGGTATATGCACCAACATCAAGCCATACCGACGAAGAGGTTGAAGAATTTTATGAAGAAATCAAAGAGTTACACACCAAAGGGAAACAACATATCAAGCTCATCATGGGGGATTTCAATGCAAGAATTGGACAACAGGAACAAGGAGAGACATCGGTTGGTAAATACGGATATGGGGAAAGGAATGAACGTGGCGATCAACTCATCGAATTTGCAGAAGCTGAAAATCTTAGCATCATGAATTCATTTTTTAAGAAGAAACCGCAAAGAAAATGGACATGGAAACACCCCAATGTATAAAATCTTCACAAAAGTGCTAACACATCGCCTGCAGAAAAAATTAGATGCAGCTCAACCAAGAGAACAAGCTGGATTTCGAAGTGGATTCAGTACAGTGGACCATATTCAAGTATTAAGAGAATTAATTGAAAGAACACATGAATATGAACTTCCATTGTGTGTTGCATTTATTGACTATGAGAAGGCCTTTGACTCTATTAAAACATCAGCAGTCATCAACTCTTTAAGATCAACAGACATTGAGGATGTGTACATTGACATGGTGAAACGTGTGTATAAAAATGCAAGTGCAAAATTTCGGTTACATAAAGATACCAAAACTATCAAACTTGGCAAAGGGGTGAGGCAGGGAGATACCATTTCTCCAAAACTTTTTACTTCAGCTTTACAGATGATTTTTCAGCTGATAAATTGGAATAACAAGGGAATAAAAATAAATGGTGAATATTTAAATCATTTGCGGTTTGCTGATGACATTGTTATTTTTTCAACGAACCCATCAGAACTCCAAGACATGGTACAGGAGCTCTCAACTAGAAGTAAAGAAGTTGGACTCAAGATGAACCTACAAAAAACTAAGATCATGTTCAATAATTTTGTAGAGGAAACAAAAATACAAGTTGACAACATTGAGCTAGAAATTGCTGATTCATATATTTACCTTGGCCAGCTGATTTCAATGGATGGCAACATTATGAAAGAACTCAACAGACGTATTAAACTTGGCTGGAGTGCATTTGGAAGAAACAGTTTTATCCTGAAGGGGAAATTGCCTTTGTGTCTAAAAAGAAAGGTCTTCAACCAGTGTGTATTGCCAGTCCTCTCTTATGGATCAGAGATATGGAGTCTAACAGTTGATAACATGAAAGTTAAAGACGGGAGTTGAGAAAAGCGAGACGGGTTGCAAAGGAGCATGGAGAGGTGCATGCTTGGAATAACTAGGAGAGATCGAAAAAGGAACACTTGGGTGAGAGAGCAAACTAGAGTAGAGGACATCATTGTTAAAGTAAAAGGGCTGAAATGGCGATGGGCTGGGCATATTGCAAGAAGAACTGATCAACGATGGACAACAGAAATTCTGAACTGGATTCCAAGAGACCACCGAAGACCTAGAAAACGTCCTCAAACTACAGCTGGTGGATATATATATATATATCCACACACACACACACACATATATATATATATATATATTTTTTTTTTTTTTATTGTACATGCATGTTTCCAGTGAATAAGCTATGTCATTTGTAGCAAAAAGCTTCGGGGGGAGGCGTGCACCCCCTCTGTATACGCTCCTTTCTGTACCACCTAGAAGGAAAATTTATCTACGCCACTGCTTGGTGTATATAAGTCAACTTAAGAAATTTATCCAGAAAAGTGAAGTGGACATTTTTTTCTCGCGAATAATAATAAATGTTATAAATAACTTATTAAGAGATCTAAATAAGAACAGTCGACTTATACAGAGAGATCCAGGAGGGAACAGGGGAGAGAGAAATATCCCCTTCCTTAATCACTCGGTAACTTGTCTTTGGTATTTGCAGCAACGATCATGATGTACGATCGTAAAATTGTTGAATTGGCAATACAAGTCTCCTCCCCAAAATTCCTCCCTGGATCCGCCCCTGACTCATATACGGTACGTAAAGTATAAAAGAATTACTAACCTTTGATTTAATGTCATAGGCGAAAATGAAAATTCCGGTGAGAAACACTTTAAACTTTAAGAAAAAACGTTTTATAACAAGGAAAAAACTTCTTAACACAACAAAAGAAATTGTCATGCACCGTCGTTCACAAATCTGAACTGAAATTCACGTCGCAGATTTGAATGTTATGAAGCCGCACGTGTGAAACAAAACAAAACAAAAAAACAGAGAACAGAAGACAGTAAGCAACTAGGATTAGGCTCTAAGCATTAGGGTACTTGTGACGTATCGCTCACGTGATATCCAGTCAAAAAATAGAGTCCGTAGATTTTTGTTCAGGCACTGCAGAGAAAACTGTTCTTCTTTTGACACGTTTATGTGTTCTGTTTTGGCACGCAAATATATCGATGGTCCACAACAAGGGTTTTTGTTAAATTTTAATTTTATGTAAGAGATAGGCTATACTTTTTTTTAATAAATAAATAAACAGCAATTTTTTTTAATAAATAAATAAACAGCAAATTTTTTTAATAAATAAAGTAACAACCCATTTCTTTACTCAACCAAGGGAGCAGTTGGTTCTTGAAATGTTGTGTTTTAAACCTTACACCAGTGTTGAATTAGCCGTTGCTATGAAGTCTCCTGGGGAAGCTTTGTATTGTGTTTTATTAGTTATTCAAATTTGACGAGGATTTAGAAAATAGTTGATATTAAAAGTATTTCGTGTCAATAAGGTTTGACTGTATTATACATTGATACTTAGGAAGAGAACGGCTACCACATATACAAAAGGGAGTTATTTAATCGTAATCTAAGTAATAACATTTGAAGTCCCGAGCTCATCGAACGGATGCACTGAAGCCGAAAACCAACTTTTCAATATCGAAATTTTCCAAGGACTGTAGAAATACGTGTATATGGAAGTTCGAAGGAAATTAAATTGTGTGGTTCAGCAAATTTTTTAAAATTTAAATCGTAAGTCAAGGAGTTAAAGTTATATTTGAAATTTCGGGCTCGGGTAGGCTGAAATTGCACGTCTTTGGGCCTCAAAAAATGAGCCCTAACTCATCTCTAGTAAGTAACATTTTTCTATGGCTGCGGGTAGTTAGTCTAAGGCAGGGGTCGGCAACGCAGGGCCGCGTGCCATATATGGTACGCGGACTACTTTTGGGCGGAGGGATACTTTTACGCGGAGTGATTTTAAATCAAAATTTTGACTATGCAGTGGAACCTATTGAAGTGACCATCTGAATAAGATGACTATTTTTTATAAGAGAACTGGTGAGGACTTGATCTTTCCCATGGCATAGTCTGTCATGTGTAATAACCGTCTGTCTATGGTGATAATTTTAGTCCAGTCCCAAAGGTGGTCAGTTTAAGCAGGTTATACTGTACAGTGGAACCTGATAAACTGACCACCTGAACGAAGTGACTACTTTTTTATAAGAGAACTGGTGGGGACGTGGTCTTTCCCATCTCAAAGTCTGTCGTATATAGTGACCATTTGTCTATGGTGATGATTGCAGTCCAGTCCCAAAGGTGGTCAGTTTAGGCAGGTTATACTGTACAGTACAACCTGGTAAATTGACCACCTGAACGAAATGACTACTTTTTATAAGAGAATTAGTAGGGACTTGGCCTTTCCCATGTCATAGTCTGTCGTGAATAATGATCATCTGTCTATGGTGACAATTCCAGTCCAGTCCCAAAGGTGGTCAGTTTAGGGACGTTATAATGTACAGTGGAACCTGGTAAATTGACCACCTGAACGAAGTGACTTAAAGTATGCCTATACGCAAACCTATTGTGTATAGCGACCACCTGTCTATGGTGACCATTGCTTTGCAGTCCCAAAGGTGGTCACTTCAGGCAGGTTTTGCTGTACTTGCTAGAATTTAAAAGTAATTTACTTTAAAATAAAACTTTTTTTTAAGGATCTGCTATTTGACTAAAGACGTTTTTTATTCTCTAAATTAACTATTAAGCTGTGCTTTCTTAATTACTAATTTTAGTCTCTTAATTACTGGTTATTAATCTTTAGTACCTTAATTAACTAATCTATTAATTTTAATTAGTATTTGGACAGTAAACCGAGCCCTGATCTAAGGTATTGTCATGAGAGCAGGGCTTACAGAAATTACAAATTTTCTTGTAAGTTTCACAAATTGCCTACGGAACCCGGGTTTCCACGAGCCACAATCAGGTTCCGTTGAAGTCCGTCCGTCTGAGAAAAAGTTTTAGACGACGTTATATATTTGGGTAATACGAAATACAGTAGAACCTCCATATAACGAAATGGACGGTTCCATAAAAAAAAATTCGTTATATAGGAAATTCGCTATGTGGAAACGATGTGTATTCATGAACCAGGGCAGTGCAATATGATACCACAATTAAAATCCCGTTTTTCAGTTAACGACTGTTTCTCATAAATAACATTCAACCATTTAAAAATAGATGTTTTTAAGTGTGAAATATACATGCGTATAAAAAAAAAAATAGTTGAACAATTCTTACCTTAAAATGAAAATGTATTTAATGCTTCTTTCATACACATTCATGCTTTTGTAAAAAAAAACCTCTTAATATCCTACTGCACAACAAATGGCGGTGTCGATTCATCATACAAGTGTTAGCACCCCTGTGGGAAATTTGCAAGGTCTGGATTTCTGGTAATCAAACGAGCAAAAAAAGCGCGGCAAGTACTTCTATTTAAAGAATACAGTGCATTCAAGGACAATTAGGGCCTGCTTCTAGTCTAACAGCTTCGCACTGTATGGGGCAACCAGATACAGGTGTGTGTGCTTAGGAAAACTCTTTATTAGGGAGTTTAAAGTCCCTTAGACATGCCTTATTCTGTTTGTTTGCCACTGATCTTTAAATCGTTTGATTGATTGATTGTTTGGCTTTTTTATGGCGCAAGAGCATCTGGGCTATACTGCGCCGATCTTAAAATCGTACTGTAGTCCAACGGTATTAGGGAACCCAAGGTAGCTGACGTGACCACTTAATTTTCTGTTTTGGTCGTTAAAAATTTCGTTATATAGAAATTTATTTCGTTATATAGAAACACTTTCATATGTAATGACCATGTGGATTTACCAAAACTTCACTATATAGAGAATTTCGCTATACGGAAGTACGTTATATGGAGGTTCTACTGTATTTATATTTTTAATTCCCAAGACTGCGCGACGGATTACCTGTGATGCGACGTTCAAATCACAATACGACTATACATAGCCATGCTTTCCGGGACACGAACTTCGTTCGATAAAAGAAGTAGTCTAGACCAGTGGACTGGCAATGTGCAGTCTGACTCTTTTCAGAGTCCAATGAATGTTTTGGCACAACACATAGTGGTCAGAATCATTAGACTTTGAAAAGTGTCAAACGGTTCATCTCTACATCAAATGAATGGGAGCAATGAAGATGAATATCCTTTGCTTTATGGCACAAGGGCATCTGGGATCGTATGGCACCAGAACCAGATTTCCAATTTCCATCCAAGTATTTGTTCTCCAGTATCTTGGTATAGTATCCGTTTCTATTGCAGTAAATGATCTTGAGTTCATCGAGAGAGGGATCACAGAGTTCTTGTAGACATAGTATTTCTCTCCCAATCCTCATAGGAAGACAGCAGGCGGTGTGATATCAGGTGAACGCAGAGGCCACGGAACAGGTCTACTACGACTATTTAAAGGTCCAGTGAAATTAATATCAAGAAATCCGCAACACACGTAAGAAACGCCAAATGAAACTCTTTAATCGGCATTTTCACACATCTTTTGTTACTAATTCTTTTTCCAACTCGAAAATTAAGGCCACAGACACCCCAACACTAATTGTAAATTACCTCGCATTGCAATAATGCTATTTCATGGTTCCCGCACTTTGGTCCTGATGAAATTCAAGGACCTTTTAAGGACTTTTCAAGGACCAAATAATGTTTTTCAAGAACCTTACATTACCAATCGTAATATATATATAAAAATGCAAGACCTTATAAGTATGATATTGAAATTAGGGTGTTTATGTTGCTCCTTTTCAACTTGGCACACTGCCAGCAAAAGCTACCCTTTTTGCATCCCTTATATTAGCCATGTTCAGTGGGCGGGGCTAAGAAGGGGTGTGTGTCCGAATCACTACTGGCTTTGTTCCGAAAATAAAGAGAAGCACCCTTTTTTTTCTTTTGATAAAGCTAGAAAAAGGATTTTTTAAAAAAAATTCAAGGACTAATCATACTTTTGTCAGTTTTCAAGTACTTTTCAAGGACCAACCACATATTTGGTAGTTTCCAAGCACTTTTCAAGGGACGTGACTTGGCAAAAAAAAAAAATTCAAGGACCATGGGAACTATGTATGTACTTACGCTGGTTGGCAGAATATTTATGACGGGAGGACAGAAATTTCCATTCTGCGAAATAATAGGGTCAAGTTGAACATACGGTTGATGTACGAGACGTATTCGACAATACACAAAGGTAAAAAGTGCATCAAATGCAATAGAAACGAACAAAATGCAATGAAATTAGACGAGAGTGCAAAACCCGGTAAAAATTTGAAAATGAATTCATTTGTTCTATGGCGCACGGATAATGCTTCACGGGAACCTACAGTTTTCTAAGGACTCCGAAAGGACCTCTTCCAAGGAACCTCTTAAGGACTATATTCGATGAACTCGATGAGGACCATTTTGGAGGAACCACTTAAGGACCAGTTCGGACGAACCTCTCAAGGACCAGTTCGGACGAACCTCTCAAGGACCAGTTCGGAGGAACCTCTCAAAGACCATTTCCGAGGAAACTCTTAAGAGCCAGGGAACTAACAATCGGAAAATAAATTCATGATTGAAAGAATCGCATAACATATCACTGAGGTAAAAAGCTAATGACCACCACTGTTTTAAAGTTTTTACAACTGGTTAAAACCCCACGGAAAATATTCAATGGCCGAATATAGGTGGCACACATCGGCGCGTCTTCTCCCCCTTTTCTACGTTTTTATGACGCAAGGACAATAAAGGCCATGCTGTGTCGGGATTCGGTGTCGTCTGAGGAAGCCAAACCCCGAATTACGGCGGGCTGAAAAACGGCATGGATCCCAAAACGCCATTGTGAGTCGAATCCAGGATAATGGCACGACACACCAATGCGCCACCACTTTGCCACTCAAGGGTAGGGGACCTACATTGTACACGAGAAACCCGAACCTCTCAAGACCTAGAAAACCAAAACCCCTAACTATGGCGAGTAGTTATTCGGAAACCGTTTTGCAATTTCATTGCGCACACTTGGGTGTCGAACCCAGATTAGCGCCATGCTGGGAGAATACGCCACCACCCGCAAACTGTCTTCTCCCCGTCAACAGATGTTATTGGGAAATACACGTATGTACGATGCGGAATAACGACTGGAGAGCACCGCTTCTCTGCTACAGTATTCATGGTTGCCACCTTTTTGTCCCGATGAAATTCGAGGGCTTTTCAAGGACATTACATTGTCAATCGCAATATAAATAAAAAAATGCAAGACATTATAAGTATAATATTAAAATTAGTATTTAATTATGTTGCTCCTTTTCAACTTGGCACATTGCCAGCAAAAAAGCTACACTTGGTTCGCCAAAAGTTGACCGATGGTACCTTTAGAATTCACGGGAGCTGACGTCACAAACGGGTTGGTTCAACTACACCCCCTTTTGCATCCCTCGTGTTAGCCATGCTCAGTGGGCGGGGGAGGGAGAGGACGTGTCCGAAGCACTACTGGCTTTGTTCCCGAAATAAGGAGAAATGCCGTTTTTTTTTTCTTTTGACAAAACTTGGAAAAAAGATTTTTGAGAAAAATTCAAGGACTTTTCAAAGACCAACCACATTTTTGGCAGTTTTCAAGGGGCCCAGACGTTAAAAAAAAAAAAGGACTTTCAAGGACCATGGGAACCATGGTATTAGAGTCTAGAAGAGTACGGTACAGATACTGTGCATTCGCGCTCAGTTGGCGCGTGACCCAGTTAGCAGACGGGTTAGTCCATTGCAGTTTAGGGAAGGCCGTCTTGGAGGAACTGGTTTTTCCCGCGCGAAAAACCAGTTTCGGCAAGACGCCCTTCCCTAAACTGCAATGGACTAACCCGTCTGCTAACGGTATCAGGCGCCAACTGAGCGCGAATGCACAATATAATAGATTTCGGCAACCATATGATGTGGGAGAGAAGAAATGTAATTACATTGGATGAATGCACTTGCGTCCATGCAATGGAATCTTGCTGACACGCAGTACAATCACATCGATGAGCAATACAAGAGAAACAACATGATAAAATGTAATGGTTTAATTACATCCGTTCCATCACAAAATGCCCGATCCCATACAAAAATCTTTCTAAACCGAATGCGGCGCCAAATGTAAAAAAATACACAATAAAATCCCTTTTCCGATTTCGAACTGTTGCACCTACTGGTAAGCCTTCAGCTTCGAAGGATCATACAGCGTTCGAATCATGTAGTACATGAATTTGAAGAAGAAGAGCAGGTTGTCGTATCTACCACAATAAGGCAGATCAGGATATGTCAGCTGATGAAGCTCAACAAAGAAATAGTAAACAGCTTCGATGGTTGACAAATAGGTTTCAGGTTTTCCTCTTTGGTGGCGCCAGAACAGAGATTTGTGGGACGTCAAGACAGCGCACGGGAGTTCTGAAATGAGAAATTAAACATCATGGTGCGTTGCTCTAATGGCCGACAAATTGGCCTTACTGTCTTACACTTCTTCCCGAACAGGCGAAGATATATCTTGCACCTGGTCAGAATGTTTGGGGTTACACTTATATCTTCTCCGTATGCTACTGTATGTCAACATACTATGGTAAAGCTGAAAGTAACCAGGGAATTAACATGAAAAACGATACGTTTAACTGCAATAGAACTTGATTTAATTTGACGACAACAAATTAACACGGATGAATGGTACATTTAATCGTTTATAGCTGTTTCGATAGACCTGGGCTATTTTCGTCAGAATCGCAACTGATACAACACAACGTATAACAAGGGTCGGCATTACACGTTGTGTTGTATCTGTTGCCATTCTGAGGAAAATTGCCTAGGGCTACTGAAACACCTGTAAACTATTAAATATATTATTCAACTATGCTAATGTGTTGCCTTCTCAATCGCAATAGAACATATAGAGAATCGAAGGAAACCCGCTATGCTTAAAGGCAGAATTAGAAAGGAAATGCAGCAGAAACTGCCTCAAGTGACCACCTTTGGAAAGAACTAGGCTACAATGGTCACCACACACAATAGACTTTGGTACAGGCATGAGTAATTCCTACCAGTTTTCTCTTATAAAAAATGGTCACTTTCCCAGGTTCCGCTGTACTGTCGTTTTCATTTGTCCGTTATAATACAGGGTACAAATTATGTTGTGGAAGTTTAGTGGTTACAGAGCTAGTCTGGCAATCCATGAATTGATGGTTCAAGTTCAACTTGTTGCGTGGCAATTTCCAGACTTGCACGGGGTAAACGATCGCAATTAAAAAAGTTCTTTTTTATTAACGATGAAAACACCCATTTAATTGCAGGAAACTGACACTGTTTTGTTGTTTTCCAGGACAAACAAAAGCGGATAAGCAAACAATGAGGCGGGCTACTTTATCCAAAAGATCACAGTAGTAAAAGATCATTTCAAGAAAGATAAACCTAAAAGTGGAGATCACTTTAAGAAAGATAAATCTAACAGCAAAGATTACTTTATAAGTAACCTAACAGCAGAGTTTATTTTAAGATTACACATACGGGGTGATTCAAAAGTCAGTCCCCCCACTGTTAATTTTTTAGTGGGTTCAGGCAGATAAACGTCCTTTTGGGAAAGTTGCTTGTTGAAACGGAACTAACTTTTGCCCTGTGTCGTGACCCACCCCCAGCACCAGGGGGCGCCCCACGGGGAGCAACTCGAAAAGGAGGAGTTTTGAGGGTTAGAATATTGATATTTTTAAGCGATCCTTGAAACTTTCCCCATTGGGCTACATAAAATCTAAAAATTTTGCTAATAAAACACACATGGCTTACATTCCACAGTTTTCTTCATTTGCTTACGACCTTTCCAGCGTGAGCAAAAGCCAGGGGAATAAAGGTCGATTTTGAACTTTGCAGACACGTCGTTGGTGCTATGGGTGTCATAGCGCCATACTGTAAATGTCATCATTTTTTTCAACGAGACCTTCAAAACAAGGTATTACTCGATCGTATTTGCCATTTGAAATTTTGGAGTTGGCCCCCGTGGGGCGCCCCCTGGTGCTGAGGGTGAGTCGCGACACAGAACAAAAATTATTTCCTTTTCAACAAGCAACTTTCCCGAAACGACGTTTATCTGCCTGAACCCACCAAAAAATTAACAGGGGGAGGGACTGACTTTTGAATCACCCCGTATATAATCTAATAGATTACGATAACAAAAGATAACTTTAACAGAAGATTACTATAACAAATGGTAACTTTAGCAGAAGATTGCTACGACAAAAGATAACTTTAACAGAAGATTAACATGATGTAACAAACATTACAAAATATAATATTTGAAAAGGTAATCTCACAAACATTACAAAAGATAATCTCACAAACATTATAAAAGATAATTTTACAAACATTACAAAGAAATAACCCCACAAGTATTACAATTAGGTCAATATAAAGTCAGACATCAACGAGCAAAAAATACTCAAACAAGAAAAATGAAAATTACGAAGAAAGAAGTGTTTTAAACAATTTATTGCATGAAACGAGCAGAAAAGTATGGAGGAGAATCAATAGTGCGGCGTGTACTACTTTGTGAAGCTTAAAGAAAACAATAGCTATGGCGAAACAATGAAAGAAAATCGAAACTCGATCTTCCTTATCTTCTAAATTGGAAGTCACGGAAAGAAGGAAAGAATCCCGTTTGAAAATGAAAACCAACCGATTGTTTTATTTTGTTTTAAGGCAAACGGTACAAAGATCTCGCGTTGTTGATACAAAATGACCAAGACTCTTACACAACAACAATAATGTAGAGAATATCATAAAAACCAAGAAAAACTATCGTTTTAATTTACTATTTGTACGTTTGTTTTTCAGTAACGTAACTGACGAACAGCAGAACCACGACTATTCGAAATACAGGAGGTGGAGACAGTGTCGGAAAATCCAGAAATTGAATTTTCGAATAAAGCAACTATACAACATTTATAAAAAAAAAACACGTTTAATGACACATTACTAAACTGTAATCTGAAAAAAAATCTCTCATTACTAAACTACTATAATCTTTTCATTATAAATATACTATGTTTATAACGAAAACCGCTATAAAGTATATGTATGCGCCAATTAAGACATTAGCTGCTTTGGAAATAGTATACAAAGGTTGGTGTATACTTTGTATATATGTCCCATGTCTACTATATTTGCTATCACCCTTAAGAGGCTGGTGAACGCCAGAAAAAAAAAAAAAAGGACTGAGATTTTTTGCTGAAAAAATTGAACCAGTGTCTATAATAATAAATGCAGTACATATCATTTCAGTGATCCGAAATTCGGATAACTGGGAGCTCTACTGCACATATAATTCATTAACTCAATTCATAACTTAGTGCCTTTGCGGTGGCAACACACACACTTTATTTAGCCTTCTGTTACTTCAAGTTCGACTCTCAACAGTAGTCGAGGGTTGGTTTCCTAGGTCTCATGAGGTTCGAATTCATTTGGAAAATGTGTCCGTGCAGTGACTTACGATGGCGTAGCGTTAACGTCCTCGACAATCGCACTATTGATGCAGGTTCCGCTCCCAATAGTGTTGTAGAGCGCCTGCGAACCGCAATCAGGAGTTAGGTTCCATGGCACCAAAACTGTAGGTCCATGACCTTTGCCGTTTTCACGTCATAACAATAAAAATATGAGATAATTTCTTAACTTCTCATAATTCAACATAATCCATTCGCTCAACTGACATACTGAAGCCCTAGCTCGAATTTAGGTCGGGGACGATGACTCTTTTTCTCCTATAACTAAAAGGCTCTAGTATTGAGCTAAAAAAAAACCCGCGGGTGTCCGAATTATTCCAAATAATAAATTCCCCATGGAAAAACACCAAAAATCTCGCCCCGAAGGCTTTGTGTGTTGACCATTATTTGGCAATTGTGTTATCCCTGAGAAGGGTAATAATATCTTACAAACTTATATATATATGGAGAAAAGGGAGCTTCGTTCCTGTCATCGATGGCCTATCGGTTAAGGCGCTCCGGGCTCAACAGAGAGACCCTAGTTCGAATCCAGGTCGGGGACGATGCCTCTTTTTCTCCTATAACAAAAAAACCTCTAGTATCGAGATGAAAAATGTGGGTGTCGGAACTATATCAACTGACATAATTCGTAACCTGATGTTAAAATGCACCGAAGTGTGGTCGGAATTCGCGATGAAGACTCCCCAAATTATGGCGCTTTATGGCACAAGGACAGCAAAGGTCGTGGTGGACCGGGGCCTACAGTTTTCCGAAGAATCCAAACCTTTTAGGGTCTAGAGAACCAATCCCAGACAACAATGAGCTGGTAAGTGTTCTTCCTTTTTTGGTTTGTTTGTTTGGATGTTTTATGGCGCAAGAGCATCTGGGCTATACTGCGCCAATCCTTTTTTGGTACCGGTGAGAGTCGAACCTGGGATAAAGGCATGTTTGGTGAGCGCGTTACCACTGCCCCAAGCACAACTTGTGGTGAAACAGACAAACGTGCGCGAAAAACCAGTTATGAAATGATGCCCTTCCCTCTACTGTAATGAACCAACCCGTTTGTGACGTCAACTCCCGTGAATTCTAAGGGTACTACTGGTCAAATTTTCGCGAACGGACTATAGAAGGAAGGCGTTCCATTGCCAATATCCGAATAATCTAAATGCTACTAAAATTCACTTGAAAAACTGGCGTGTTTGACTCTAAAGTCTTATTTTTAAGGTAAACAAAAAAACCCAAATCTTTTAATATAAGGGTAAACACGAAATCAGGCGATGAAAAAACTGATTCGTTATACCTGTGATATTCTAAACACTGTGTACATACATTAAATCAAATTAAACGAAAGCATTTATTCGTTATATCAGTTCCACTATCAGATATATATTCAAGAAGGGCCCAATTTGCGGCGGGCTGCTCTAATTCCGAAGTACTTCAATAATTTAAGCGTATTGTACCAATAATATTACCAGTTCTAGCGCTAAATTAGCACTAAAATTTGGACTGTCAAACGAGACTAAATTTTCAATAACAGTGAATGTGTTGCCAAATTAGCGACAAGTACTAAATGTACTACCTCATGTCTAATATACATGCGAATAGATTCTCAGCCCTCTAGAGCACTGGAGTTTCTATCGATAGAGGAGACTATCTATCGGTACTATTTAACTTCAATCCCGCTGAAGCTTAGGACAAACGTGACCTAAATTGGACCTAGAATCAGCAAGGATCGGCCCTAGCTGGCTCGGGCCCAATTCAAGTCACCTTTGAGGCCCTCCTCTCTCTCTCTCATATATACGGATGGAAGGTGAAGGGAGGCTAATTCAAATAGCAAATTATCTGAGAAGACGAAACAACTCATGAAAAGGCGAAGAGATATGAAGGTGGACAATCAAAATACCAGTTCCAGGATTGAGTACATAGAACTTTGTAAAACTCTGCGCAAAAGCATGAAAGAAGACATAAGAAAATTCAATTGTGAGTTAGTAAGGAAGGCCATTGAAAATAACAAGAGCCTTAGGGTTGTTAAAGGGAGTTTGTCTATTGGGAAGAAACACATCATTGCATTAAAAGGAGAGGATGGCACCGTAACAAGAAATAGGGAAGAAATACTTAGAAGAGTTGAAGAATTCTACAAAAAACTATATGAAAGTAACAGTGGATTAAACGAAGACACTGAAATAGTCGAAGGAACAGCTCCTAAAATCTTAAAAGAAGAAGTTTCATTTGCAATAAAAAGTATGAAGAAAGGAAGAGCCCCTGGCGATGATGGTATTACATTAGATATCCTAAAAGAAGCTGGAGAATATGTAGAAGACATACTTGCAAAATTCTTTACCAAATGTCTTAACAGCGGTAACATACCAAACCAATGGGATTCTGCAACAGTAATTCTTTTGCATAAAAAAGGTGATAAAGAGGATTTGAAAAATTACCGACCAATTAGCTTGTTACCTGCTATTTATAAAATCTTCACAAAAGTGCTAACACATCGCCTGCAGAAAAAATTAGATGCAGCTCAACCAAGAGAACAAGCTGGATTTCGAAGTGGATTCAGTACAGTGGACCATATTCAAGTATTAAGAGAATTAATTGAAAGAACA